>JAWZSL010000078.1:0-585000 GCA_034769285.1 Lutjanus argentimaculatus | reverse complement strand
GGACTTCATCTGCCTACGTGACCTTCATCCATTCACCCTGTCCCAAAAGCGAATGTGAAGAGCAACGTCAAAGCGTGGATTGATTCGGCTGTTGTGATTGGACGGAGTGCTCCGGCCTCTAATGGGCCAAATGAGCTTTCTGAGCCTCGTCCCTCAGTAATGGATGGAAATGAGGCGGGAAGCCACGAGAGCGGCTCAGACCTCATCTGGCCGTCTGACACCTCAGCCAGCACCTAGCACTCTGCTAATGGCTCTGTGTGTTTGTGTGTGTGCGTGAAACACTGACGGCAGCAGTATTGTGCAGTTGAAAAGCTTATAGAGAAAAATATGCAGATACACATTTACAAGCTCCCACAGATATACATATATTCTTGCACACACACACACACACACACACACACACACACACACACTGGAGTGTAGCCACACTTTTGTGTATGAAAATGCTTTCTCCTCTCTATTTTGGCCTCATCACTGATACCAAAGCGAGAGTGCACACTCGTGCCAACCTCCCTCTTTCACAAATGGTGCAGCTTTCACCCACCCAGTTTCAGCTGGTTTTCTAATGGATGGCTCTGAGATCAGAGCTATTAACTGTGTCTGATATAGTAGCATTTGTTACTTGTATTTTTGCAAAGATCAGATTATATGATAAATGTGTTATCAAGATGGTCACTACAGCTGTGTTTCCATCAGCATATTTTTATGCAGAATTTGTAGTATCGCCTTAGAGAAGGTTGATAGATAGAAAAAATTCTACTCAATTTCACACAAAAAAAAAACTTACTTGAGGTGGTGAGAAGGAGGTTACATTTTCAAAAAAGTCTTAAAAATGGATGGATAATGCATCCATGATGACTCTTCACCATTTGAGGCTCAACAGGTGCTCATCGTCTTGTTGCACTCTCTTCCTCTGCAATGGTATCATGGTTTTCCAACTGGAGGACTGGCGCCACCTACTGTTTACGTGGATTAAGCAACTTCCAATCATTGCATAATGAAAGAAGCGTACATTTTGTTTTGGTGATTTACAAGGATATGTCAGAATACATGGTGAACCTTGACCAATACTGTGCAGTCTTTGGCATCCTGCATGACTTCTGAAGGTGTTCAGACAGGAGGGTCAGAGACGTCCAGGATCAGGAAGCATGGCTTCTAAAGACTCATGGTGCAATGTCTTCATGGCTCCAAAATTCTGCTCCTGATCCAAAAGAATCTAACTGGAACTGATGTACATAAAGTCTTCTTCTTTTAAAGCAAACGGATTCAGAAGGTACCACAGGACAGTCAGAACTGGTCTGAAGTTAATCAGACCCAATCCAGTAAAACCAAAAAGACTTAAATAGAGAAAGAAAATTCTAACAAAGATAAAGAGAGAAAAACAGCAGCAGCACAAATCATTGGAATCAATATAATGAAAAAAACTCATTAAAAATAAGTAATTCTCTTTGCTTCAAAAGACTAATTTCTAAAATAATTGAAAATCCAATTTTTACCTTCTACACCGACAGTTAAACACTCCAACAGCAACAAGGCGAGAGAAAGATGGTACTTTTTTTCTCTTGTGATGATTATGATGCTCTCTGGTGTTGCTGCTTGCAGCTTTTTCAAAAACCGCTGATCAAAATAAACAGCGTTGAACTTTCATACTGTTTCTTTGCTGTGTTGTGCAAAGTAAAAATGTTTTATAATGTGAAAACACCATAGGTAAGATTTGTTTAGGTTTAGGGACAAAAAACACCTAGTTAGGGTTCGAGAAAGATGATGATTTGGGTTCTTTCGTGCCTGGGGTTCTCTTCTAGACATGATGGCTAACCAGTGTAACAGTTAACAGGAGTCCCCCCCTAGATAGACTATACACCGTGTGCTTCTTGCAGACATAACACAGTACTACTAACTGTGTCCCGTAGATCTCAAGACCTTGCACTCGATACTGAACTTCTTTGGATCTTCAGTAACACATCCAGCAAGTCTGAAGTTGATCAGATGAAAAGTTGTTGAGAAAGTCGAAGGAAAAACACATGTAGAGACAGACAGAGACACCTCTGATGTTGTAGCATCAATCATTGGAATTGGGGGGCCCAAACCTGAGACTAAAAGTAGACAAGAGATGAGTTAACATACTGTTTGTTGAATGTTGTACCTCCGTCTCCAGTTCAGTAACACACAACCAATTATTCTTGGCCTTCACATCTGTAAAATCACCAACAGTTTTCACTGTGTTAAGTCATAATTTATCTCCAGATCGTCTCATCAGTTGATCAAAAGCCCAATTACCAGAAAGACACACCACCCTCCTACACACTGAACTCTGCCTCCATAGATTCTAATTGATATTTTGCTAATTAGACACTAAATTGGATGTCATCCAGGCTGCCTCGTATTCAGGCTACATTTGTCTCCGCTCCAGTAAAGTTTTAGTGATGCACCTCTGGTTACACTGAAAGCAACAATAAAAGCGTAGGCTGACTGTCACTCATTAATCTGCTTTGAAGAGTTTGACTACACCCACTGCGCTGCCAGGTTTGGAGTTAATTAATATTTTCTCTGGATGTTGAAAGGTGTAGATGAGAGAAAGCTAATTTTAGGAATCAGATTTAGCTGTCTAATAGAGGTTATCCAGTTCATCTACCTTTCAAATATCAGAGATTGCACAGATGAGATTGCACAGCTGGTGAAGACACACATGTACAAGCACATGCTGCTTATAGGCTCAATCACAAGTGGAGTATGTAAGTTAAGATCTGACATTAGAATGCGTCTCCAACATGCACCTCAAGTGGAATTGTGACTGTAATCAGATTTCACTTCCCGGCTCTATAAATATGTAGATTATTTCCATTTGCAAAGACCAAATGCCTTGTCGTTTTTAACTGTCGAAATGGAAAAAAATACCTTAACATTTGCCAACTTTATAAACCCCAACTCAACAACTCACAAAATTGCACAATTTGGACAAAGAAGTGGCCTACATTGGTTGTTGCTTACTCTATCTGTAATATCTAACATGTCAACCACTGAGAAAATGTTGGCAGGTAGATGCACTTCAGCCACAGAGTAGCCACTGGTACAGGAATGCCGCAACAATTGACTGTTTTTAACACTGAAAGAGACATCTTAATGTGTTGAATTTACAGCCAAATTTACATAACAAATGATTAGGAAATTTGCCATAATCGTTATGTAAAGTTTATTAAGTTTCACCTCATCCAACAACTCTCAAAATGGTGCAATTTTTTTAAGGTAGTCCAAGGATATTGTGGTCACAAGCTGAATGGTGAAATCATTGTAAACAGAGAGTGTGTTCACAAACACCTGCTGCTTATTTTGGCAGATCACGTAATTTGCATCACACCAAACCAAATGAATATCAGACAACTTTTTCATGTGGACTCACAGAACACCAGTTAAGTAGGTGGTCCTTCAGTGTGGCCCAGGTCACAATGCATGCACACTGCTGAAAGAATATGGTCTGAGTGAAATGTGGTCGGATCTCAGCAGGCCTTCACACTGCAGGTAGCCTCAGGCTAAGGGAGCTGTCAGCCCGAAGCAGTCCTGGAACATCCCAAAGTGGGCTAACCCTGACTTTAGTCTAGGGCTTGCTGGCCCTGCTCCGGAGCAGGGTTAGTCCTGAGTTTATGGGGTTATTCCCTGAAAATTGACTAAACCCAGAACTAAAAGATGTTGGTGGTCAACAGACATGTAACCCAGGGATAGTACAAGTGCAGTGTGAATCATGTAGCCCTGCGCTAAGCTTAGCCCTGGCTTAAACAATATGTCTGTGAAAAGGGCTAAGTGAGCTCAAGGTTAACTCTTAGCCCAGGATTAAGGATAGCCCAGGACTAAGAATATGCAGTGTGAAAAGCTCTAGTGTGTCGTCAATGCATCTTGGGTATATTTACACCTGTACTCAGCTGTCCACTTGTGATCGGATCACTCCAGATGCGTGTAACATGAACACCATACTCCTACTGTTTCCTTGCAATCACCGCAATAAAATAACTTTCCAGAGTTGTGAAATATTGTGAATATTGCAAACATCTGCACTGTGTTTTGGCAGGTCATAAAACCTTTAAAAACACAGATCCTTGCAATGTTCAGAGCAGATTTTGGTCTGAATGCTGGTTTCTTAGCTGAGTAAAAGTTCCTCTAAAGAAGGCTACATAGACGAAGACAAATGATAAACCCTTGTCCATGCACACATAATCCTTGGGTGTAATTGGCTGATCTAGAAGCAAAATACAAGGATGAAAACGTGAAAAACTGGAGGATTCTTCATCTTCGTTGTCAAAGTTTTCTGTTGTCTGAGTGCGTCTAGTCTGGTTTTTCCCCAAACTGCCATTAATACCAATCTAGGATGAAATGAAAGTTGGTGGGACTGAGGTATCGATTTGACCTGATGAGTCCCGCAGACACAAAAACAAGAGAAAAAATGGCTCGGGGAGGATTTATTACAGCTGCCAGAGTCTGTGTCCGTTCGTCCTTCACGTTGTTTCCTCTTTCCTGACCGCAGCGACCGCGGCTGCTTGTTGCTTTTTGATTTACTCGACTAGGTGTGTGTGTGTGTGTTTGTGTCTGTGTGTCTGCAGCGTGTGCTGATTGTATGGAGACAGGTTGTGTTTTTTAAATCACCACAGACACAATAGTCTCCCAATGACAAGTCGTCCGTGAAGGAGATATGAGTGCAGACATCATCGAGGGAAGATAATCAACACAATCATATGAGAGCGTTGTATGCACCCACACGCACACATCTCGCTGTGATAGTGATATAAAACAGAGAAAAGCAGCACATGCTCACTCAGAGAAGCTGGAACTTGAAGAATGACATTTTTACTTCATAAATGACACAACAAGTCAGTTATCATAATTGCAAGAGATTCAGTTTTCTTTGGCGAGCCTGAGTGTGTGTGTGTGTTTGTTGTTGTTTGAGGCTGTTTGCTGCCTGCTGGTTGCAGAAACACACTGAAACACAGATTATGAAATATCTGCAGAAGAGTTACAACACTTCATCTCTTATGGATGTAAACAGACCATTGAAGTTATTTGAAGCTGAACTCCTATTTCACATTCATTCAGAAACAGTGTTGCATCGTTTCAGTTTTTTACTTGTTGATCACAGCAGTGAAAATCTGGGCTGCAGCCGTCTGTTGGTCCTCGACTGGGTCGACCTTGAGACGTAACCACGTGTTGTGCAGCCACGGCCACGACAGCTGCAAGATCAAAACACACAAACACAATTATGGACACATTAAAATAAGAAGTTTAGACTTCTACTCTTTCTTTTTTATGATTCATTATAGTGTGTTCAGTATCAGCCATTATTCTACCAGCAAAGTCTTGACAACTGTAAGATGGATTGCCATAAAATCCTCTTCAGACTTTCATGTCTCTTTCAGGATTATTCATAATGAGTTTGTTGAGCCTCTGACTTTTTATTTAGCGTCATCATCAGGCCAAAATTTGTTTCATTTGTCCAGTACTTTGGTTTAAGACCAAATACATGCAAAACGAAACACATTCCCATCAGCCTCAGCTGTATTTTCTGTTTAATTAGCAAATGTTAGCATGCTAGCACTTAATTAAGATGTGATCATGTTAAATGTTATAACTGCTAAACATCATATGGGTTAGCATGATATTTTTCCTAGATTTCTTTAATATCCAATGTGTCAGATTTATTAGCATGATATGGCATAAATTGAATACATATTCAGATGTTTTCATTAGTGTTTAAATCACCTGAAAATAGGAATCATTATGTTTTTGTTACTTTAGAATGAGCTCTTTATATCTACAGAGGGGGCGGGTCCTCTTCCACAGAGGCCGCCATGTTGCACCGCCATGTTTCCACAGTAGCTCAGAATGGACAAACCAAACACTAAAGACAGCCTCACACGTTTTGTGTCCACTGTGCACACTGGCCCTTGAAGTGTTGTTTATATGTTGTGAGTATGTTTGTATGCAGTTGTGAAAAATAAGAACATTAGTTTTTAAAGTTAAGGTTAGACACCTTTCTATGAAGTGAAATGTTTGGGTTATCACCAGAAATATAGCAAGAATTTTATCTTTTTTTTACAAACTGTACTTGCTGTACTTCCCTTTTCTTTACTTCCTCTTTGGTGTCTCGACAGTGACTTTGGATCTACTCTCGAACATTTACTCAGAGTAAACCTGGGATAGTAATTGATTTCTATTTGCCTTGTTCAGGTGCAGTTGTGATTAAAGCTGGTTGGCGAACAGTTTGCTCAGGACAGCACCAGGAGAGTGAGAAATATTTCTATTTCTAGACAATCTGGGAACCCAACATTTATCAATCTGATAATGGAGGCAGCGATTTTTTTCCCCAGGATGGTGAATACATGTCTGCCCTACTCAGCCTCTGATCTCCCTGATATTTTTACCTTACCAACCAATCAATCCTGTGCTAACCAAATGATCCAGATCAATCGAAGGCACTAGCCAAGTACTAGCCAATCTGAGTCAATTTGACTCAGAGTAGGGCGGGTCATGACTTTGCCATCCTGGGAACAAAAATTTTGACTGAGGCAACGGCCAATATTGTGGGGCTTCCTATATAACAAGCAGATATCTGGATATTGGAAATCTGAGCCAACCTGACCAACTTGAGATGGGAGAAGGGACGACAGACAACAATTCAGCTAATCTTGATTAACAGATATCTGGATACTGATACATTTTTTAAAAAGTTAATCATCATCAGCCCACTGAAACATGATTGCTCAATAGTTCTCAGGCTGCAAACGGAAACCGAAATGCTTTTTAGGTTCTATAATCTTGGCGATATAGTGACTATGTGCGACAGTAGCTGGTAAACTACTGTAGCTAGCAAGCTAACATGCTAGCCAGCAGGGACATGCTAGTACTAGTCACTCACAATAGTTTCCTGTCTGAACCAGACTAGAAAGCCTGACTTTGATGCCTGTATTCTGTCTGATTAACTTCTCAGCGATGAATTAGAATCCAACTAAGGCTTAATTTTCATATGGGTAAGAAGTGGCCTGTTTTCATGGCAGATTGGGGATTTTAATCTGTGTAACTTTGTCTCTGCCTCGTTGTTTGTTGCATTCTCATTCTCAAAAACCACATCACATCACAGCTCGGTCATTTGAAGCGTGAAACCTTTTTTTGTTTCTTGTGTTTTTAATTGGTAGATGCTATTCTGGCCTGGCTGAGTAGACTGCACTGAAGGAGGAAACACTGCAGAGCTTAAACATGCTGAACGCAGTCTAATTAACTGACTGCTGACCTGAAAATGGAAACTCATTACAGAGTCACTGCAAGTTCTCACTTTATGACTTTTTGTCGTCAAACCTCAAACTTCTCAGCGGGTTAAAAATGTTTTGTTTTTTTTTATTCTTTGGAGTAACACTGGAGGATCTTCAACAACAACATATTTCAAAGCTGAACTCTTGATTAACATTTAAAGAAATTTATCTGATTTATGTGTTCATGAGAACAGACAAAGATGGAGTTTGTATACAGACTTCTAATGGACACCAAAATACTGACTTTAAAGCTCCATGTGAGAGGAATAAAGATTAATCAAGGCAATGAGCCTTCTATATCTTAGCCTTGCATCGGTCCAGTGTCCACTCATATTTTAGCCCTGATTTGGCTCAGTATTCACTGACATTTTAACCTCTTTTATGTCAAATATTCAGTTGTAGTTTATGCCTGTTTTGATCCAGTATTCACAGATATTAAGCCTGTTTTTTGGCTGATGTTAAGTGGTGTTGTGGCCCTGTTTTGTTTCAATATTCCTTTGTATTTTAATTCTGCTTTTGTCCAGTATTCACTGATATTGTAGAACTACTTTGGTCCTGACAGAAAAAGCGCTCATTGTAAAATGTGTGTCACATAGTTTTACTCACAGGAATACATTCACACATTTATTGCCTCATATGAGCACTTAATGTTTTGTCCTTGAGCTTTGCTGCTTTACTGTAGAACACAGAGCTGACCTTGACATCACTACAGGCATTAAACACACCATCCATTAATATTCATATGATGTTATGTTCTGTTTCAGCTCCATTTTGATACCACTGGTGTCATTTCTGTTGCGTCTATAAGCATTTTCTGAAATGTCCTTTATGTTTGATGGCCTCAGTATTAACACGTCTTGTCCTTGACTTAAGTGCGGTGGCGCCAGTTGAATGTCAGTTTGCTGGAAATGACACAGCCTTATTGTGCTTTCTCTCACGGTTGAAGTGGGTTTTCACAGTCCCTTCATTGCCACACAGCAGTTATGCATGCGCCAGCATAGTCTTTTTATTATTCAAGATTCATGTAACCTTTTGTTCTCAGAGCAGAAGTACTAACCCTTCTCAAACATGCAGAACAAAGCCCCTGTTTCTGTTGGCCTCATGATTTTTTGGAACATATACATGGAGATGCAGGGAGGTAGATTAGATCTGATTTGAGAAGTTTCTATGGACATTTGAAAGCTTTTTTACTGCCATGAAAACTAGTCACCATCGAGTTAAATGTTATTGTACTGAAGCTTTTCTTTGATGATTCCATTATTTTTAAATTTCTTAATTTTGCCAACAGTTGTGTGGTGCAAATTATACTGTTTTTGTTTATGTAAGAAAATTTAATTTCACATAATCTTCAGTGTTAGATTCAGTTTTGAAGACACCATGTTTCTACATCAGGCCTATTCAACAAGCGGTCCGTGGGTGGGATATGGCTTCTGAATATTTTCTATGACTGCAAATCAGGCGAGCATGTGTGTGATATGACAAATAAAACATCTCTGAGATATCTGAACCATAGCCTGTATGATTCAGTCAGGCCTCATGTTGCTGCATGTTGTACTCTGACTGGTGAGTCACAGAGAGACTTGTGTTAGCTAAACTAAAAACAAAATGAAACAGACATAAAGCTGATAATCAAAGTCTCCAAATGGACTGACAAGTATTTATTTGCCAGCCTCAACAAGTAATAAACCGGTGTGTTTATTGTGTAGTGAATGAATCACTTATGAAAGAACAGAACATGATGAGACACAACAAGTCAAATCATATCTATTAATATTATACTGTAGGAGTAATTTGAAGTGTTCTGTGTGGCCCACAGACCCTCCGTGATTTTCCTTCGGCCCACTTGCTGTTGAAGTTGAACAGTTGTTTACTTCCTCCCATTATCTCATGTTGCTTTAAATAGCTGAAAGAAATTTTTTAATTAAACACTTTTTTTCTTTTATAATAACTCAAGTAATAATGACTTTATTTATATAGCACCTTTTAAAAACTAAGTTTTACAAAGTGTTTTGACAGGCAAAGAAAGGCAGGGAGTCGGGAAGTTACTTAACTAAACAAGAAGCTAAACAGTGAGTCCAAACAGGAAAATAAATATGGCAAAATAAATACAATATAAATCAGGTTTATAAGACAATGTAATTAAAACAGAGCATGTGCTTCATGTATGGAGGATATCAGTCCTCTGCAGCAGCCAACAGTTCAACTCCTGCTTGTTGCCCTTTGCTGCAGCGTCATCTCTTCTCTCTCCCCTCTGTCCTGTCTGCTCTTCAGCCGTCTCTGTCAAAATAAAAGCAAAAAGCTCCCAAATGATCATCTAAGAGAAACAAAAACAAACAAACTAATAAGAACATTTAAGTGATAAAAAATGAATTGATAAAGGAATGAATAAATAAATATAGATGAGCAATTAAAGCAATACAAAGCAATAAAAATATTAAAAAGACAAAACAACATCTCATAAAAGCAGGTCTGTAAACATTGTTTTGAGAAGTGATTTAAATAAATGTTTTATGATGCTGTACTGTGAGCCTTATGTTTGCTTGCACACTCGATTTCAAAATAAAGTGTGCTTATAATTAAGAAAGTTCAAATGCATCCAAAACTGTGCTCTTATTGTTGTTGTTATTTATTTTGTCTATTTCTGTTATTTTTTCCACTTTTTTTATACATATGGTTCTGTTTGCACTGCAAATATTTTCTCATGCCTCCCTTTTTTTTCATTAGATACAAGTTTACTTTATTTGAATGCATTCTCCTTTTAAAGAGGTTATTCTGTACGGTTTATGTTTTGTTTTTGTCTTTTTATAATGTGTTCATGTAAACACGAGGGAGTCCGTATTTAGCATCTTTAAAAATGATAATAAAACTATAAATAAAAAACAAAAACAAACAAACAAACAAACAATGCAATACAACTAAAATACAAATGTTAACAAACTGATTTTAATTTCAGGATTAGGATTAGGATAGGAGATGATAGTAAATTTTGATATATTCTCAATAAAAATTTAAGTGCAACACTTTTGTTCTTACACCCATTTTTCATGAGTTAAAGTAAAACTCCTGAGCTTTTTCTCTGCACACAAAAGGATTATTTCCCTCAGGGCTCATATTCAGGATATTTGGGCTTCATTTTTGGACAGAGGGGGCCAGTGGGGACACGTCGTCCATCTTTATTTACAGTCGATGTTGAGGATATATCAACTGTTTATCCCGATGCTGTTCCTGACAACTGTTGAGCGCATATATGTTATTTATTTCCGTGTTTATGTGAGGGGACCTCAGAGAGGAGATTGATATAAGATTTCACATCTCTGTCAGAAATGTATCTGAGTTGTTTGCATTAACTTTTTATCTTCATGTTTACATACGTTTGAATAATACTGAGGTTCCGTTGCATCACTTGTGGAATAATAATCTGCTGTTCTCCGTCTCTCTGTCCCCTCTGCTCCTCTGGACTCCTTCCTTTTGTTGTGTGGATATTGAGATCAGATGACCCAGGGGAGCAGTGAGGGCTTCACCCAGCAGAGCGCACACACACTCACACGCACACACACACTCACACACACACACACACTCACAGTGTGGAGGAGCTGCTCAAACACTGTTTGATGCTCCTCTCTTTGGTGTTGACGCTCCTCCCATCAATAATATATGTGGAGCTCCTTCCCTCCTCTCTGCATGGTAATATAGCTGCTCCTCCTTTCAAAGAGTCAAACCCAGCGAGACATTCGCAGACGCTTGACTTCGCACACTTTTCTCTCCTGCTTCCTTCTCCCTCTCCTGCTTTCCTTTCCTCCTCTCCTGTCTTCTCTCTCCTCTTTGTCTTCTTTATCATTTTCCTTTCTCCTCATCTCTTGTCTCCCTCACTCCATTTCCCCTCTCCTGTTTTCTTTCTCTTTTCTTCATCTTCTCATCTTCTTTCCTTTATTCTCTCCTCCTTTCCTGTCCTCATTTTCCTCTTCTCTTTATTTCTGTCCTTTACTCCATTCCTTCTCTGCTTCCTTTTCTTCCCTCTTCTCCTCATCTTCTCTGTTTTTGTCCCTTTTAACATCTCCTCCTCTGTCCTCTCGTTCCTTTTCTCATTTTTCCTCCCTTCTTATATCACCTCATCTTTCTTCTTCCTTTCCTCTTCTCCTTTCCTGTCCACTGTCTCTCCTCATCTCCTTCCTTCTTTAATCCCCCTTTCTCTCCCCTCTTTTAATTTTTTCCCTGTCATCTCATCTCCTCTCATCTGCATCCTCCCCCCTCTAATGTCTCTCATCACACCATCATTTTCTACCATCATATCTTCCTTCGTTTCCTTCCCTCCTCCTCACCTACCTCTTCTCCTTTCCTCCCTCCTTATCTTCTGTCCATTTCTTTCCTCTCATCTTCTCTCCTCCTTTTCTCCCCTGCCCTCCTCCGTCTCCTGCCATGGGTAAATGAGCGTGTCCTTGATCTGCAGCCTCTCCGCCGGGCCCTGCTATCCCCCAGACAGTGCTCTGTTTCTGGGATGAGGCGCAGACCTCTGACCCTCCCCTTGGCTGCTTGTGAAGGCTGACAGGAACCACCGGGCTGCTCTGCTCCTCGGGGAGTTCAGAGAGAAGAGAGGCGGGGAGGAACAGGAGAAGGAGGAGGAGGCCAACAGGCAGAGATATTTCACACTTGTGCTGGAGCGTTTCCCCTCAGGGATGAGCAGGGGTTTGTTTGAAGTTTGGATCTGTCGGGTCAGCTCTGTGTTTCTGGACCGCAGCCGAGCGTGTTGCTGTTGCTGCTGCTGCTGCTGTTGTGAGGGATGGAACTGATTAGTTGGTCATTCATCATAATTAGCTGATAGATGTAAGTTAAAAAGGCCATCAGTGGGCTCCAGAATTAGCTTCTTAGCTCACCTGCCAAGAGCTGGTAAACAAACTGATGCACCTGCCAAAAGCAGCTTCCAGCAGCCAAATTAATTTCTCTTCATTTCTCACCAAACTCATCAGATCCTCTGTGAGCTGCTCAGTAATGAGACAAGATTTCATGTGAAACTTGCTCTCCATTACGCCATTTTTATTTTTTCTGCATTCTCATTAAGCTATGACATGGTCATGTCCAGGCTTGGGAAGTAACAGATTACATGTAACGGGATAAAAGATGTAATCAGATTACAGATGCATTTAATAAAATGGGGAGTGCACACAGCTGCCACTTCATTATCTTGACCTTTAGAGAAAAAAATGCTTCACTGGGTGGAAATTTCCACTTTTTTGTCAAATCAATCAACCAATAAATTGTGCACAACAAAGGAAGGTAACAGCTGGACAAAGTGATGAACTAAACAACTAACATAAAACACTTAGAGCTGCAATGATTAATTTATCAACTATTAAATTAATCTGCATCTATTTTGATAATCATTTAATTATTTTGAGTCATTTTTAAGAAAAAAAAGTCCAAATTCTCTGATTTCAGCTCCTTAAATGTGAATATTTCTGTTTTTTACTCCTCACTGACAATAAACTGAATATTTTTGGGTTAGGGTTATTTTTGGGTCAATATTTTTTATCATTTTCTGACATTTTATGGACCAAACTACTAATCAATTTATGAAGAAAATGGTCGACAGATTGATCAATAATGAAATTAATCATTGCAGGAAATATTTGAAAAATATATTTTTCAACTGACTGTGGCAGGATCAATTCATTTGATTCATTGTTTTTAGTCATTTTTTAATAAAAAAAAAGATCTGATTACAGCTTCTTACATGTGAATATTTTCTGGTTTCTTTACTCTGAAACTGTTTCTTAGTTGTGGACAAAACGAGACATTTGAGGACATTTTTCACCATTTTCTGACATTTTATGGACCAAACAACTAATCGATTACTTGAGAAAATATCAACTGATTAATCGACAATAAAAATAATCATTAGTTGCAGCCCTAAAAACATTATATTAGGCTAAACAATTTGCAATATTTTATATTGAGGCAATCCAAAATTAATGGAAATAAAGTTATGTTACTTTAATATTGTGACACTTGGATTACTGACTACATTTTTTAACAGGTAAGTAACTGTATCAACCTGCCCTGGTCATGTTGTTTGAGTTGTTGGAGAAAACGCTGATGAACAAGCAGCTCAGACGTTATTCTGCAGAGAAAGTTCAGCTGTAAATAATAATTCTGAGATAACCATCTATTTTTGTGTATATAAAGTAGCTATGACTGAAAGCTGGGTTAGCGAGGCTCTTATCCCCGCTCTACCGCACTCCTCTTGGGGCGATCTGTGGCTGTGCATCCAGCTGGTCTGGCTGGGTGTTTGAAAGATGCTGTGTTTGCTGTTAATTATCTCAAGGTCCTCTGCATTTTAATCCAAACTGCTTCCTTTTGAGTGAATTTCTGTTGTAGGTGATTCATGTTTCAGAAAAAAAAGTGGAGCGAAGTAACAGATTAAAAGAGAAAAGTAGTGAAGTTTGAGCTAATGGCTGCAGCACCTAAATGCATGGCCATCATGTAGAGCCGGGGAACACTGGGCTCTGGGAGAACGCATAGAACTGGAGAACATTATGCCTATTATATGCCATATAAATCTGGGGAACACAGAAATGCTCCTCTAGAACCACATATTTCACAAAGCACAGATGAATTTCTCTTTTTGGTGTGAGGCTTTTAGCCGTTCAGCTCTGTGGGATTGTTTTGCTTTGATTTGATTGTTTCATTGGCCCGAGGGAGCGTGACCAATTTATCTTTCTATTTTGTCCATCCGTCCGTTCATCCTCCTCCTCTCTGTCAAGTCGCAGAGTTGTTGTCTTCCTGTTCCTCATTAAGAAACAGAACCTGCACAAACAAGTTTGCCCTCGGATAACCTTTGCTGCAGTTTGTTCTCTTATGTGTTCATTCAAACCCCGTAACTGCTCTTCAGTGAAGGCGCACTGTGCTCCTCCACATGATACTATACCACTCAGTGTCCTGAGGCGAGGCGGGTTCAGTTTGTTCAGAAAAATCACACATCAAGTACAACAACATGTTCGCAGGGAAACTTCGGCTCTCGAGGCCCCTGCTGGGCCAGTCGAGTGTCCCTGTGTTTCCCTTCAGGCCACAGCTTCAACATAACACACAAACACAACCTCAGCTTAACACCACGCAACCGCCATGAAGGAGGTCCGGATGGTTCAAGTGAGACAGATGATTGTGAAGAGGCTGCTGTTTGTTGGCACCACAGAACCATAATCCACCACACAGATGGGCTCCAAGAGCTCTGGCCAAACAAAACCAAAGATCCTCAATTACAGACGGACTCATTTCATTTTGCTGTGTAGACACAAGCAATAAGCAGCCGCTGGTTGTTTAACACGGACACGTTCTGTGTCTATTGAATATTTTAAGCTTCACAAAGTCTGTAAATTGGTTGTTTGAGGAATATGGGCTCGTTTTGGTGGCTGCGTTCGGGGGTAAACAAGTCGAGAGTTTGAATTCAACACGACTCATTGTGTCAGCCATCTGCCATCAATTTCTTTTTTCTACAAAAGAAAAAAAGTCTCTGAAATCTCTGCAGAGAGTAAATGTTACTGTCTGCACTTCCACGCGCACTCAGGACTACACCGAGCGCTGATCCAAGCCATTAGTTTGGGTTCGGTGGACATAAATGATTCAGGTAAAATTCCTCTACACCCATTACAGAAATCCTGTGCGTGGAATTGAACACCTAATTGACTGACCTTTATGTTGGAAGGCTTTAGATAACAGAAAGTAGGATGGTGCTATAGTAAGAGAGGGGTGTCTGGCTCAGATATTTAATCCCATGCTCTTAGGAGACACACCCGATCCGTGCAGTGTTTGCTCTACAGGCCGAGTCTCCACAGCAGCCAGGTCTCATGAAATTTCATGACATGACATGAGAGCGTCTTGTCAGGAAATGCAAATATACTGAGCTCCGTGGAGGGAAAGTGAGAGGAATGTGCTTCTTTTAAGAGGAGAGGATTCGGAGCAGGAAACAGGAAGAATACTGACACCAGGAGGTAAAGGTGTGGCAACTAGATCATTTTTACCAGAAACATTTTCTACCACAGGAAAAGAAGCACATTTTCCTGGGAATCCTGGGAAATTGATTTTTTTTAGGGTATGAATATGGCTCCTGTCAAGACACATTGTTCACATTTCAGGCAGCACCATACATAATAAAGAGAAATGTGATCCCTGATCCCTGTGATCTGATCCCTTCAGTGTATTATCTGCAGGTATTAATAATTATCGACCTTCACTACAGCTGCAAGGATGAAATCTGAAGGTCAGCTCGTGATCTGACACTATAAATGAATGAAATTTGTGAAAACAAGTCATTTGGTGTTGTCATTGTTGTCAAGTCATTCTATTTATCTGAGACAGCTTCCAGATTCTGTTTGCGTTCAGAAGGCTCTCACCGTGCACGCTGCAATGTCAGATACAGTCGTCCTCATGAAGTCAATGATCACTCAAAGTTCAAAAGCAAAGCTCTGAAAAAGTTCTCACTTGGTGTGAGATTTCAGATGGATTCTTCGGGAGAATTTCTTCAACAAGGGGTGCGTTCCAGCACACCCAGCTGTTGAAGGTAAATCCATCACATGCTGCCATCTGTGCCATTGTTTCGCCCAGAAGTGTTTTGGGTAAAATATGAATCCAGTGTCCTTGCAGGTTTTGGGGTTTTATCTGAGATCTTAAAGTGGATGAATAACACCAACTGAACACCTCTTTAGTCACAATGACATATCAGCATACAGCACTGAAAACAACAGCTGTGTGTTCGGCTTGCATGAGTTCTCCAAGTTTTGGATTCATTTTGTAACCTTAACACACTATGAACAAGTCCTAACACACAAAGTTAACCTTTAAACATCGCACCACCTCAGATAAATATTAACTTGATAAGCATCAAGTCTTACTGGTCTTGTAAATTTAATCTTGTAAACAATTATGCTGGTGTTCACTCAGGCAGCTGAATTCATTATGTGTTAGCAAACATGTCAACTGCATTTCACAACACATATGAATTAAATATTCTGTCTCCTGCATTGCGCACGCCCACATTCAGCAGTTAGCATTCTTCTTCCCTGCTTTTTGTTGGCACATTGCTGCGTTTCTTGGCGTGTTACCACCTCTGACTGTCAGTCAGAGCATGAAACTGTCAGGAGGGATACCATGTATAGCTTGCCCCCTTGTCCTCAACAGAGACCCACTCATAAAACATTGATCCTCAGCGTTCTGTGTGCTCTCACGCTCCATGCAGAACCTTTGACACACATAAACTGTTGTTTATAATCTGACAGGCTGCAGGATGATCTGGATTTCGTATGTTTTTCTGTGCATTCAACAAGTGAAAGGTTACCTTCTGTGAACCTGCAGAGGAGTTGGCAAAGAGACTGAGTATACAATACAGAAACTCGAGTGTTGGATCGCTTTTACTGTACAAAAACTGGAGCTCACATGGATCGTGTGCCTGGTGGGTGTACATCCAAATCTACAGAGAAGTAAAGCTGACCTGCAAAAGGAGACCAAATTTCCAGCAAACCTCAGCTTCCAAGAGCACATTCTGAGAGATTAATGCATTTATATTGTGAGTTTTTTCTTTTTAGATAAAAATGATCACATTTTCTTTGCGTTTTGTGTAGTTTATGGAAAAAAAAAAACATTTTAAATGAAAATACAGACACTTTTAGGGAAAAGTCGGGTACCAGCCGCATTGTATTTTTTGTTCAACAAAGTTATTGCACATATAAATTAGAAAATGGTCAGAACGACCACCTTGGCTGTTCTTCTGTTAACCTTAAATAATTGTGATGTAGTTTGTCTGTTCCCGTTAGCTTTGTTCCTCTTTTCTGGTCAGCAGTGTTAACTGATCAATAGTCAGGTGATTACCGTTCATCGTTCTTACCTAAAGCTGGCAGAAAGACATTCCTGAAGTCGTGGTAAAGTAGGTTCCTCTCAGAAAACCACAGTCAACCAAAAAGTCACAGCATCCATCCAACCAATTAATGATATATCTAACCAGCTGATGTGTCCTTCACTGTCTTTTCCACCTGTCTGTCTGTGTCTCTGTCCACTTGTTTCTGCATGCCTCTTTCACATCTCCTGCTCTGATCTGAATATGTTACTTATTCCTTTATTGCTCCATCCTGAGCCCTACTTGTCTGTCTCCCCACCAGTTTCCACATCCTTCAGGTCTCCACCCGTCTGTCTGTCTGTCTGTCTGTCTGTGTTGTGTTGTAGTGGAGGCTGACTGATGGCTCTGTCCCTCAGCTGTCTCATCATGATGAATTACCTCCAGAGACGATGCTGTTCCCACTAATACATCATTACCTCTCGCCTTAACACACTCCCCTTTACCATCTGATACAGACACACTCATAAACGCACACATGCCTGCACATTTAATGCTCCATCCTGTTTGACGTAATGTGGAGGAATTAATGCTGCAGGGTCTGTGTTTAAACGCCCACTGAGGTGCTTCAGGTAACAGTCCTACAGATGAGCTGAATGAGCTGTTGTGCAAACTGGCATGTAAATGTTCAGCATTTTGATTTCCAGTAGTCCCTAAACGCAGCACAGAGCTTCATGTGTCATGATGCAGTTCTATTTAAACACTCATATTTCACCTGGAGACAGGTGTTTTGTTGTTAGTCCCACCCTCCTACCTGTCAGGTGTTCATCCTCTGTCGTATAAATGACCTGACGTTGAGGTAACTGTTGTCTATACGGTGATTTTAAAGTTTGCAAAAGTTTGCTTTTAATCATTGCTTTTTAAATAATTATGTTCTTCTTTTTGCTCGGCCTCCTTATCATTTTCAGGGTATGAAAATGATGTCAAAGACAAAACTACAAAAAAGACACAGCAAAACAAAAATTAGGTAAAATATGTAACAAGTAAAAAATGATGTAAAATATGTCAAAAAACAAAAACTAAAGATGTAACAAGACAAAAACGACATAACAAGACAAAACTACATAAAAGAAAGCAAGATGAAAATGACCTAAAACATGTAACCAGATGAAAATGACATCAAAGACCTAACGAGATGAAAACAGGACAAAAACGATGTAGAAGACAAAAACAAGACGACAGATAGAGAGGGAGACTCTGGTGGAGAGAAGCTGGGGTTCAGTTAGTTTTGCACAGAAACAGTCAGTAGAAACGTCCTTCAGAGGGCGACTTTGAGCACATTTCAGAGCCTACTGTACTTTTTGCAGTAAAGAAGTTGAATCAGTAGTTCTATTTGTACCAGTGTCTTTACTTATACTTGAGTGAAGCATGTGTGTACTTCAGCCACCTCTGATCTTTTCTTTCTTTACATAATAACTTACTGTAGTATTCCTGATAAAGATGCTGCAGTCTGGCAGGTGTGAGGTCCTCCTTCTGTGGAAGTGTTGAATGAATGAATATAAAGTAGAGCTTCAGCTGCAGATGGCAGCGATATGAGATCAGGTTGTTTTACCTGCCGGGGCGGCACGGCGGTGAAATTGGCAGAGATGGAACTGAGGAATTCTGTCCTGCATTTCCTTTAAAAGCTATTGGATTATTACTACCATCACTACTACACACGCACACACACACCTACACACACACACACACACACACACACACACACACACACCCCAATTCCCTCAATAAACCTGATCCAGGTCGAATCAGCGCGGCTCTTTGCACAACAGGAGAAAACAGACAAAATGTCTTTCACTGTCTGAAGAGAAACGGCTCTGACATTCATGTTCAATAGCAGCATCCAGAGAGCGAGCCAGTGTAAATGAAGAAGAAATATACAGAGAGAGATGAGACGAGATGGAGCTTCGATACAGCTAATGGTTTTGTTTTGTTTGCAGCACATTAGGCCGTCCAGGCCTGAAAGTCATTACTGATTACAACTTCTCCAATTCATCCTGTTGTTTCTGTCTCCACTGAGGCTTGGACGTTTATAGACTCCAGTCAGGAGCTGATATGTTGTGCCAGTATTCATTTTGTTTTTTAATCAGATCGTCATAGTTATCAGCTCTTTATGTTACAGCACCACAGCTCATTTAGACAATAGTAAGGAAATATTGATATACATTAGAAAATCTATTAGAACATCCCTGGAAAGCTAAATAAACAAGAGAGTCATTGATGAGCTGGCAGAATATATCTGATTTTTCATCACCATAACTGCTGCTGCTACTGTCTTTATGCAGTAAAGTTACAAAGTGATTCACAGCACCAGAAAAATATTTTAAAATGAAAATGAGACAAAAGCAACACAAAAAAGAGTTAGTCACACCAAATCCATCTGGAACGATGTCAGGTAAAACAGATTAAAACCAAACAAGAAAAACGTTGAGATAACTGTGGTAAATTTGTGTTTTCAAGAGTTTTTTTTTTTCTGCCCAATTCATCTCTTCTTTTTTAAAGTAATTATCTCCACCAGACTTAAGCCTGGAGGGGATTATGAGTCTGGTTGTGTGTGCATGTGCGAGTATCCACAGCTAATCTCTCAAAGTACTGGACCCATCAGCCGAATATTTTTTGTGCACATTCATGACTGTGTGTTCGAGGACCTCTCGTGGTTGCAGTGATGCACAAAACCTTGTAAACCCTGTTTTATTGGCTGCTCTGTTTTGTACCAACTGCTGACTCCTCACTCTTCTTGATCAGCCGGTAGAGGCCGCAAGTCATCAACAACTACTAGGCTAAAAACAAGGCTCACCCAGTCTTTTGCAGGCCACAGTTTGACCTTTGCTGTGGCTCAGAAACTGACATCCAGAGAAAAGTTTGGTCTCATCTTAAACTGGAGCATCTGCAGATATATTCCACACCTGATATGTTATGCTTTAAAAGCACAACATGAGACAGAGGGGGTTCAGAACATTTCTTTGTTTGAGAGGAATGAGGAAGGTAGGGAACGGTTTTATTTTGTGTGGTGTTTTACAGCAAAATGTTTCAAATGAATGATAATGTATCAGCCAGTTTAATGGTGAACCCAGAACACTTGGTTATAGCACCATTACACTATTCTAAGCATCTTAAAGAAAACTGAGACTCTGGTCAAAACTTTGCAAATGTCCACTGGTTGCATCTAGCAGTCATGGTGACATTGCGGTAGGTGCTTCACCACCCACTACCTGGTGTAGATCTGCAATCTACTGGGTGACTTTTTCTAGTTTTTATTGGTGAAGGTGATGTGCCACTCTGGAACTAGTTTTCAGGTCAGAGAGCTGGTTTTGTCGACTATCAAAAAACAAAGAACTGGTTCAAAATTAGGCTGCGGGTTCCCTAAGCAGGCACTTCATTTGTTTATGCCTTCGTCTGGCTCTGCACTAACCCAAACCTAAACACAAATGGCACTCAGGACATGAATTGTGGTCATGTGGCATCACCCAGGGAGCCATTAGGTCCCCTCTAAAAAACCTGAGGCAACACCATTTACAAATAGATAAATTTGATGTTTAGGAGGTGCAGTTTATGGAGGATTTTTGTTTGGATGTTCATTTTCTTTGTGTTCTCTTTGTTGTTGCTTTCATCACATTTTTATTCGTTGTTTTTCTGTGATGATCTGATTTGCTCTCATTGTCTTTCCCCATTGTAGAGGGAGAAATTATGAACCTGTGTAATTACACGTGCACTCATAAGGATGAGAGACAATGTATGAGGACACATGGGTATACAGTGCATTCACACACTCTCATGCACATACTCACACACAATCTCCCAGAATCCATAGGGCATTGGTTGGTTTGAGGCTGTCGACCATAATAACGTCTGCGTGTGCAGCATTATTAGCCTTACAGGTCATTCATTTGATCCCCTTATTAACAGAGACATTGTTGAGCAGCAGCTCAGCGCCGAGAACAGTGAGGGGGTGGGTGGGAGGTGGGAGGGGGTGGTGTTGTGGTGGTGTAGGGTGTTATGGGTAATGGGGCTACAGATCCATGGAGATAGATAGTTTAATTAAGCATGAGAGAATTTAAGACCCCATCGGCTCGAGGTGAAAAATGAGCTGCGAGGGCGGACGGAGCCATGTTGAACACAGAGGGAAGCGGGTGTTTGCATGTGTGTGCGAAAGTATTTTACCAATGGCTGTCTGAGCATTAGATTTTTCCTTCAAATTTTCTTTTACATCTTCTAATTTCTTTTGCTCAGTTGGCATAGCAAGGCACCGCTGCTGCCGGGGCTGGGGTTCAATTCCCCCTGGAGCCACGGATACTAAAACTCTAATAAAGACACTTAAGCCGAAAGTATCCAGATGAAAGAAAGGAAACAGGGACTAAAAGATACATCGAGTTCAGAAGTTGAGTGAAAAAGAGGAGGGGAAAGAGGAGATGGAGGGAGGGAAGAAGGAAGGGATGGTTGATGAGAGAGATGAAGTTTAGAGTTTAAAAAAAAGGAAGGGAGAGGAGGCACGGCTGATGGAGAGATTAACATCAGACGAGCATGAAAAGCGGAAGGATGAAAAGAAACACAGTAGGAAGCAAGGCAGAAAGCCCAGAGGATGTAAGGAAGGGAGGAGACAGACGGAGACATCAAGATGGTGAAACAAGAGAAAGATCTGAGAAAAAAAAAAGAATAAAAGAGAGAATCAGAGGAAAAGTGGAATGAGCTTGAAGTGCAGGGTGGAGAGAATGGAATGGCAATTACTGTTCATGCTCACTACGCACTTCTTCTGATAATCAATCAATTATCATAATGAGGGTCAACATTTCATCATAATACTTCATTTTAATAATACATAATATTGTTAATTTTATGGTGAAAATATTTGATGGTTTTCCTTCTGATGTCTGCCGGCTGCTCTGCCTCAACTATCTAAGATAGCTTTACTTGTTCGCAGACACTTTAGCTGCTAACTACTGCTAACAGTAGCTTCCGTTAGCAATTTAGGGTCATGTCTATCTTTCTCCAACCCTAACCAGGTGTTTTCTGTCCCTAAACTTACCCAAATTGTAAACATTCTCATTTAACTTAAATAATTAGATAGATTATTATTTTGTACAAGGAGCACAATGGAGGAATAATCTGGTAAGAGTTTCGCAAATCAAGGCTACTCCTCCATTAGCACAGTTAGCCATGCAGTTAGCTGTCCTATTAGCAGACACCATCCAAACTAGGAGCTTGGAGCACCAGTGGGGTATCAGCGTTTACACCTCTGACACAGGAGCCATGGGACAGAGTCAGCTAATGGGAAGGCTAGCTGCATGCCTGCATGCTATCTGAGCTAACTAGCTAACAGCAGCTACAGTAAGCAGTTGTTAGCGAATAATGTACCTGCTAACAGCAAGTAGGACATCAGTGGGAAAACCAGATAATGTTTTCTCCATAAAATGAGTCACCTATTATTAATTATTATGACAAAGTGTTGACCCATGATGGTTAACTAAGCAGCTAACTTATCTAACTAGCTAATAGCAACTATAGTTAGCAGCAGTTAGGGGTTACTTTAGTAACAAGGAAAGCTCCACCTGGAAACTCTGGAAAATAACCAAGACTTGAGGCAGAGTAGCCAGAGGACATCAGCGGGAGAACCAGATAATATTTTTTTCAATTAAATATGAGTAGGCCATTATTAATTATTATGATAAAGTGTTGACTCAGGATCATTAGCTACATGGCTAACTAGCTAACAGCAGTTGCAGTTAGGAGTTACTTTAGCAACAAGTAAAGCTACCTGTCCATCAGGAAACAAGAAAGAGAGTTGAGGCAGAGCAGCCAGAGGACATCAGTGGAAAAAAATGAAAATATTTTCTCCTTAAGATATGATCCTGTTTCACCTAAATCCAAACTTTCCTTTGCATTCATTAAAGCCCTTTTTACGAGATGCTGAACAACCTCCAAAATGTTTGAGCCGAGCCGTTGAAGACAGACTGAGCAGGTGGATGGGTGCCAGTATTGCCAGATGGAAAATGGGCTGCAGCAATATCCTACTGCAACTTAAAAGTTATTGTAATCCAACAAAAATTGTTGTGTATACTGAAACAAAGTGGGAAGGGTCTGTGCCTTGAGCAGAAGACCAATAAAGAAATCTGTGACGAGTCGATGTCAGCTCGTCAAAAGTAGAAAAACTTTGGAAACAAGTATTCAAGCGGCCTGAAGCCTGAACTTTTACTTTTTACTTTACTTTTACGTATGTTTATGTTAGTATTTGAAACCTTGGCTGTGTTTACCATAAACACCAGACATTGTAGCATTATACAGATATATAACAGAAAAGAGGGGAAAGCATAAAACTGCCTGAAAATGTTCCTGTCTTGTGGATAATACTTACATCTGAGCCACCCCTGTTTACCTTACAGCCTCTGTTCAAGCTAAATAATAGTGCTGTTTCACACATTTTCATCGACTGCCTCTTGCACAATCAGTTGCCTTCACATATTTCTGCAGCAAATACAATATATTTTGCTGGTAAAAAGCCACACTTGCTTAGCAGGAGAGCTGAAAAATGAATTTCACTGCTGGTAAAAATGGGAGTTTTTGCGACTCAAGCTGTTGTTTGGGTCTCTTGTGCTGTATCTTTTGATTGATCTACAGCAGCCAAATAAACCCTAATTACCATGGAAATATTGTGGATTAATACAGTAAAGAAAATAAATGATATATCTGTTGAAGTGAGGGATTTAAAGACAGACAGGGGAGTGAATAAGAAGCCGAGAATCCCCTCGTCTTCCTGCTTTGTCTCATGCCAGTGATCTGTTCAATAAGACCTTGTCTAGTAGCACTAATCCTTTTGTTTTGTTATGCCAGTCTGGCTATCTATTTCCACCGTGTATCGATTATCTGTGCTTCCCTGCCCTCTGCGCGACACATGAATGAATCTCATTTCCCCTCTTATTGTGTTGTAGTAACTTCAAAAACAATCCAGCCGCCGTCTTAATTCACGGAGCCAGGAGCCGTGAAAAGGTGGAGGTGAGATTAAAAGCAGCAGATGGATATTCAGGAGGAGCAGATGATCCGATATGAGTGTACAGTATCAAGGCAGGGGTCATTTTCAACATGTGGATCCAGTTACAGATAAGACATCATGTTATCTACGGGCCACAGTGGTTAGAAAAAAAAGAGCAGAATATCTGAGGCTGTGCAGATTTTTTGAGAAACACTCGAAGGTCCAGATGATGTCTGCTTCTCTGCCAAAGTGGCTGCTGGAGTCGGTTAACAGCTGGTCGAGTGGGCTGGAAGGTAACTTTGTTGTTCAGTGCAACCAGTGGACAGTAAATCCCAGATTTTCAGAAAAATGGACTTTGTTGTCAGCTGGTAACCTGCCAAAGTGGCTGCTGAAAACACTAGATAAACATTCCAGCTCCTTTAGTTTACATGGAAATAAGGATGCGCTGGTGAAAATGGGGAGCCAACGTAGCCGCACATTTGAGGAATAACGGTTAAAGTCACAAAAATAAGAAGTGAAACCTTTGCTTGGACCTGGCTATTTTAAAAGTTTGACTCCAGTCAACTTTTAACCTCGTGTTGTGGGAGAAGTTTGCCTTCAGGTCTTTTCTGCCACAAAGGTTAGGGTCAGGGAGAGGGTTCAGGCTTTTCATGGCAGAAAGTCCTGAAGGCAAACTTCTCCCACATGCTTTATTAAAGGGACTTTCTCAACAGTATTTACACAGATAAAGAAATAGCTACCTTGGAAATAGACAATCTAAGGTAACACTTTATTGGAAGAGTTGTGCATAAGACCATCACAGGACACCTTGTCATGAACATTAAGGAGTCTTATGAGTGTTTATTACTGCTGTGATTAAAGCTGCAGTAGGTAGAAAGCCTGAAAACGGTTGATTTTTGAGTCTCATCTGAGTTAGGTTTGGTTTTCTGCATCCTCAGCCCCTCCCACTAGATGAGCAGCACGCCCTTCATGAGCGCAAGCAACTGTTAACGAGGCTCGTGAGCGAGCACAGACCAACAGACGTCAACTGTGTGTAATAAAACAGACACCGACAGAGGAGAGAAACTACATTTAAAAACATGAAGATTCAGTGTGAAGATGTGAAAGTACAGAGAGCTGAACATAAAGAGACTTTTGAAAACGTCTTTCTCTCTGCTCTCCTGCACACACGAGCTCAGTATCACAACGCTTGTTGGAGGGCGACAGAAAGGAGCCTCGCCACTGCTGGGCCGCGGTCAGCGCCACATGACTGCAGCCTGCTTGGAGAGGAGTCGGGCTCGCGGTTCATGTCGGGCGCAGCTCTCTGCGATATAAGCGGTCATGAAAATGCAACTTAGCGGCAACACGGTTTGACTCGCGCGGCCAAAAATGTCAGTACAAAAGCACAGTGTCATTTACTCACCCTGTAAACAGCACGGTGGATTCCTCCATGGTGCTGCTGCACACAGGTTTACAAGCAAACATGAAGATAAATCCACTTTTTAATCCCAAAAGTTTAAGAAACAGACCCTGAACTCTCATCTGGCTGGTCAGAACATCCGCAATTGTTTCGTGAACTGCTGCTGCAGAGGGGCTGAGAGGCAGGAGTAAAAATAAATCCACTTTTTCATCTCAAAAGTTTCAAAAACAAATGCTGAGCTCTCCTCTGGCCGGTCCGCGGCTCCATGATTTCTTCATTGTTGCTGCAGAAGGTTGAAGCAGGAGTGAAGATAAATCCTCTTTTTAATCCCAAAAGTTTGAAACATACACTCTGAGCTCCTCTCCTGACAGTAAAGTAGCCGTCATCACAGTAACTCTCGTGGTTTTTTCCTCCAGAAGCTCCAGTCTGCTGCAGACCCTCCTCTGAAGAGCTCCCCGGCTCTGAGCAGCTGTGTGTCGGCTCTGTGTCTCACCTCCGCCCGGTCCTCTCAGCACTCGGCAAAGCTCCGCGATACAAGTGAATGAACACAACCGAAGGTGAACTCAAAAGTAACTGAGTGAGCTGACATACTCCTGGGTTTAGCATGTTGCTCATGAGGCTCTTTTCTCTTTATTTTAATGCCGTTTTATAGCGACTTTTCCTGCAGTAGTTTCCATCATTGATTCAGGGTCTGACCGAAGTAACGTGAACGTGCAGCTGCTCTAGTAGGGGTAGAGTAGGAGTCCCCCAGGTCCTAAAAGACCTGTGATTGGTTCAAGTCTATCGTCCCGGCACAGATTCTCTAAATGCTGAAAACAGAGACATCGAGGAGGTGCAGAAGTGTAGCTCTCTCTCAGAACACCTGATTTACAATATGCTGAAAGGTTTTTTATGAAATTATTTCTCAATTATACCAAAACAATGTTGCCTACTGGAGCTTTAAGTCTTGTTTGGTAAATTATGTCATTTTTAATGCAAAGTTGACATTGTTTGAGATATATTTGTTATGACAAGTTGACAGTCTCACAGCCTCATGTGTTTGTCTATTAGAAAATGGGGCTCACTTAAAAAGAATCATCATATCTTTTTTACATTAGAATGAGCCCTTTAGATCTACAGACAGTCCAGGTCCTCTTTAACAGAGGCCGCCATGGTTCACCGCCATGTTGCTACAGTAGCCCAGAAGGGACAAACCAAACACTGGCTCTAGATATGGGCTTTTGCAATTTTTGCGAGTTGTATGTTCTCTACATGCTTGGAAGGGGAGGGCGAGGCAATCTGAATGAGCTGCAGTCTGCAGATTTTTAAGTTTAATTTCTCCAAAATACATTCCCCCATCATGCTTCCAGAAAATATAAACCCGAGCTTGTGGTTCACTCTGAAAAATAATTAGCTAAGTGGAATCAGTTATCTGGGTGTGATGTATATTAGAAAGAAACTGCATCTATTTTCTAGGATTTCATTCATTCTCATGTGGTGTTTTTGTGCTCATTTCTATAATATGAAGCTTTTAAACAAACATATTACATGGCGGGTTTACAGAACCGCCTCTGTCACCGCGCTGCACTCAGACAAATATTCTCATTTTTGAAAACCATCTGTTTACCCACAGAAATTGCATGCAGCTGTAAGGATGTTTACATCTCTGACAAATCATTCCTGAATGTAATATTTAGACATCATTTCAAAACACGTTCCTGCTTCGATAATGCATTCAGTCGCTGCTGCACCGTCTGAGCGGCCTTGATAACATGCAGAGGGATTTTGTAAGAATCCATAACCCCCTGCTCAAGGATAAGATGAGTTTGCTTTGTTTTTGTGAGCTAATTTGGAAGTAAGATATCGATAAAGATCACACTGATACAGAGAGAGGAAGAGGAGGAGGAGGAGGAGGAGGAGGAGGAGGGAGATCTTTGTCTTGTTCCGACTCTAATGGTTTTTGTCTCCTGCCGTCTGGTAGGAGTCACTCTGTAAGTGTCATTAGGATGCACAGGGAGTCGCTTCGGCTAAATATTGCACAGGCTTCATTTAGCCCAGATGAAACCATGACTCACCGCGGACTCATAGAGCGAGTGAGTCACGTCGCAACCCAAATCATTTTAGCTGGCTGCTGAGTGAGTTATCCCAACAGCTACCGGCGTTGTGTTTCTGAAGCCTCCAAACCTATTAGTCCCATTCCAGTATATTATGCTAATTGCTCCTCTGTGATTTGAGTGCCGGACCGACTGTGAATTTTTAGTCTCTGATGCTCCGAGCCTCATTAAACATGTGATTGTTACTGTCATGTGGAGAGACATCAACAGCAGACATGTGACCTGTTATGGATCTTTGTTTAATTGAAGATCAGACCCGGAGATTTACTGGGATTTATGGGAAAGCATACTGGGAAATTATGATTCTTATCCCTGGAGCTGCACCAATCAGTGGCAATCACATGACTCACATGACTTTGGGGAATGTGAACTATCCTTTTAGTTCACTTTCCTTTGCATTCATTAAAGCCCTTTTTATGAGATGCTGACCCCCCTCCCAATGTACTGAGGCTGTGAGTCCTCTGCAGTCCCCCCTGTGGCCATTTGCTGCATGTCCTTCCCTGACTCTCTCTCCCCCCTTTCCTGTCATATCTTCAGTTGTCCCACAAATAAAAAAGCATAAAAGCCCCCAAACATATATCAAAAAACCCGGCAAAGTTACACAATAACACAGACAAACTAACCGATGAAGGCAGCTACAGGTGGTGCAAGCACACCTGCAAGCTTTGCCATTTGTTATGACCTTTGGGTGTAATAACTTCACACAAGGCCAAAACAAAAGAACTGCTCACTGCAGCGTGGCAGCGTTTCTCAGTCCTGGTCCTCAGGGTGCACTGCCCTGCATGTTTCAGGTGTTTCTCTGCTCCAACACACCTGATTCAAATGATGAGGTTATTATCAGGTTTCTGCAGAGGCTTGATGAGGAGCTGATCATTTCAATCAGGTGTGCTGGAGCAGGAAAACACCAGGATTTGGAAATGTTGGCCTGTGGTGTCAAAACAAAGGATCTGGAACTGAAAACACACCTGGACAGGTGAGTCCAGACTATGGAAAGCAACTTTAGCTTGCTTCTAGTGTTGTTGGTTTTTTGGTTTTTTGCTGATGGAGGTTAACTTGATTAGACTGGTGTTTGCTGAATATTTTTTAAAAGAGCCGAGTGTTTGTTTGAGTGCTGCTTTGCCTTTACTATAAAAGTAGCCAGGTAACTCAACAATCCAGATTCTGCTGCCACCATCCTCTGGCTAATGGTAAATCAATAGAAAGACCACGTTAATTAGTTAATTAATTAATGGTGGCTACAGGCAGGTAACAAGTTTATTGCAGACAACAAAACATTAGGCTAATTAGATTACCATTACAGAGTTTGAGAGACTGGAGGGACATGTTAATTTACTTTGGATTATGAGCTGCCATTAGTTGGAGACTTAGTAATTATACAATATGGTTGTAAAGAGTTGCAGTTATTATTGCCTACCTAATAATGTTCACAGTATTTTCCTCCCTGACCTTCAAGAACTTTAGTCATTTAGCATTTTTTTAGCCACCATCTCTGTCTTCAGAAAAAAAAGACACATGAGTAATAACCAATCAACACAGACACACTGAGTCACAGACAGACAGACACAGAGCTGCTGAGCGTGTGCGTGTGTGTATGTATAGAAGTTAAAACAGCAGATATCGCCAAAATTTCACTAAATATGATAATCTTATGATCTGTTTCTATGACGACAGCATAGTTACACCAGTGAAAATGTCTGAAGTCATGGTCAGGATTTCACTTGAGGCAATGTGACGACTTTTTAATCAGTTGCTCTTCAGAGATGAGCTGCAGAGTAAAACACAGCAGCATCTGTCCTGACTTTCACTGCAACCACATGTGGATTCCGGGTATTATTACTTATGTGTTTCACACTATGATGGTTACATGTAGTCTGCGGATCACGTGCGTGCCAAACTGTGGGGAGCGATCCGTACAGAACACGGGACAACTGTGGTGTGTTGCAACCCTGATATATACTAAACAACAAATCAAGGCTGATACTATTCGCTAATAGATAAAGGAGTGATGATAATACAGATACATGCTTTGAATTCTGAAATTATATAACAGCAGTTTCCCATTAGAAAAGTCTGTCTGATTGCAAGTTAAAAGAGTGAAAATATTCTAAAAATAGGGTGCACTTAAAACTGAAGTAGATTTTTCTCGGTGGTTAAAATACACGTAGCTGCTGACCCTGTCCACAGCAGTTCAATGTTTATCTTCCAACAAAACTACTCCTGCTGCTTCTCCAAACTGGAGACGTGTCAAGTACACTTCAAAAACTCCAAACTATCCCTTTAACTTTACGGTGCCCCCCCCAACAGAGAATTTTGTCTGTCTTCGACCGCTGGCCGTCAGTGATTTCTACCTGAACTGTACTGTTGTCCAGCAAGCCTCTCCACAGAAAGCAAAAATAATAAAAAAAAACAAAAAAAAACTTGATTAATTAAAAAAAAAAAATAATAATAAAAGGTTAATTTTAAAGACCTAAGAGTCCTCCAGCAGCTGCTGAGGAAAATCCACACCCTGACCTCCATCAATGTTTTGGGATCAGCAGGGACGGGCTGATTTATTCTTATTAAATTGACCTGATGAGTCTGATTCCAATCTTATCTTGTGGGCTTTTAGCAAAAAACATTTACTAATTTAATACAAGATTACACTCTAAATGCTTCAGTGCAAGTTCATTAGCTCCACTTTCACAGACGGCACATTTGTCTCATTATCTTTTAGACAATTTAAATTTTGTCGGTGGAATTATTGCCTCGTCATCGCTTCCTAAAACTGCCAGATGCTGACGAAGCACGACTTGCAAACGGAATGCTGTTCCCTTAATAAAGATGAATTTTGCACATTTAGAAAAACAGCTGAATGTTGATGATCTCCTGCACCGCTCTGTCCTCCGTTTGTTCTCAACTCGGAGAGATTCAGCCCGAGTTCAGCCAAGTTTGGCTCATCAAACATTAAGCTGCAGGGTCCCTGCGACCAGCCAGCTGTTCTGCTGTGCATTTTCTTTTTTCTTTTTTTCTACTTTTTCCTGGATGGCTACCTGGCTATGCTTCATGCTCCCCTGACTCTGCATAAATGTTTTTTTAACATTTCCCCCTGGTGGGAGCACAGTCAAAACATGCCAGCTGCCCTTTGGAGCATCTCTTGACCTTTTAGTCTGGACAGATCTTCTCCTGCAGAGGAAGTCAGGCTCTAACCAGAGATGAAAGGCTGCTGAGAGGCTTAAACTGCGGCTGTCTGCCTGTCAGGGGTGAACACAGGAGGGGAAGGGATCTCCGTGTGGCTTTGCAAATGTTAAGAGGTGTTCTGAGGAAAAACTGGTTTGAGAGCCGACAACAGGCTCTCGAAGGGAAACTTTCACTGTAGCATTTAAAAGCTCCACCTCCATTAGTGTATAATCACCTGAAAATAAGAATTGCCCCGACTCTTTCCATAAGAGTCGCCTACACTTGGAGGTTCTGTGGAGAAATTTAGACGTTACTTACTGCACTAGGACTAGCAGTCAAGCGTTTGCATACTGGTGGGAGATACCACTGCACCAATGGCGGCTTCTTTACTTCCAGTAACAGGTAAAAACCACATTATGTTTTGCTTTGCAGCATTTATGGTTAAAAATAGTTTGTGAAGTGAAAAGTCCTCAACATAAATGATCCAGTGGGTGTTTTGTCCGCGTTGTCCAAATCAATCCATTTGATTGTTACAAAAACTGATTCAAGGTTAAAAGAAAACAGTTGTTGCAGAATGTTCAGACTGATTTTTTCTGCAAATCATTCACTGATAACATATTTGTTTTCCTACAATATCCACTTGTGGCAAGAATTATTAATGTTTTCATGGTTCTGTCTAGACAGCTCCAAACACTCGGTTAACACCAGGGAAAGATTGTGGCCTTGGTTAACTACTGAAAAAGTTTACAGCAATACATGATAGTCTTACTTTACTCAATATTTTTCCCCCAATATTAATGCACAACACAGCACTTATCATGCATTTTGTATATCTGGATGCTTCTGTGTGGAATATGTTCAGGCTGTGAAAATAAACAGTAAACTCTACTTTTCCAAACTGTAACCAAAATATTTTAAGGCCTTTTCACACCTGAACGTCTGTGTCAAGGTCCAAACCAAGGTCCATGTTTTTGCAGAGCTATACATGACGTACCTACATCCTGTCATCAGCCGTTGTCTCCTCATACTTTCAACTGATTGGTTTATAAATGGGCGTGCATCTGGTCTTGGCATCTTGTCAGTTCAGTTCAATTCTTCTCCCTTTGATCCTCTTGAAAAATAATTGAAAAGAGTTGGAAATTTTGTGAGTTTTTCCAAAAGTCTATTAAGGCATCGGTTAATAAACATTTGGTCTATGTGTGCAACAGTGGCTTGTTTTATTTTGTTGCCATGTTTTTTTCTTTTTCTTGTCTTGTGTTGAAGTCTGTTCCCTGTTAGTGTTTCCTTTTCATTAGAATAGTGTTTCCTCTGGTTGGGGTCAGGATAAGGTTAGGGTGAGGTTAAGGTAACGGTAAACACATATCAACAGGGAAATACAACAGTTTGACACAACACCAGTTCTGATGATAGCCTGCCACAACTTCCTGCAATTGGTCCAAATGTCTGAACCATCTAAAAAACACTAGAAACAATTTAAACCATGTTTCAATTTGATCTGGACTGAAATCACCTCTTTTGGACGGACCAAGGTCCAGCCAGGACCAGCAGTGGTCCATCCTGTTGAGGAGGATTGTTGGCAAATGATCTTCGGCCATTTTCACAGGTTTAAATAGGACGTAAAAACATTTCTGTCACTGTGAGTAAAGATGAGAGACTTGGGTAAAGGATCTTAAAGTGGGATTATGATGTTAGAGGTGGCTTGTTTATTGGTTTGTTAGGGTAACACTTGGACTCATGAGGTCTGTTTACCCATCAGATAGTGTTTCCCTCCCATTAGGATACTTCAATGCCCCTCCTGGTTGCAGTCAAGGATAAGATTGGAGTGAGGTTGAGGTAAGGGGAGACATACCGATGGGGAAACAGCCTTTACCACAATGCAAGTTCTGACAATATCATGCCAGAACTTCCTGTAATTGATCCAAGAGTCTGAACCACACATACACACAAAAAATTAGACTAGAAACAAACTGCACTATGGTTCAATTTGACTGAGATGACCTCTTTTGAAGATTTTTCAAGATTTGGCTGTTTGACTTTGTAGCAAAGATCAAGGAACAGTTATGCAAAGCAAAGGTCCAAACCACCTTGGGGAGGATTGTCAGTAAATGATCTCAAATCACTCTTAGAGGTTTAAATAGGAGGTAAAAACACAGCTGTCGCTTTGAGTAACGGTTACAGACTTGAGTAAAGGATAAAGTGGTATTATGATGTTAGTGGTGATTTATTTATTTGTTCGCTAGGGTAACAAGTCTGTTCGTCCGCCAGACAATGTTTGCCTCCCATTACAAAACCATTTCAATGCCCCCTCTGATTGCGATCAGGGATAAGGTTGGGGTGAGGTTAAGGTAAGGGGAAGAAAATCGATGGTGGAAACAGCTTTCAACATAACACTAATTCCAACGATACTGTGCCAGAACTTCTTGTAATTGATCCAAAAGTCCAAACCATACTTACTTACATGGTTAAATTTGATCCAGACTGAGAACTTTGTGGGTTGGATCAGGGTTCAGCTGTTTGTTCCAGAGTGAGGTCCGAAGGAGGTTTCACACCTGTGATATTATTTCAGATCAAACAGAAAAGTCCAACAAATGAAAGTAGTGTAGGTGTGAAAGGACCCTTAGTTGCATAAAAATAATTATAAAATAACCTCATACAGGATTCAGGACATGTCAAAGTGTTGTTTTATGTATTCAACCACTGTGCAGTCCATGGAGTGAAAAAAAAAAAGTATTGAAAAAAATCCACACAGCAATTACCTTTCCAAACAAAATATATTAAACAAAACCATTTAATAGTAGATAAACATAATTTGAACACACAAACAATGCTTTTTTTGTGATGAGGACGATCCCAAAGTGCAGTCATATTTTTGTCAGAACCCTTTGGAAAATAAAGTGATCCAGCTCAAGCGGTGCCACCCTGCAAACATTCAGACGTGTTTATTAGAAGCGTAGAGAAGTCTGGCCTTCCAGGGAAACTTAAACTGTGGCGTCTGCAGTTTGGCCTCCTGCTCTGACTTTTGTGGCTCCTAACAGGGTTTGATGTACCTGCTTCAAAGGAAGGGAAGCCCAGAGAGAATGATTAGCTGGGAGCTTTGCGCTGCCTCAGCAGTGTGTGTATGGCAAAGGGGATTCATGGAGCTCCATATCTACTTTAACAGGAGTTTAAATGTGCAAAGGCAAGGTTGGAGGTGATACTGTCGCTGGCTGAGGATGTAAAAGTACAGAGTGTAACTGTCTCAGCAGGAAGTGGAAGTCAGATGAGCCAGTTTTAGAGGCAGCATTCAATGATATTGTAGGCAGGAGCAGGATGGATGTTTGGAGGTCGGTTTGCCATAAGCCACGTCAACGTCAGTGGGGAAGAGAGAAAATTGTTGTAAAGGAGCTGGATCAGCCATTCTCAACCACCTCACAGTGCCATCTAGTTGGCTGTGGAGGCAGCAATACTGCCAAATGGTTACATTAAAATTAAACTTTCTTTTGGTAATTTACAAAGTTGGTTGTTTTTATATCTAAATAAGCTACATCTCCTTAAATCTCCTATAAATTTTCATAACTGCAGGCAGTGATGCTACATGTCAAAACCGACGTACATCTGAGGGCTGATACAACACAAGCTAGGATCTTGTCAGGAGAGAATAACATGAATAAGTGCCATAAAGTAAAGTTTGAGTCTGATAGGAGGTAATGCATAAAGTGCATAGGATGCATCAGATTTTAAAAAAAAAGAATTTTGGATTTACATTAAAGTCACTTGAAAAGCCCAGTGTGTCGGTTTCAGCCAGGACCGGGTACCATCCGGGTCACTCTTCACAATGGCGGACCTTAATTTTTCTCCATATTTGTCATTTTATGCTTTTTTCTTCTTCTTCTTTTTTTTTTTTTTGTAAAGCTGGTCATTGGAAAGTTGAAGAAGTGGGCCTGAGCTAGATATGTTATGGCAGTAAAAGTGGCTAAAATGTAAGGAAAAAATACATAACTGGAATGAACTGCAGGGCATGGAAGCAGAAAGGATTACATGCATGTTAGCTGCAACCTATAAATCCATCTCCCCAAAGTCATACTAAGTGGATAAGTGAAGAGCTCACATGTTCCTTCAGGTAAAGCTTCACATATTTTTGTTCAGCCATGTTCAAATGCAGTGTACCAGGAGACATTGCAGTGTGCCTGAGTGAAAACACTCGAAAGGCATACATAGATAGACACATGATTGGATTTTGCTCCTGAAGCTAAAGAGTCCGGACCACAAACATTTCTGAGCAGGCATCATGTCGGGCAGCTTCAGGCAGAGGGGAAGTGGAAGATGGCAGTAGATTTAGGAAAGCTGCTTACAGTCCCTCAGGAGATATCCACCATATCTGAGACTAGATCTTGTGTTGTGTTCAGAAACCTGGCAGCTTGTATATTTCATGGATCTTACAGCGCCATGGGGAGGAAGAGGCCTAGGAGATGAAAAAGCTTACATCTCCTGAGTTTGCAGCCAAGGTCAACAAACTAGTTTGAAAAGCAAAGGTCCGCCCTGTTGAGGAAGACTGTAGGGAAATGATCTTTGTCAGACCTTTTGCATGGCAGCCATATTGATATGAAATAGTAACGTACACACAGGTGCTACAAATGATACTAATTAAGGTCCTGTTGCATGGACTGTGAGTTTGAGTAACATTTGTGAGCTTTGATAGCTTTGAGGTAGCATTAGCCTTGGGAATATGTGCTGCCAAACTGTAAGCATAAGTATCAGTGCTTTACTGAACAATGTTGATCAGCATGCTAATGGCTGTTTGGGGCCTACGTCTTTGGAACGGACACATGATGGTCAAAAAAATGTTTGGGTAGGAGTGCTTCCTGGGTTCAATTTGAGTTTAAGGTGCTTTTTGGATAAGGATACACATGCACACAAAAATCACAAAAGCTCCAAGGCACTCTCTTTTAAAACTCTTAATAATGCCTTAATTATCATGGCATGGTCATGTTGGACCTCGAAACAAACTCCAGCGCATTTCAGCAGCAAGTCTTCTGCAGTGAGTCAACCAGATCTCATGGAACAGAAAGCTTTTGTTCCATGAGAGCACCTTGGAGTTTTTGTGATTTTTGTGAACACTGGATTGTGTTGGTTATGTCTCTATATGTTGACAGTGGTCACATATTTTGCAGATCTCAGAAACTTGTGTGAGCCAAACAATGCTGGTATAGTAGTAAAAGAATTTAGTGGTTGTTCTGCACCCCTGAAGGACACAACAGGACTTCTTAATGGTTTAAAGGGATGGTTTGGATTATTTGAAGTAAATTATATGAGGTACTTCTCCATAGTCAGTCAATGTCAGTTTAAGTGTACACTATATTTAGAATACTTTCTCCCTTTTTCTGACAGGAAACCACCATTACAAGAGCCAAATGTTGCACTCTCTTAACCAACCAGACTCCTTTAACAAAAACAGTCATTTTACTTTGCAGAACACAGGTGTTGCTCGTCTACTGCTGTGTCAAGCTGTTATTTTGTTGTATTATTTGTGTGACTTTGGTGTTTTAAAAATTTTAGTTTGGATTGACAGAAGTCATACAATGACACAGACAAACTAATGGCTATGTCAGCAACCCCTGTGTTGTGTGAGGTAAAATGACTGTTTATGTCAAAGGAGTCTGGTGGCTTTGGAGAGTTTTATTTGGCTTGTATACAACTTCAGTTTCTCATTGGAAAAAGATGTTTGTCAGCAAGGTAAAGAGGTGAAAATATTCCAAATATAGCAGACACTTAAACTGATTTAGATTTTTTGAGATCAGACAGTGAGAACTGTCCATCTACTAGAATGGTTTAAGTTTCCTCTTGAGAATGAGATGATGTCTCTCATTGAATTTGTTCAGATGTTGAGTCATGATTCTGCTAATTGTCTTCCAACTCTGCATGTCTGGAACCTTTGATTCCAGAGGGTTTGTACCATAGTAGTTTGTAGTTTTTCTATACAAACAGTGATGATAGCTGGACATCTCAGCATGCTGTGGCATTTAGATGAATCTGCCAGTCAGCCCCCTCAGGTCAGCTAACTTTTAACCTTTAGCTTAGCCGTAACAGACTGAATATGTGACCTGTTTAATCATCCGAGTATTCGTTCTATTGTGGGTTCAGAGACGGAGTGCAGGTTTAGATCAAAAGTAGGTCAGGTCAGAGATAAACAATGGTTTTACCTGTCAGACTGTGCAGCAGATTTATGACAATGCAGCAATAAGAGGTCAAGACATCATTTAACATTAGAGCCGGGCTTCTATAGACACTTTGCAGCCTTTGGCACTCATGTCTGGGTGCACTGATTTCTATTGTGTGCTGAAGAATATCTGAATCTTTCACAGCATTTTATGAAACGGTGTTGCTATTGTGTGTTTGCTCCATTTCTTGAGATCACAGTTTTGTCTTCAGAGACATCTGTTTGAGACGTTTGTCCACATTTAATATGCATAATTTGTGTCTCTCAAATTAAACATCTCTCCACTCTCTTTATTCTCCCCCTTCTCCTCCAGCCTGCGAGCTGATGAACCAGGGCATTTTGGCGTTGGTCACCTCGACGGGCTGCGCATCAGCCAGCGCCCTGCAGTCCCTGACGGACGCCATGCACATCCCACACCTGTACATCCAGAGGAACAGCGAGGGATCGCCGCGGACCGCCTGCCAGTTCAACCCGAGCCCCGGCGGGCAGCGCTACACGCTGGCTGCCCGGCCGCCCGTCCGCCTCAACGACGTCATGTTGACTCTGGTGGAGGAGCTGCGCTGGCAGAAGTTCATCGTGTTCTACGACATTGAGTATGGTGAGTGATCGACAGATTTGCTGTGTTGGATTTACAGAGCATCAAACATGAAAAGTTGACACATTTGTGAACTGTGGAAACTTTGGAGGACATTTGCTGATGGAAATTTAGCTATGGACTGCTGAAAGTTGTAGTTCCTTGTAGACAGCAAACATGGCTGTGTCTGGAGGGGAACCCAAAAGTCTTTCTAACATTGTAAAAGCTACTATTTTAACCAGAAGCTATCATCTTTTCTAAAATCTATTCAAATAGAATCAGGTGTGCATGCACGAAAGTTTTGCAGATCTTGGGTTCCTCTGCTAGAGACGATCAGCAAACATTCAACTGCAGTGCAGGTGTTTACAGCTGTGGATCATTCTGAAGTGTTGTCACACTGACACATCTGGATGTTGTGGAAGCTGATGTTTTAAATGCAGCAGTTTTTAACTTTCTCATGTCTGTAAAATGTGGTGAATCATACTGTAGCTTTTTGGGACACATATGTTGCTGTCAACCCAATGACCTTTCTCATATGCTGCTATTTTCACTCGTTGTTGAGAATCCTCAGTTGTAGCGTGATTGTGGCTTTCGTTGATGACCATGAAACTATTTTGGGCGGAACTTCTCCACTTCCCCTCATGTCCTCAGAACCTTTTGTGATTGATGGAAATGGATGTTGAGGGTAATTTAACTGAATTGTTGATCGTTTGTTCAGATACTTAATGAACTTTAAGCAGGCAGCTGTCTAAAAGTACGTGTCACTGTGCAGATATTTATGTACTCTGGATGTTGACTGCCAGATTATTAATATTTATTCAAGCTTATATAAATGTAGTGATATGCATGTTTTTACAGCTACCTAGAAGTTCATCTTGTGCTTATTCTTATTCTTTATACGCTTCTGAAAGCATCAATGGAAACTTTACTTCGGATTAGATTTAGGAATGCTTTGGACGTCTTTTTTCCCCAACTGTTGATGACACTTTTCTCATTCTCCCTGCTGTTGGAATGATGCAACATGGTGTAGTTGTTCTTTCCGGTACTTTAACTCTGCTGAGTGCCTGTGTCTCCTCTTTGGTTTCAGCAGAGAGGTTGGTTAACATTCTGTATTAGACCAAGTGTCACAGCAGGACACCAAAACCTTTTGACCCGCCTCGACTGCACCTGGTCTTTTAGACAGAAATGAAGCAATAGAAACACTGAGCTCACAGAGGTTTGCTCTTTGGGAGGTAAAACATGCTGGTATTTCTTCCTGTTGTAATGACAGGTGCTCCATAATTTAGTACTTTTTGGTTTCATGATGATGCCCTCTGTCTGTGCTTATACATGTCTGAATGCAGCTCACTTCTGTCTATGTGAACAGAAAGGTTATTTGCACATAACCAATTAAGGCATCATCAGTCAGTTTTTGGCTGATGGTGACACTGACTAACACAAAAAGAGCCTCAGACAAAGTTCCCACTCTACCTTTATTGCTAATGTCTCTTTTAATCTCCAGGCTAAGAGACACATCTATTGTTGCAAATTTAACTTGTTGAACAAGCCAACAAACAAACATCCACCAACTGATAACATTGGTTTGCAAGCTAGATAATTAGCCAGTCAGCTGGAGCAGATAGGTCAGCTTTAAAGTCACTTGCTAATGCTATCATCGACCAGTTTGGATGCAAAATGATGTGGTCCTTTTCCCTCAATAGAAAAACATTGTCCTTCCCAGACTTGTAAACAACAGTTACAGCAGAGGTTTTGTGTTCTCGAGGCCCCTGCCACTTCTTTTCTCTTTTTCAAATATAACTCAAAAATATTAGCAATAAATTTGAAAATCACTCTGACTGACATTTCATTACAAAGAGAGACGACTTCAGAGATTTCAGGTGGATTTATGTAACCAAGTCTCATGATATAGGATGTCCAGTTTTATATTTTACTTATCCTGTTTGCTTTCATTCAGTTTGTCTGTCTGGAGATTTGGAGTGTTTCATTCTCGGCTCAGACCTTCAGTACAAAGGCTACAATTTGACAGACACAGCTGTAGGAACTTTCACAGTTTTGAACTCTGTTAAAAGAAGTTGTTTTGGGTGTTTTTTTTCCCTAATTCAAACTGAAGACATGTGTGTTTTGGGTGTCTGGTTCTAGACACTTAAACTCCTGCTTCCATTTTTGTTTCTGTTTTGCTTGTGCCTTTTGTGTTTCCGGTTCTTTTGTAAGGATTGTGTTGGCAGTTCCTTCACTGAGTAGCTCAGTGAACCCAGACCATATTGGTAGCTAACTGGTGACAAGTTCTGTTCACTTATTCTTTCAAATGCTGAAGTAAATGGTGCTAAAGCATCAGGATGTTTGTGGAACTGTAATGTTACACTGGTGAAGGCTTGCAGCATGGAGATAAAACTCCATGGAACAGTTGGTGGCCACAGAGTAACATCAGACCATGCTTAAAAACCCAGTTATAAATAAAATTGACATTGACAAGAAACTGTTCATGGGGCTGCAAGAATGGATGATATCAGCAAAATCTTAATCATGGAACTGAACTTTCTGCAACACCACTCATGTTACATGTATGTTTGCAACTGTTGGAAACTTCAGCTCTCTTACATCCACCTGATGTTGTGACTGCACATGTCGACAAATAATTGAAAAAACATTAGGACCAGCTGCAGACTGCCTAAACGATTTTCAATGTTTTCTGGCCTTGGAAAGGTTTCCATGTCCGGATATTGCAGCAAAAACTTCAGAGATCGACTCTCCTGTCTACTGTATTTGTTTGGAATAGCTTACTTGGACTGTATCTTAATGAAATCACATTAGGCTCAATGGATTTTTGAGCGTAATCAATACAGGATGGTGGCAATTACAATATAAGGATATAGACAGATGCAGGCATTTAGCCTCTCAGATACTCTTATCCAGAGTGATTTAGAGTAAGTGCATCAGTAGCTGTGGGCCAGGATCTGAATCCTTTAATAACGAACCAGTGGCTCAGTGAACATTAAGACCAAAGGACAAGAGTGAGGCTGCAGAGAAGAACTTTTCTTTGTCTGCAGCACATCCTCTGGCCGTGACGATGTCCATAAACACTCAGCTTTGGAAGAGTTGGACAATCAAATCAAGTCTGTCTTCAGTGGCAGATTGGATTTCTTTTGTTCTAGCCCTCTTTACGTCCTGCCTGCCTTCCATCTTGGGGATGGATTGGGAGCATTTGTCCCTCGCTAGATAACAGGGCAAAGTTAGGGATCTATTTATTTATTTATTTTCAAAAAGGTATTTTTAGCTCAGGCAGCAAAAGTGTCTCTCCATGGCAGACCTGTCAGTGCTCCCTGGTTGAAAAATGTTGACATGTCCCTATTACAATTTCCTGTTAGCTATCAGATGAAATATACACGATACCAGTATATCTGGTCATATCAGCCAATCTATCGGTCTAGCTTTTACAGATCCGTCCTTAAAGGGAAACTCAACCAGCTTTGTATCGTTATGATGTGAGTGCGCAAATGAACAATGCTTCACTTCTTTTCATGTTGCTTGCACCCAAAGCTACCTGCTCATTTGCTGGCAAAAAACCCACCAAATGACTCGAATGTAGAGCGAACTACAGATTGTACAGTCGGACTGAGAGAGGTGGCGGCTGCTCACTGCTCCAAATCAGTGGAATATATGAAAGAAAATGAATTTAATGGTGTAATGCTGGAATCAAACACTCAGGGCTACTTATACGAGTCAGAATACAGCATGCAGGAGGAGAAAGCAGCCACAGACAAAAGTCTAGCTGGTGAGGATAACAATGCAGAAATGGGGAAATCTGGTGGTGCTGCTGTGGTAAATGTGCACCACTGGAAACAGAGGTGGAGTCACTGTCCTCTGCAGCAACTTTCACCAAGGCCAGTTTCTTTTGGAAGCTGGCTGTTTGTTGGGGAAGTTTGTACTCCAGCCAAACTTCCAATAGGAGTAGCTTGGTAGTGGCCTTGGAAGACAACAGACCCAGGAGATTGTGTTTGTTTTTGATTGTCTACCTTTTGAGCAGAATCAAATACCACAGCCCTTTTTTACAGTTTGGTCATGGAGCACCAATTTCAAAAACATTTGCCTCTTTATACTCCATAGACAGCACAGTTTTATGAAAAGACCATCCAGCAGTGAAAAGCCTCTTAAATGAAAATAATGGTCAGTTGCAATCATAGTTTTCTGTATTTTTCTTCTGAACCTTCTTCTCTGCTGCTACTTTACTTCTCGTCTGTCAGACACACACACAAAAAAAATTTCCATTACATACTTTATTCTATGGTCTGGGTGAATACTCTGATCTGATTGGCCAGCAGATGTGCATTAAAACAATTTAAAGCACTCATAGTCCAGCTGTAGTTTAATCATTGTTTGACATTCACCCGTGTCCCAACTTGTTACCATAGTAACATTAAAGAGCACAGCTGGCAAAGCTCACACCGCTTCCTAACTGGAGGCACTGTGAATGAGTAAGCAAGCAAACAACTGATTGCTTAAATTTTCCTAAATGAAGAAGTGTTGCTTGCTTGAAAAAATCATTTGCCCTTGCAAGTTTCATGCACATCCAAAATATTTTATCTGCAGTCAAAGGGAGGACAAGGGACTAATCAACGAGGCTGAGAAGAAGCGGCACCTGTTATATGCTCCACAGCAGCTTAAAAGAGGACGTTTGGAAGGAAACAAGGAAACTTTTGTGAGTTTCAAGTAAACTGTCTTCCAAATATATAGAAGACAATTTAAGAAAATTACATTAGTCATGAAAAAATAACTCAGACACCTAATTTGCTGATCTACAGAGGGAGGAGTCTCAACATCACGCATATATGTGGACAGTTGTTCGCTCGCATCTTTACTCATTATTAACTGCATCAAACCAGCTGAGTTTTGTTGTAAAAGGACCAGAATTATTCCTTGTCATGACAACGTTCACCAAAAAAAATCTGTGAATGCTTTTATGTCCTATTGTTGGTAAGTGATCTCAGTATAAGCGGGATAATCAGCTTGTAGGTGTGCGTTAAAAGGTTTGAAGTCACTTTACGGTGGCGACCTTCACTTTGTGCCTTCAAACCGTTTTCATGCGCACCTACTCTTTGATTATCCCTTTACTTATCATGTGCTATAAGATTGCTGTACAACATAAATTTCCTTCCCATCCATGTGATGTGTGAAGGGTAAACAGCTATTAGTGATGAACCAATCACGTTTTCAGTCTGCGAGCTTCCAAATCACAGCTCTGCGCTGCAATATTAAACACAAACATTACACCTGAACCTCTGTGTGAAGATGTTGCACGCTTTATGTTTTCATTATTGTGCGTTGTTTGTTTGCTGTCTCTCTAATGTTGCAGTACCTTGGTCATTGTTGCTGTTTGCAGCGCAGTCATTGCTGGTACCAGATGAATTTTAATAAGGAGAATGAAGAGAGTCGGTGTTGTTGATTGCTGAAATTTTTTCCTCCATCAGACTCTGTTGTTTTTTGCTACAAATAACTGGACAGGTCATCACTGTTGTCCACACAAACACGTGAATAAATGAAGTCATGAATGCAAACAGCTGCTTTTCAGCACTCGTGTGTTTTAGTGCATTTTTTCCCTCCTTTTTTAAAAGAGTGCAGAATGAGCTGAACAGAAAAGAACCCGTCTTTGGACAGATTTAACGGGCGCTGTGCTCTGATGTCGAGCTGCCCTCCAGCTCTGATATGAACAAGTGTCAGGCGGAGTGATGAGAGCGGAGAGTGAACCTCTGATCCGGCTCAGACCAGCAGGAACTCGCACAGAAAACACCGCCGTGTGGAGCGGACAGTTCGTTTCTGCCTGCAGGAGGTGAACAAATGGAGCACACCCTCGAGGATCACAGCAACTGATAACGTTATCTCTGTCAAGATTTAATAACACAGGCTGGAAAGGGAATAAAAACTGGAAACACCACTGGATTTTTTAGGATGTAAGACAAGTTATCATCTGAGTGAGTGAAAGGTGTATAAAACGTGTGATTCAGAAAACGTAGCTGTGCTCATTTGTAGCGAAATTGGATCTTGGAAGTCATTTTAAACCCTGAAATAATTCAACAGAAGCTGTCAGTTAATTGTGGCATGTTCTCTCCCTTGTTAATAACGTCCTGGATAATTGTCTGGAAGAAGCTGATGGATTTTCACTCCCAGCTAAACCGAGTGCAGGTGAAACTGTTTAGGCTCCTCCAGAGCACCGAGGAGCTTTTAAGATTTAACTTTTTTGGCTTGGCTTTTTTTCTTTCAAAAGTATGACTCACTTTGTAACGTGCTGTTAAAGTTTTATGATGTTTCGACCTCTGAGTTCCTCTGAAATCTGATGTGAAATACTCCGAGCACCGGAAACAAGTGGTTCACCGAAATTACAAAAGCATCGTCTCTCTCTTCTCTCGTGGTTTCTATCTTCTGTCCAGGTTCTGAGATTTTTTCCTCCATCCAAATATAATTGGAGTTTTATTTGTGGTATCCAGAGCACTGACTAACAGGGACTACTTTCTATCCAATAAATGGTGCCTATAAAAACCACCTATGTGGATTATCCAATATAACAGGCCAGTGTGTTTTCCATGAATGAAAACATTCATTCCTCTCCATTTTCATGAGGCAGCTGCAGAAGTTTTGGTGCTTTAATGCTTTAAAGTATTTGACTGTAACATTAAGTATTCATGGCTAAATATGTAAACCTCATTAAGTATATTTATTATGAATGAAACTGTCAAAAGCTCAGATTTCACTGACTGTGATTAAATAATTCACCCACTATGCATAAGATTTTGATTTAAATGTTGCTGTCTCCTGATTGGTGCTCAGAAATACTTTTTCTACTTGAGCCCCGCCCATTTCCAAACAGGTAGAGGAGCTCAGAGAAATAAATAAGAAATAGATAAATTATTCATCTGAAGTAATGTTCTGTTTTTAGCAGACTGTGTTCAAGGTGCAAAGTTAAGAAAAGACTTTCAATTCTTCAGTCATCTCAGGATCTCAGTCTGGAGCTCCTGTCCCTGTTCACATTGGATGAGTCCATCAACAAAATAGGAGTTTGTGTACCAACAGTAATCTAAAACATGCTGTTGTCTCTGCCATTAGGGGTGTAACAGATTGTTGTTGGCCTGTGACCTGTATGGAACGCCCCCCACAGTTTTGTTTGTTGGTTGGTTGGTTTGTTTGTCAGCATTACATTTTGGAGTGTCTCACTCGCTGGGCGGATAAAGGTTTTGTTGTTTTTTTTGATTTTTATTTTTGTTCACACTGCAAATTTAATCAAGTCAGTTGTGACACCAGTGTCTATAGCAACACTAACTGAATTTGTTGCGCACCCATCGACCTTAAACATCACTGTACAAACAAACACAAGTTATGTAAGAAAGAAAGTCTTTATCCTTATTTTATGTCTTATTTTTTGTTTCTTACATTATGGTTGTTTTAACAATCATACATTCTGACTTTGTTGTTGATAACCATCTATGATTGACTGATTGTCTCAATGTGCACCAGCTGTGTTTTCTCCTAAAATATGTTGAGTCTTTAATAGTTTGAGAAATATATCCTGACATGTATAGTGGTTACACTTGCAGATTTGTATATGATTTACGACTGGACTACTGGCTTTGGCAGAGGTCTGTGCTCTCTGTGTCCCTCTGGCTTTTGAGCATTGTCCAGGGTTGCATCTCAGCAATAAAGTTACTGAATAAATGAAATATTAGCGTAATTAAAAACTATATATAATTTGATACCATTTAATATTAGGTCATTTTCCATTTTCCAGCTACAAAGCTGAAGCCACAAAAGTTTGTAACAGAAATGATGAAAGATGTACAGGTTTTTCTGAGTCAACGTAAAGAAATAACAACTCTTAAATCAGCTTATTTCTTTAATTAGCTCTTAGTAACTGCTGCTGCAGCTCGTGTCGACTGAAAATAATATAGATGTGACTCATAAAACACAAGACGTGACACAGAACAGTGAAGTGAAGATAAAATGGCAATTGAGTGTTATTATCCAGCTTTGTCTTTGCCCTATTGATGACGCAGGTGCCTCCTGGGCCAATCAGAAACAAAGTGCGTCACAGAGACAGTTTTAATTCCACTCGGACCTGTACAGTGACGTTTGACTGACAGACATGCCGAGGTTTTCTAACAGAACCACAACGTGTCAAAACATTTGACTTCAGTCAGCAGTGGCTGCAAATGAGTGTTTAATGAAGTCCGTAATATGACAGTTTTATCAGCTGTTAGTTGTTTCTTAATGGGCCCGTTTTTGTTTGTATTTAATTTTTAAATGCAACTGAAGTGCTCACTTCAAAGGTAATTGGTATTAGTCTGTGGAGGATTGTTTTTTTTTTATAAGTGAGAAAAATGAATGTTTTCAGTATCTGGTGTGGCAGAGACACGCTGTGCTGCGTGATCCCACCGCACCACTTACCAATTAGTCGAAGCAGCATCAGGGTCTGTGTGGAGTCGAGCTGAATGCATTTAGACTCAGTGTGTTTTCTCTGAAGTAGGCTTTCAGTCTCTGCACGAATATCATCTTTACAGCAAGACAACACTCTCATCTTCACATGAAAGTCCAGTCTGTATTGTTTCCTCACGACATGGATTGATTTGAGAACCATCATCGTCCATCAACCATCATTATCTTTAGACATTTTTGGACATTTGATATTCTTTCAGTCTTTATATCTTAACATCATGTTGATCTTGGACAGTCAATGGAAGTTTGCATATTACTTTAAATTCAGTTAACACACCACACAAAATAAAACCCCTCCAAACCTCCTTCTCCCTTTCCGGACCCACCCTTACAGTACAACCTCCAGCCTGTCAGTCTGTACTCAGGGGATTTAACACCGCTGTTGTGTCTCAGTGGAAGCTCATGTAAAATCTTTCCTGTTATGTTGCTCTTGTTCTTACGACTGCAGTGTTTGCATACCACAATATTTTCCTGTAAACCGTACGCATGGTTTCATACTCATGTTTTGGACAAACAAAAAAAATCACTTACTGTTTTAGCTTATTATATGTAAAGGATAATATCCAATGACATGTCCATTATCACGAGTTAGTGGACAACTTGGAGGCCAGAAACAGCACAGTTGCCTTTGTGGCGTCCATTAATTCCTGATGATGGACACCTGAGAGGGCATTATCCCACTTAGACCATTAATTTATATTTTCATACATTTTGCAGTCAAAATCTTCGTCAAACCATCAAAACAATCATCCCATGAAGTTCTTATGCAATTGGTACCTTGTCTACTGCTCCAGTAACTAGGACAAAACTTAGATACGACTTGGCAACAGCAGATATTTCTACTCTGCTCATCTTATTGACGACTTTGGCTCAGCTGTTAGCCAAAGAGTTAATGTTATGCTAGTGAGATTTGAAGTCAATGACACTCTGTGTGGTTGGCAGAGTAAATATAATCTAACAGGATGTTTAACAACAAGACTTACTAGCTATCAGCAGTGTCACTGTCCCCAAATCAATTTCAATGATAGGACATATGAACTGTCAGCTGTAGCGAGCACTAAAATGAAGTGTGGAGATCTGGCTATATTAGCCTAGCAGCAGCCTGAAGCAGCAAAATGACTGGTGGACAGGATGTGAGACAATGTGAGACTTCTTGCAGCTTGTGTGTCACGGCCATCCTGTGGTGATGGTGCAGGCCATGGTAAAAATGCTAAGCTAAGGTCAACTAAGACGGTGAAAATGTTGATGAAGTTGTCGATGCTTTGTTTAAAGTTTTGTCGTCCATACAGGGTTCATCTTCAGCGCTGGCTGCAGGCATGCTAACATTAGCTGCAACTTCTGCAGGGGACTTAACTTCCAGGCTGTCAAACATAATGCACTCTTCAGATTTATGATATAGTTTGTGTTTGACCAGGTGTCTTCAGTTTAGATGTGTTGTCCACACTGGGTTTGCATTTCGCTGGACAAATATTGCAGCAAGTGTCGTCTGTATTGAGTTTTGAAAAGTTAAACCACACTCGTGACCACTTTTGGCTCACTGTTGCTCTGATTTGTGTCAGGGTTGATTGATTTAGACATGAATCTCTTGGTACCAAACACTGTTGAGTGATGGTAGAGCTTCACAGAGACCTTGTGATATTTTGTTTTGGGGGGGATGTATTTTTCTATTTTTAGAGCTCAACTTGTGCTGGATTCAGATGAAGCGGTTCTCTGCTTCTCACCTGGAAGCAGCAGGGAAATAAAGGCAACAGAAGCTGCTCATGAATGTCAGCTGTGTACGGTCTGTGGCTACCAACGCACCTCCAGCTTTTGCAGCATGATTTTAGTCTCAAACAGTTTCTGAGAATCAATTCAGGCTGGCGGCTGGAAGCCTAATCAATCAGTGAACTGTGAGGGCTTTTTTTTTCATGATGTGACTCAGCACCTCTCAAAACCTCCAGAAATCTGTGAACAGCTATTTTAAAAAGGTGATGTGTAATGATTCAGTCTCTCCATGCATATTCCTGTAGAAATCGATTTTGGCAGTTGATTGAGGAGAAAATTGATGTTTTCAGTGCAGTCACTGTGTTTTGTAAAGGCTAAAAGTAACTTGACACTGAGTTTTGCCAGACCACAATGCTTTTGTCAGTTATAAGTAATGTTTTCTATCGCAGCGTGCGTCATGAAAGCAAGACTTCTCATTAACATCCAGCTTCTGTCGGTTTTCCATTCAAATTTAATCGTCCCTGAGGGCTGATTCGGTTTGTTAGACCACATAACAAAAGACAAACCTCTTCTTTGGACTTAATCACACAACATTATCGATCCAATACCTTCTGTTTCCTTGTTGACACTAATCCTCTCTAATTCCTGTCATTCTGTATTCTCTCATGCATTTATTCTTTAGTGATTTTTTTATTTTTATTTTAATGGACTTTACATACATTTCCTTGATAAATCCATTAATTGATATATTTATATTTCTGTTCGTGTTAATAATGATAGAATTTTTGAATAGCCTAACCTGTCTAGTGAAAGAAAAGACAAGAAAGAACATCATCTGGTCCAGTTTTCTGTCATTGAAAGTTGTCTAAGCAAACCACAAACAGGTTAAAGTTGTTCGGGCACCAACTTTTAACACATGGACACTGACTAAATCCTCGTCTAACCCCTCGTGTCCCCATTTCCCCCTCTTCATCTTCATCCCTTCGTCCTCGCTCCGTGTGATGAGCGGAGCCATTATAAGTGTGAGCCGAGCGGGGGGCCCATTTATTCAGATTACAGGCTCATTGTTGAGGGATACGAGAAGCAGATGGGCTTTTTGGTTTGGCTGTCTGGCCAAGTCTGTACGGACCGACCGGGACTGTCAGTCGGCTGTGATGATGATTAAAGGAGCTCCTTGGATCGCCTCCTTCCTCCCCTCATCCTTTCAAAACCTCCCTGCTCGTGACCTTCCCTGCTTCATTTTTTACAAAAGGGCAATAAGTAAGATGTTTGCTGCCTCATAGCACAAAATGACTGTAATATATCGATGGGAGGATGTTGTTCAACACCATTAACACACAAATACACACACCTGCCAGTGGTTTTAGGACATTTAAAGCCTTGTTTGCAAGCCCAGATCTAAGACAGCAGCACCAGTTACAGGATTGTGCATTTTGATGTGTTTCCAGTGGATGGTTATTTTCACTGGGCTTTGGAGCGTGGGTGTATTTTGCAAGGTGGGGGGAGGGGGGAGGGGATGTGTGCTACAAACTTATAAAGGGTAATCGAGCTGAATAAAGGTCAATAAAGGTTATTGATCCCCTCATGGCCTTTTAATAATCTCTGTCCTCAGACGCTGTCCTCTTCTCTTGCTCTCCTGCTGTGAAACCGCCTCCCCCGCCGTCTTTCTACTTTCCTCTCTCTTTCCTGCTCCGTCAGCTCCTTGTGTCAGGCTTTGTTCTGACTGCAGGCAAATCAGATTTGTTTCTCAAGTTAGTCGGGCTGTGACAAACCACTTACAATCTTGACTGACTGAAATTGTACCTACTCTTAAACAAATTGATTGGTCAACGGTAAAAAATCTGCATCTTCCTGGAAGTCTAAATGGGTGTTAATAAAAGTTATACAGTGTGGCCAAACAAATTAATCCCTGTGATATAACCATTTCTTTTCTCACATGCAGCTATATTGTTACCCTCGGGGCATGTCTGTCAGGTAAATTTATATTTTACAGTCACCTCCTTTTATAATGGCATTATGTTGAAATCCAAGATGGCTGGAAAGCACTGAGACTGTCCTGTCGGAGCAAAAAGTTGGTTGGAGCCTCTGACTGGCTTGATGACAAACAGGGACTGGACTTCACTGGACCAGACTCCCGTGAATTGAGGTGATATCTGTGGTGATATTTTGTTTTTTGTTGGCCTAAACTACATGTTTGGCTTTTGACTGCGTGTTCTTGAGTGTTCAAGACATGAGTTTTGGGTTTTAACATGTTCTGATCTTGATTCCTGTGTGTGCTTGCCTAACTTAAAAATACTGACTCACAACCTGATGAAAACATTGTGAGGCACCGACCTCACTAGCACCCCAAGCAACCCATCATACTGTTACAAGCAGAACTGGACTGCTTCCATATAACAACAACTCTAACACGGCTCATGCTGCAGAATAAATTTCCTGTTTCTCTCAACTGTCCCTCACTATTACAACATTAGTCCAACATCAACACCAAATTCAACAGGATAACCTACAAAATAAACAGTAAAACATGGCAAAACTTGCAGCTCTCGAGTGTGAAGTCAGGTCACAGATCTATCACTGAGCTTGAATAGTTTCTGGCCAGTGTGTAAAATCCACACATTTCAAACAAATCATCAAAAATAAACTTTTTATCCTCTCAGCTCATCTGTCTGCTGGGGACTGATGCTGAAACTTTGACATGGTGTCCATTAGTTTTGGAGCAGAGAGCCTATTGCTCAGAAATACATTTGGTCTCCATATGCTATGTCCCTCCTATCCTACCTTGTCTGGTGTGACGGAGGAAGCTGGTCTAAACTGCGATGTTCAGCCGTACGGATGCACTTCTGTCACTCTTGATCTGATGTCACCATTATGTGTCATGTTGTGAGTGATGTAAGAGACACTTTGAAATCCGATTTGAGCGTCCAGATTGTCCAGACTGAGACGCATCGATAGAAATCCAATTGGAATCACATTTCAAATGAGGCTTGGATACAATTTGCTGTCCAGACTTTCTAAAATCAATCTCTGTGTGCCAAAAAACGAGCTTGGGCTGGCAGTCTGAACAAGGCCTCAGTGTTTCCATCGTCCTTCTCTCAAACATTTTAGCTGCTTTTTTCAGCACTTTCAGACTCTCAGTCTTAATCTTCAGACCCTTGTAGACAAGTTAAAAAATGTTTTGAACTTGTTGAAACCTTATTCCAATATTGAGAGAAAACAAAGTGGTAGACATGGTGAATTTTCTGGCTATCTGCAACAGCATCTATCTTCATGAGTCACTGAACCTGTGAAGTGAGTCGTAAATTCTGTCTTTTCTTGAAACAAGTGGAAGTGAAGCACCAGCGGGGTGAGATAATTCCCCTCGTTTCCCAGTGCAAATATGCAGATCAGCTTGTGTTCAGTTTCTCGCTGCCCACACGTTTTCCCACCAACTTCCTCAAGGAAATTCTGTCTGTGCTTTATGAGGTACAGTCACCAGCCTGCAGCTCGCTCCGTGACGTGAGGAGCCAAATGAATTCACAGTTGGAAATTTCCTCCAGAGGCCTCAAAAACGGCAGATACTGTAGGTGCTGGTGAGGCTTCACAGGAGCAATCTAAACTTCCCACTTGGCAGCCATGTTGGGGACAAACTCTTAATTGGAATGCAGCTCTCACGACTCCAAACAACATGATAGCAGGAGATATGTCAATCTTTCCCATTAACTTCTGCTGAAATGTGATGTAGTGTAAAGAGCAAGAAAGTCCACATGTGGAGGAGGTCGGGTGGATAGATGGATCAAACAAACACAGGACTTTCACCCATGTGGATGGGGTTCTTGTCCTGTGTGAAATCAAAAGTCAGTGTTGTTTAAAGTTTTAAATCACCTTACTTTACTTAGGTCATGTGACTTACACAATGTAACGTGCATACTTTAGTCCAAACCATGATCTTTTCCTAAATCTACCCAACAATAAACATTTTCCCGGTGCTCCGCGCTGCAGGTCCAGCCAGACACCATTCACTATAGTGCATTTCGCTGCAAAGCTAACAGAGCTAACAGCAGCTGGAAAAATAGCATTTTGACCTTAAATCCTTCGTATTTCAACCTAATTTTGAATGCTCGTGTTAGTTTACATGAGAAACACTATGGGAAAGCTACAGAATGATATAAAAATCTCAAAAACCCAAAAATGAATGTAGTTGCCCTTTAATGAGAAGGATTGGCATATCACCTGCACACAAAAATTAAAATACTTGTGCCATTTGAAAGTATAAATTAATTTGTATGTATCACCTAGTCCTCATCAGCAGATTGAGTTTGCTTAAGAGCAATGAAGCTGTTATTAATCTCCTGAGAGTATATAATTTATATAGCAGCAAGAAAAAACAACAACAACAAAAACACTGTACAAACAGTAACAGCATTTGCATTTTGGAACATAAGACAGCAGATTGAAACTCTTAACAATACATCATGGGAAGTTATGTAAAGGAGGGCCATGTCACAGCCTGTCAGCTGCACATGTGAATGTCACAAGCCCGAATCATACGGTGCCCCACATGGTTTGAAGGATGCCATTACACAAGTTTCATTACACAAACTACACAAGCTTTCCAGACTGCATTTCAGTTTCAGCCTCCTTTAAACTTATTATTACCACTATAACTACCACTGATAATATTGAAAATAATAATAATAATGATTGGCAGATATCCAAATTCACATATGAACTGAATCGGAACTGAAAAGAAAGTAGTTTAGCACAACTTTGTCTCCATGTGTCAGTCCTGTGATCAGCTGGTGACCTGTGCAGGCTGTTCCCCGCCCACTGTTAGCTGGGATAGGCCCCCATGACCCTGTAAATGAAGTTATAGATAATGTATGAACAGTGTTAACAGTCCAAAGCTCGCCGAGTGGCCACTCGAGGCTGAAGTCCTCTTTATAATTTAAGGGCTTAGTCCCTGTGGAGAATCAATATACTCATCAAATTTAAATTTAAAAGCAATCTGCCATTTAAAATGAGTTCTGTGTGCAAAGGTGACAGACAGGCCTGAGGGTGATGCCTGAGGAAAGGTCAGAGGTCAAGAACATCAGTAGGATTCATTCTCAAGACACCATCAATACTCTCAGCAATTTCATGGAAATCTGGTCAGTGGTCGATCAAAACAAATAAGTGTTTTGACTTATTGAACATTGACTAAACGTTGTCAACTCGACTTTATTACACTTTATCGAACAGGGTTAAAATGACCATCCTTGCTGGTTTGTTGCAGCTGGGGGGGACAGGTGAGGAAGGGGCTGACGGGGTGAGGGTGTTAGACTTTAAAGGGATAGTTCAGATTATCTGACATGTGGTTGTATGAGGTGTATAAATACAGCCAGTGTATCAGCTACATTAGATGGTAATGGTAGATGGAAGTACCGGCATGGAAGATACTGTGAAGTACTGTGGATAGAAAAGTTGAACAATTCTGAAAAAATATCTGTTATTTTGACTGATATTGCAATTGCAATATAATTTCCAATATTAGAGTGAATGATAACTTTCAGCAGAATATGACAGTATTTAATTTAAATGGTATTCTGACACATTTTTCCCTGAACAAATATTGTTCCTCTCATGGTTTGAAAGTTGCAGTAAGCCATATTGCAATTTTGATAAAATTTTGATTAATTCTTTAGCCTTACTGGACAGAGTCAGCAACAAAAAGTATTTTAGCTACTTAAGAACCAGCAACAGAAAGCCTTTATGATGGGACCCAAACCAACCAAACTCCACAGGAGAAATCAATCATTGCACCTTGCAGAACACAGGAGTTTCTGGTCTATTACTGCCTTGAACAGTTACTTATTTGTGTTATTGTGCAAATTTGTTGAAAACACCAAAGTCACACAATAATACAAACAAATTAACCAGTCGTAGCAGCAGTAGACCAACAACTCCTCTGTCGTGCGAGGTAAAATTACTAATTTTTCCTATGGAGTTTTTGCTTGTATAAGGCCAGTTTCATGCAGTAAAATGCTGTCTGAAAGCAAGGTAAAGCAGTGAAAATACACTTCATATATAATAAAATATACACTTCAACCTATATTGGTTTTTTGGTGCCCCTCCTGCTTCTTCTAACTGTGGTGTGCGCCAACCAGCATCTACTGTAAGTAATATACTGACTATCAATCATACAACCTTGCATCAAATATCTGAACTATCCCTTTAAGTATACATTTGGGTGTAAGTGAATAAAATATTCGAGTGTGTCGACTCAACACCTGTTATTTATGAAGTGTTTGACAGGTGAACTAAATAACTGACCAGCATCACTTTTAATAAGCATGGCCGCTGGCAGGAGGAAGAAAAGTGGAAGTAAGGAGGAGAAGAAAGATCACCAGCTGCACACACACACTCTCTCTCTCTCTCACACACACACACACACACACTTAGAGAGAGCAGGATTGATTTCTGCCCCTCTGCAAGGGTATCAATATGGCTGCCGTGGTGTGTGGCTCCACTGAGCGTGACGCAGCAACTCAGCCACATCAAAGCTGCAGACTCCAAATCTCACGCTGGCCGCACACCGGCCCGGCCGACTGCATGGGTGGACAGCCGGGCTGCAGTGCGCTCTGGGAAACGGTGTTTTTCATCAACACCCAATCAGAGGCAGCTGTCAGGCGGAACAGAAGGCCGTCCTGGGGAGAAACGCTGATAAAGACATTGACATGGAGACTGGAGTGTGTGTGTTGTGGGTAAACAAACACACACACACACACACATACACACAATCCAGCCAAACACACTTCTTTCTCCTCCTTTTCTCCGCCAATCTTTCTGTAACACACACCACCCTGTGGCCCATAAATAGTTCATGAGGACACACACATGCATGCACACACACATGCTGCTGTCCTAACATGACCTTGTCAGAGACAGAGAGCAAGCTACAAAGAACATAAGCTCATTTTCAGATCAGTAGTCTCTGTAATCAATGCTGCATTCAGAACAACTTCAGCCGTGCGTGAAAAAACACAGTCCAGTTGTTCATCTGAGTGAGACCAGTTCAGTGTCCACGGTCCTGCACCATCCCGCAAAAAAAGTTGACTTGTCTCTCCGTAATGTGAATGCATATTTCTGCTCTTTTCCTCATGATCGTGGCACAAAATGAGCAACAGCCGCCTGCCAAAGTTTGGTAAAATATGCAACTGGCTGGTTTGTTTGCTTCTCTCACCAGCCAAAAAAGCCCTGGTGAAATTTTAACATTGACGAGCCACTTTGCCAGTGGCTGCCGTGACAACATTCTGGAGTGGTCAAACCTTGTCACTAACACAGGGCTGATTTTAGTCTGATTATCCACTTACCTTAGAAACTCTGGATGAGAGGTGGGTTTGTCTCAGTGGCCACTCATGGTGCCCGCACCAGAAAAACCACTGTATAGACAGTTATATACAGTTGTCTGCAACCTTTATGAACAAAAGAACGATTTGTTGGCCAAAAAAAGAAAAGAGGATCTCATAAATTCTCTCTTTTCCTTGAAGACTTCTTTTTTGATTTGGCATTCAGAGTTAGCTCATGGAGACTCAAGAAGACGAGCCAAATTTAGAGGAAAAGGCACTGAGCCGTAGACTGAGGCACATTTTAGTTGATGAAATTTGATTTTTTTTTTTTTTTTAATTTGTTGTTTTCAGTTGGTAAATGCAAGAATAACAACTTAAAATTTAAAGGCAACATATTGCAACAGATTTTTGAGTTTTGAGCTCAACTCAAACTTTAAAAAGTTTATATAATCTTTAGTTGAGATAATTTACTTTTCTTTAGATAAACTTCAGTCGTTCAGTTTTAGAACTCAAAAATATTGTATTTCAAAATTTGGTCACAGTGAGCTGTGAGCCTAATTTGGTGCCTGAAAATTAAATGGTTGTAAAATATAAATATTTTAACCATCAGTTTTTAAAAAAAATACAATTTGTGGGTGTTTTTAAATCTCAAAGGTTCAAATTTATCTAAAGAAGAAAATAAATGATCTCAACAAAAGATCAGTAGTTGGTAAAACTTTTTCAAAACTTAAGAGTTTGAATTGAGCTCAAAACTCAAAAATCTATTGCAGTACAATGTCTTAAAATGTTGAATTGTCTCAACTTTTTCATGGATCAACAAAGATCTACAGTTTCTATGTTTGTTTGTTGTTGTTTTTTTTTTTTTTTTTTTCACCAAAGTCACACTGGAGAGGGGCTAAAAGAGTCACATGTGGCCCCCGAGCCGCAGGTTGCAGAACCTCCGTACAGGTCGTCTGTGCAAGCTGCTTATTACACCCATATTTGTGTTTATTGTTAGGCAGTGACCTCTAATGGCGACAGGAGCAAAGGAGGAAGTCAACACAAAGTACCAAGAGCAACAAAGTCTGCATAAAGAGGAGGTCAGGGCGGTCAAACCAGACTTTGACCCTGGAGACTGTGATTCAGGCCCCATGTGGAACCAAAAGTGAACATTAAATTATTTTAACTTATGACCTTACATTAATGTACCTAACACAACATACCTAATGCAACTTAACTTACATAAGTAATGTATTTTTTAACTATAACCACGATCTTTTGAATTTTAAGAGTACTGATAGAAGCCAATCAGCTGAAGATTTCTGTATTGAGCTGCAGGGTATTTCAACAGTTTATCAGGATTTAAGTGGATAAAAGTTAAGGAAAGGAAAGACTTGATTTAGTGTTTTGGTTTTGATTTTGTCTCATCTTTCATTCATCAGTACAGAGCTCCTGAAGACTCTTGAAAAAGTGCCAAAAAATCTTTAAAACATCAGAAATTCAGTTCCCTTTGACTTCATATCTCTACATATTGTTTCACTTGGTTGACCCGCAGTGTTCAGAGACTTACACTACCACTTATGCATGTACAAGTATAATAAGTGACACCAAAAATGTGACACCAAAAATGTATTTAAAATGGAAATTGGTGCCGTTGGTGTGCTTTGAATAAATAACATGCCATCATAAATTACAACAAACAAGATTAGTGAAGTATTTGTTTACCATTTAGATTCTCAAATAAAAACCAGATCTCAAATAGCCTCAGGTTCAGGCCATGGAAAAGTACAAAATAAACCCTGCCACACCACTATCAACACTGTTTCTCTGCATTTTTATTTGATCTTTTCTTTTTTTAAGCCTTTCAACCAGTCAGACTTTAGCGAGGCAGTATAAAGACCGAGTGTAGAAGAGTTTAACCAATACATCAGTCTGTATGGCTCTTTTTAAATAGTTTTTGCAATGAGGTGCAGAAAAAAAGGTGTATCAGACCTACTTACTCATTTATAGGTAGGAGAAGACAAAGAAAGTTTGATGTCTTGCACCTAAAAATGTTGAAACATGACTTCTTCACCTCTTCATTGCGCTGGGTTGGTTGTACCATCAGGTCGCCAGAGGGTCGGCTTCCACACCAGCTCCTGTATGGTCAACCCTCCATGGCCAACAGTCTGTAGGTGACCAAAGGTGGAGATACCAGCGAAAGACCAGCTCAAAGCAACACTAACAAGATGTGGGAAACAGCACACAGACCATGAAAACCGCCTTCTTTGGAAAGAGCTGTGCCAAGATGGACTCCAGGGTTTTGCAGAGGAGAGGACTGAGGCGAAGAAAAGGATAGAAACAGAAGGAAGATGATCACTGCAGCGCAAACAAACCCCGGCTACATATGCTCTACCTACAATGGATCATGTCGCTCTTGGATTGGGCTTTATAGTCACACCAAAACATTGGATTGTCATCAGCAGATATGATGGACTACCATAAGCAAGCAAGTGTTGAAGTACTTCAGATCGGCAGTGGTCCCGAGACCTGTCTTGTCTTGGTCTCTACAGGATTTTTACTCAGCCTTGTATCAGTCCTGGTCATCGAGGACTCAAGATTTTATTTCAAGCCTGGTCGAGACCACAACTATGGGGAAATCGTCTGTGCATTGTCAACTCCAACATAAATGCTACATGCTGTGGTACTGAGACTTGGTCTCCAATCCTCAAAGTCTTGACCTTGTTCTGGTTTCAAATCATTCGGTCTTGGTCTCAGTTTAGGGGGTCTTGACTACAACACTGATTGTTCCATTTATGTGCTGCAGGACTGTACTAGATGCAGAACACTGTCTGGACTTTTCATTTGAGCACTTGAAAGATGAGTGAGCCTGATATCTTCCAGTTCCAGTTCCATTGGTGTCCAAAAACTATTAAAAACACATCAATAAGACACACTCTTTCACTGGCTGACATGCTCCCTTATTACCACGTACACACACACACACACACACACACACACACACACACACACACACACACCATCCTGCCGCCCCAAATACTCTCTAGAGCATAAAATGTGAATTCATTCTTCGGGGGTGGCAGTAGCTCAGTTGGTAAGGACTTGTCTTTGGGGTTGGAGGATGGCCGTTTCAAGTCCAGCTTAGACCAAAGGTGAGGAGTGTGGACTGGTAGCATGGAGACGTGCCATTTCTGAGCACTGCTGATGTATCCTTGAGTGAGGAGCCCCAACCACTCAGGGTGTCTGATTCTGGGCAGCATCCATCACTCTATCACATAATTAAAAATAGGGTGAAAAAAATCAAATTAATAAAGTATGTTCATCCGCTGCTGAAAATAGTCCCTGACAAATGCACTATTTCCTTGTGTTTGAGTAACTTGACAATGACTTTGTCTTCGGCAGGGACAATGAGACATGGCAGGGCAAATCTTTTCATGGGATTTGTTCAACATAAGAACACAAATAGAATTATCCATATCTTTTTATTCAGTCTTTCCCTTTCGTGAAATTGAAGTCTATAAACTTCATAACTAACTGGCTTCACAGACAAAGAGAGTTATGTTTTGATAAGATAAATCCATTATTGGCTTTGGTCCCTTTAGGGGAGCTGTCAATAAAAACTAAAAAAGATAAAATAACATCAGCCTCGTCCTTTAAATCCAGTAAATGCTATCAGTGTCTTTGCTGCTCTGCCGATCATAAACAGAGCAGACAAGTGAACTTGAACAGTCAATGTCTTTCCCCTTCAGTGATCTCAAAGCAATGATATCTCGTGTTTCCATTCTGCCGCTGCACTGCTGCTGTGACTGAACCATACTGTGCACTTCTGTTGACATTTTATAAATGTTTCATCACCGACAAGACTGATCAGATGAACAAGAGCTCTCGAGAGTCGTGAGATCTCTATCGGAGCGAGACCGCCTGAAAACATGAGATTAAAATTAAAATGATTAAAGTATAAAATATTAAAATGTGAAGTTACCAAGAGGAAAGAGGAAAGCAGAGTGAATTAGTAAGAGGTGAAAAGGGCAGAGGAGGAGGAGAAAGGAGGTGGATTAGCTGCAGACGGCATGAAGAAAAGCTGCGCCTGAGGCTCGTCGCTGTTAGGATGCATTTACGTCTCTGCCTCTGTGAGGGGCTTGTTGTGCCTGCTGAATGTGTAAATATGTGTGTTCGTGTGTGAATTGTTCTACTCCCCCTTCATCCTGAAAACCACAGTTGTACCTCCATGCTGAGGAATTAAAGGGTGACTCCACCAATTTCACATGTCAGGGTCAATTTACTAGTTATGGATGGTACGACTCAGCTTGTGACAGCAGCTGGATCTTGTAGAGCTGCACGATTTGGTAAAAAAGTCAAATTGCAATCAGGGCTGAACAATTTTGAAAAAATGTCTGATTGCAATTGTTTTGACTGATATTGCAATTGTGATGTGAGAAGCATTTTCATTTAAAACATATCATTATGATGATTTTTTACAAGGATGTGTACCAAACAAAGTTCTGTGTTTTCATAAGTCTGTAAAAATATGATGTGTAGTCTGGGACATTTAATTTAAAATGGTAGTTTGACACACATTTTGCATTTCACACATATTGCACCTCCTGTGATTTGAAAATTGCTGGAGGCCATATTGCGATTTCGATAAAATCTTGGTTGTTTGTTCAGCACTAATTGACTTAAATTCTGAGTTGCCTGAATTTTGTAATTGTTAGTGTTTTTGTGGCATTGACTCTACCTGCTATTCTGATTATATCTTTGAATAGTTTGCATTAATTGAGACACAAGAATCTCAGCTTTTCAATGATATATTGCATAAAAAAACTTATAAAATAAGTTCAAAGTCCAGTGGAGCACAGATTAGACAAGAGTGTGTAATTAGGGTAGTTGATATAAGAGAATGTCTAATCAGTCATGTAGTGTGAAAAGACAACTTCAGGTTTCCTCATAACAAGACATAAAGTTGTGTAACAGTACAGTGATCTGATGACTTTGACAGTCATGTGTGTGACCAGGTCATTTCATATATGTTGGCTGAGTTTTCTCTCAGCTTAGATCTCCCTCTCACTGAGGTGATCTGACTCAGATCTCTGTTATATATGGCCATAAATTCAGCAGCACAGGGAGTCCACAGTGAAAACACATCAGAGACCTGAGTTCAATTCCCCTTCCTCCCCGACGCCGTTTTCTCTTTGTGTCTTCTGCCTCTCGTCTTCACCTCCTTTACCCCTGAATCGCTCATCTGTGATTGATCTTTGCTTTTGCTCCTCACTCCTCCTCAGGGGGAGTTTAGGAGAAGCAGCACAGAATTTACTCATCTCAAAATCAGATGAATTTGTTTCTCAGGAGACAGGAAAGCGTATCTTGTAAATAATTTTACAGTTTAGAGCTGGGGTGTCAAACTCAGTTTCATCCCAGGCCACATCAGCGTTATGGTTGGAAATCTAAGACTATAAAAATGTATCTACTTGTAATCATAATTCCCTCTGCTTTTGATTAGGATTGGCTTTAATAATAACATAATTAATCATTAGCTTGAAAAGGAGAAGTCAAGCTTTGGAAAATGGCAGGCAGACATTCAAGTCTACAACTAGTTTACAGTTTATGATTTAATTCAGTTTTTGTAGCCAACAAGCAAGGTTTCAAATCCAAAATGTGTATTGAATTAAATGTAATGTAAGTTCCTCTGGCAAAAAAGTCATACCGGCTTGTCTTCATTAAGCACAATTATGTATTCGGTCTCCCATTTCTCCATCTTTGTCAACTTTTTTTTTCTTGGACATTTTAATAGGCTACTATTAACATTATGAGCTGTAGGCTTGAGCAAATGGTTGACTTTTGTGCAAGTTATAGTCTTTGCAGGGTCTGGCGGGCCTCATAAAATGAGGTACCAGACCAGCAACTGTAACCAAGGAGGAAATATTTGGTTTGTTTAAAGTGCAACTGATATGTCTCTTTATTGTGAGGTGGCGCCCCCTAGTAGATGTAATAAGTATATGGAGCGAGAAAGTCCAGGAGAGGTGGATGAAAAGCTCAAACAAACGTAGGACTTTAACCCAGAAGGCTTGGGTTTGGTTCCTGTATGGAACAAAAGGTAAAATATACGTCTCTTTGGAGGTAATTGACAATCGACCTGTTCTGTTGTTAAGGCAGGTTCTGGATGTGTTGGAAATGCTGCTCCTCTAACAGGCCACTTTCTGTTGAGTTAAAGAAGGAGCAGAGGAGGGTCGAAGAGCTTATTTAAAGAATTGACTTTTTAACACATGAAAAGGTACACTAACCTTTGAGATCTACATGTGGTACAGAGATGACTCTGAATTTATTCATTCAGTATGAGATAGGGTGACCAACTGATGACACTGAGGCCACATCCTTTGTATGCTTTCTAGGAATCTGGAGGGTTTTTTTCAGTAATGTGGAGGGAGTTTTACACAGTTAAAACCTTTATTTAACTGGTTCTATTTCTGCATACAGTACCTCAAGATTCGAGAGTTCTCCAGTTAAATTATTGTTGAATTATATTCCCGGCAGTGTGGAGAGCAGTTTAAACGTACTTAGACTTTCCTGTTAGGAAATAAAATGGATAACTGATTGATGTGGATAACTGGTTATTTTGAGGTCATAATCAGTTGTAGGTCCTCAGAGGAAAATGAACTTTTTTTCAGCAAATTTTACTGGAATGGCGACCAGAGTCAGTGCTTGAACGTGCTAAATGAATGGTGTTCATTGAACGTGCTTGTGTTTTTGGTCAGCAGTGAACTAAACAGATCGATTTGCAAGTAATGAGAGAGATAACGGCACTCACGTTGTCAGCTGATCAAAACAGAGGTGTTGACGTGATATAAAAGCTTCTTTCATGCAGCATGAAGTGTTTGGACTGCACTGAAGACCTGAGGATCTGAGTTAGCATGCTTGACTCCTCCTCTCTCGTCTACCTCTTCATGTCCTTGCACATTTCGCATGCATGGTGCATTCAATTTTAACTGGAAAATCAGAATTTCTGAATTCAAAGTTGGAAATTTCAACAGTATGTTGGTGTCACAACTATTAAATCAATAACTGTGGATTTAAGTTACATTGGCCATTACAAAGCATGGTTTCATACCGTATTGTAAATGTACATTTATGGATATAGAATTGTGCCATAATAATAATAATAAGGTAAATTGTGCATTCATTGTAAGTGTTCTTCTGTGCATCATCTTCAAGGAGACCAACAACAATAATACTACAAAATGCAAATCAGTGCAGATGCAAACAAATACAAAAGACATGAATATTGTGCACCATTTGGGCATTTATGATGTCATGATGTATATGTTATATCATATTATAATTTCTCTGAGGAAGTTCTATTTAACATAAAATGTAAAAAATCTGACTAAATGAATGAGAACCAGTTCATTTTAATCTCTGATGTGAACTTGGAGCTAGTTCTTGTGAAGTGTGAGCTTGATGTCAACACTGCGGCACCAGCTGCAGTCCTCAGGAGTTCTTCACCTGCAGGTGAACTTGTGCCGACCTTCCTCAGTGCTCAAGTCCTCTTGTGTCTTTAGACCGTTGTGTACATTTAAATAATTGATCCAGTGTTTTACTCCATTCGACTGCACTGAGCCCACCTCCTCTGCTTCCCACTTCTTCTCTTGGCCTCCGTAATTTGCTTTTAATTACAAAGGGAATGAATGGATGCTTCTCCTTCAACTGAAGCCCACTGTCAAACGGCCCCCGTTCACCCCTCATTGGGCTAAACTCTCCAAGAGGATTAAACCGGTCTGAAAGCCACTTAGAGAACCTCATGTTGCTTCATACATATTTAAGGCTGCACATGGCAAGACAAAACGTTGTTAGACAACGGCTCATTGGTTCTCAGCTCGTTAGCTCTCAGTTTGTTGTGTCTCCATAGGAAGTAATGAAAACACAATGATCCCTCTGTTTGACTCTTGGCAGCCGCTTCTTTAGGAAACTTGAGTCGAGAGTTTTGACAAAAAAACGGTAATTTATAAAGTTAAGTTTTCTCAATCACAGCTAGTTAGTTGAGACTTGGTGATGTTTAAAAGTCACATTATGGTTTGAGGAATAACAAACCAAAGGGATATTAGTCTGGAAGAGAAGATGAATGTCCATGAGTCCATGATTGTTTGAGTTTGTGTAGTCCTCAGACAGGCAAAGCCATTCATTTTAATGTTATAACAATTAACTCACCACATCAATTTATTGCCATGCTAAAAGCATTAATTACAATATTTGATAGTACACTGATATTTGTACTGGTTTAAATGAATGATTTAAATAAAATAAGTATTTCATAGATGTACATTTGTGCGACACAGTAGCTCAGTGTGCTTTATAGGAACAAAACAGTCCCAGACCAAACTAACTAAACAAACTGAACCTAAAAAAATAAACACTCTTAAACAATTGTTCTTGAATAAAACCACAACAAATAAATGATGAATCGAGTCAAACCACTGACAGTTTTATGGAAGAAGAAAACAGGTCGCAGCAATGATCCTCATTTTGATCAAAAACTGTATCTTTAGTGGAGAACCTAATCTTTTTTCTCGTCTCTCAAAAACGTGAAACACAAGAGCACACGTGTGGTGAAGTGATTAAACTCTGTCTTCATCTGCTCTAAAGTAAGCTGCTTACTAGCTTTCTAGCTGCAGTAACTTTACCTCCAGACAACTTGTTAGATCCACTGCATCTGCATTTGTTCTGTGGGGGTTTGAGGAGGAGGATGTGGGCTGATGAAGAATCAAAGTGGGTCGACGACGATGCATCTCTCTCTGGCTCACTGTCTCAGGTCTAAGCCAGGTTAGCTTAGCTCTTATCCCGGCTCTCTTCCTGTGGCGATTGTGGTCCGGCTGGTCTGGCTGGGTGACCCGTCTCAAGGTCCGCTGCACTAATCGAGTCCCTGTGCTTCCTTTTCCCACGTTAATGAGTGTATCTCTGTCATCTGTCATGTAGATATACCTGCTGTATTTCACCAGCTGACCAATGTTTGCTGAGATGTAAGCTAGCTTCAGCCTCATTCTGTTAGTTTAAGTTTTTCAGGTAATGTTACATTTACACTTTCACAGGGTTCTTGTTTTAAAACATGTCAGATGGAGACAGACTTCTCAAACAAGTAGAGTTAGCATTAGCATTATCTTACATCAGCCAGCTAGTTAGTGAAAGGTCAGTTGGAGCACCTTCTGCCCCCAAACCACAGATTTGTTCCAGGAATTGAACAAATCTCAACTCTATCTCACAGGGTGTCAGACTGCGTTCTCAGCAGGGGTGAATTTTACCTGCTGCTTTAGCAAAAGTCAAAGACTGGTGGATTATTTTATTGAAACAAAGTTACATAGAGAAGTTGATTGTTATGGGTAGAAGACAGCGATGTGATTGTTGGGAACAAAGTGCCCTCCTCATGATGCAGCACACACACTGGGGCAAGTAGTTAAATCTTTGATCTTCAGCCACCTGGACTTTTGTTCACCTCCTGGGTCATCTGCATCTAAAAGTGAACTGAGAAAACTGCAAATTGCCCAGAACAGACACAAGAACAAGAACAAACACAGAAAGCATTTATTGTACACTCTCACGGTTACCAGACGAGAAGAGGCTGACCTTAAGCACAGTTACATTCTTCAGCAATAGCATCCATTCCACTGAACCACAGTTTCTACACAGTCAAATCAGAAAATGCAGCAACTATAACAATCATTTCACTAGAATAGCAGGTGATGGTCAAATCCTGTTACCCTGCCCAAAATCTAATGCCTTAAAATCATTTCTCGCACCATCAATGATTGGAATACCATCACCACCTGTGATACTAATTTATGACACTAATTCTTCTGACCAACCTGCATCTGTGAGTCAGAAATGAGTGTGCTTTAGAATTAATGGATGAGAAATTTGTATGATCAGTTTCTTAATGTACCACAGTTAGAGACGCACATGTGATGAACATAATGCAACATTAATGTGAGGCTGTATGTGCATATGATGGATATGATTAACTGAATTTTGGACCCCACGGAGACTAGCTGGTGTCCTGGGCATTAGTTCATGAATAAAGAAATGCAACTGAAAAGCAGCTGCAATTAAATTTAACCTGGTAGCAGTTGAAAATCTGTGACACCATCACAATGTAAAGTCTGTGGGCCAAGCAGGAGCTCAGAAACACTGCACATATTTAGTATGCAAAAAAACAAAACAAAACTGGAAGATAGAAAACTTTTTTAGCTTATGTGCCAAGCAAGAAAAATCTCTCTTGGACTGAAAGGTGCCATCTTTGGCCTGGTATCCAGCTATTGTAATATATACATAACACACATGCATCTTCCTACTGTGTACTCAGTGCTTTTAGTGTGTCAGTGAGAGTGTTTGAAGTCATTATGTCTATATTGCCATTAATTAACAAGGCTTTCAGCACGCCTGTGTGTGTTATGGAGTCATATTGTGTGGACACCTGGTGTCTCCATATGTACTGCACTGATGTCCTCTCTCTGTCTCTCCTTTTGATCTCTCTGTTAAGATGTTTTCTAATTGGCTGCTGGTGGCAGCATCACAGGAAGAAAGGCGAGGTCACAGGGTTTGTTCCTCCACAGTTACACAAAGCTCTGTGATGCTGCCAGATACCTCTGGAGTTTGCTCAGGCAGGTGGGCAGCCGGCCTGTTAATGTGCACCTTTTCAGACATGTACCGCTACATGTACAATATGTATTCTGCCTGTAGACTCATATTAATCAAATCTCAGATGGCTACAGTTCAAGATTTTACTGCTACAATGCTTTTTTTCTTTACTAATCACACCCTCGAGCTAATATATGCAGGTTTAACATCTGAAAAATGTTGCAAGAGCAGAAATAACTTTTCACAAGTTGACCTTAAAAATGCACGAATTGATTTCTCTCCTTCTCCTAAAATATTGCCTCGGTAGGTGGTAAATGGATAAAAATGTACTCAACACTTAATTAACTGCTCTAGAAAAATGGAGCTCCATCTCCTCATGTTTGTTTCAAAACCTTAAAGCTCAGTGTAGAGATGATTACTCTAATCACAACCATTGTGCAAATATTTTTCAGCTTTTCATCTCATGTGTATAATGCCTGAATATACTTGACACTTTTGGGTTGGTTTTCTTTCAATACTATTTTTACACCTGTGCACGTTGCCATAGTTACTCAGGCCTTTGATTAAAGGATGGGACAATGATGCTGTGCCATCTGTCACTGCCATTAAGAACATACAGTGTAGAAAATGCCAAGCTTTGTTAGTGATGAACCAGTGATGAACCTGAGGATATTAGAGACACCCCGGTCTGCTTTTGTGTACTTCTGGTGGTTTTCATGGTTTGATCCAGGACTCTAAGCCCTGATTACGAGGCACCTTACTGTCAAAATCTACCAGACAAAGGACCCAAATGCAGAGAGTTGGCAAGGTGAAGATGCATAAGGTTCCTGGCATGAGTAGAAAGTCCAAAGAGAGGTAACTGAGAGTCCACAGATGACAAGAATGGGGAAGGAAAAAAGTCCAGGTCTAGAAACAAGATCAGAAATAGGTTCCCAGTTTCAAAATTCAGGTAACAGGTAACAGACTGGAAAGCAAAGGCATTGGCAATAGCTGTGTTTCCATCTAACTGTCAAGCCAATCTGAAACAAAACTTTGAAATTTCACAAAAAAGCAAATGTGAATTAGGCATGTTTCCATCATCTGGTTTGGAGGAAGTGTAGTGTAGTTTTGTCCAAGGTTTTGTCCAAAGTATTTGTGGAATCGGAAGTTTCCATCAACCTCTTCTCGTGCCACACTTTGAAATGGCGGGTACAAAAATGGTGATGGAAACATGACAAATGTGGCAAGAATGAGTAGAAATGGCCCGGTTATATTCTGCAGGACTGATGGGATATGGGAGTCATTTGACCAGGACAGGTGGAAAAGTCTGAAGACACCTGGTGGACAGGTAGAGACCAGCAATGACCAGCAGTGTTTTCACACCTGTGCTTTCTTTGGTCTTGTTCAAATCAGTTGATGAGTCTGAAAACTGGGAGCATTTTCCCCTTTGATTTAGTTCCGTTTCACACAGAGAAAAGAAGTTACAAACCAATTGCATCACTTTAAAACATGTAAGCATGTTCCATTTATTGTTCAGATGCGTCTGGGGTGAGAGAAAGAAAGTAAATACATCAGGAAGGTCCTGAGTCCTGATTTAGTGCATATATCTGTGAGAGAAAGGTTGCTATGCAGTTTAACAAGGCGCAGTGTCAGAGTAGGTATTTGCTCATTACTGTGGTAATTATCTGAACAAAGCAAAACTAAACTGCTTCATACTTTGCAAAGAAGCCGTGCTGCCTTCAGACGAGCAGTTTAGCTCAAACCTGTGGAGCTAGTAATTGGTTTGGATCAAGGGTTGGTTAATGTTCACACCACTGATCCAAGGTTTGTTTGGGACTGGACTGACACCAACTCCTGTCAACAGTCTCAGTGGTTGTGTTGGTCCACACCGGAGTGCGATAATGGTGTTCACACCTCCCCAAATGAGTCACACCAAGAGAGAAGAGTCTGATTTAACCAGACTACAAAGCGCAGAGTGGAAACACCCCACATGGGAGCACATCCCGGCAGCCAGCTTCCAAAATCTGATCGGGAGTGGAGGCTTCGAAATCACATGTTCAGCAATCACAGATAACTGTAAGGTCCAGGTGCTAACATACTCTGATTCTGATTTCTTACTTTTGCTTGCTAGCAGTGTCACAATCTAAGAATTTCTCAGCTAGCTCTTGTTTTCAACCTCGCTGGAAGGGAATGTCAGGTAAATGTCAATGTAAATTGCTTTCCGTCCTTCTGTTCTCGTCTGTAACTTGATATAAAGTCTTGCTGGGAGCAAAAGTTGAACAGCGGTCAGTGAAATGCCAGAGATTGAGGTCTATCAGCAAATACTGACAAGCCTCAAACTGGTAGCTGTGATTTCAAAGGATGAGCTAAGTGAGCTGAAAAGTCAATAGAACTTTACAGAATCTGTTTGAAGTAAAACACATCAAAACTGGCTGGTTAGCCATCTTGCATAACAAAAAATATTAAAAATCTCTGCGTCAGAGTGTAACAAACCCTGTAATTCTCAGGGTTTGTTAAATAATCATGGCTTTGAGAAAAGGAAATGCAGGACCTTGAATGATTAAGAGCCTTTAAAAGCAGTTTTATTTTTATTCAAACATGACACACAGTTTCATCAAAAGTGTCTCTGTCCAGAGTTCACTTCACATCTTCAAGCAAACCTCAGGGCGGATATTTTCACTGGCGCAGCAGCTATTTTTCACACAATTCACCTTGATTTTTAGACTTGACGAGATGAAGGTAAGGAGATAAGAAAGAATGCACATTCTTTGAAGGCAAGAAAAGCAAGCAGCCTTGAGCTGAGCTGAGGTTCCTCTGAGTCAACTCTGAAACAATTAGGTGACTAACTGATTCAGTTGGTCAGCTTAAATATTTAATAATTATAATTTATCCTTTTAAAGTGACATTTTCTTCAGTTATTAATCACAAAACAATTTGACGAATAACAGAAAGTCCACTGACTACCCTTTATCATGGCTGATGAGCAAATATCTCAGGTGTCATCACACAAATGAAGATGGTCGCCCATCTGCAGCCCGTTCTCACTCTTATGAACAAAATAATTATCAGCAGCGTTAAGGGCTCCAGAGATGCCATTTTACCCTCTGACCTCACTGTGGACTGGTTACTGGATGCTTTTTCTTTCCCAACCTGGAAATTTTAAGGTAGTCAACGTTCCCAAGTCTGTAGGTGGTTCTCCACAAACTCCTCCTCTGTGTGAGCGGACGCGGTTCCCTGACGGCGTGACGCAGATTCAGACGGACAAGATGACGGAGGCGAACAGGAATAGAACGAGGAAGCACAGAGAGATGGCAGGAGTGCTTTCATGCTTGGTTTCTCTCTCGTCCTATCTCTTATTTATTCTCTGACAGTGGTACTAAACCGCAGACAGACAGGAAACCACCTTAAAAGACTCCACTCTGGATACAGGGTCAGTTTTTCAAGTCTGTGTCCACGCTCTGTGCTGTCGCTGCAGCTTGGATGTTATTATGTAAAAATCAGAGAAGAATTTGAGGTTATTTAGACCATGGACAGATCATGAGACAACGGGTCCATCGGCAGAGACATGTAAAAGGCCCCTGCCTCTGCTTCAGTGCCTCTTTGTCTGTATTTTGTCTCTCTGTGGTAGTTTTATGTCCCTTTTTATGTCTTCTTGAGGTGGTTTTGTGTCTTTTTGTGGTATTTTTGTTTCTTGTCTTTGCCATTTTTTGTGTTCTTGTGGTAGATTTATGTCTCCTTGTGGTACTTTTGTCTTTGTGATTGTTTTGTTTCTCTTTGTGGTACTTTTGCGCTGTTTTTTTTTTTTTTTGTGGCAGTTTTGTGTTTTTTGTCCTCTTAAGGTAATTTTATGTCTCCTTGAGGTCTTTGTAGTCCTTTGGCAGTTCTTTATAGTAGTTTTGTGTCCCTTTACAATTGTTTTATGTTGCTGTTGTTGTTTAATACCCCTTTCTGGTACTGTTGTGTCTATTTATGGTAGTTCTGTGTCTACTCAGTTTTTTTTCTCTCCTTATTTTTATGTATCCTTTTGGTGTATTTGTGTCTCTGTAGTTGTTTTGTGTCCCTGCATTGTCGTCTTTTGGCTCCTTGTAGTACCTTTGTGTCTCTTTGTGGTATCTTTGTGTCACTGCACTTGTTTTGTGTCTCTGTTGTAGTTTTGTGTCTCCATGTGGCACATTTGTATCTCTATAGTTGTCTCTTTATGTTCATTTTTTGTCTCCTTGTAGTTGTATGATTGACTTTCACAAAGAAATGTGGGGGCTCCAGACAGCTTTGGCCCCTGGTCCTGTGCCCAGTAGGCCCCCATCCATGCTTCAGACTGATGCAGCACCACTTGGACTGGGTCTTTTCTGTTGAGCTAAATATTCACAAACACTCAGGCCTCCAAACAGCGGCTGGTTTGCTGCCAAAGCAGCTTCCTGCCTCAAAGGATGAAAAATTTCTTGAGCTTCACTGAGAACCCTGAGAGCTGCGAGGAAGGGCGCTAAAACCACAAGTCCAAAGTGCTCTTGTTTTCAAAAAGACTTTATTTTCATAGTGAAACCACTGAATGTTTGTCCGAGCTCACTCGACCACTTAATTGTGGCTGTTTGCACCCTGAGGACGGCCGGCTACGTTTAACCTCTCATGACAGGCCACCAAAATAAAAGCTTTTAAATTTTTCAGCCAACAGAACTCTTGTGTGTATTTGTCTTTTCGCTTTATTTCATCTGAACACATTTTGACTTGTTGAGCAGAGCAGCAGAATGACAAGTGAACAGTCTGCTGGCATATTCCTTTTGCGGTTTTACTCCATATGAAACGTCACATGTTCATGCACCATCTACACTACAGAAGAGTTTGTCAGTCCTGTCAGGAGCCTGTTGAAAATGAGATGGTGCATGATGATTGCTAGGGTTTTAGGTTATAGGTGGAAAAACACTTTCCCAACCAGACTAATTTGCTGGCAGAAATATTGTTGGATGTTCAAACACTTGTCTGCACTTGATGCTTCACCTGTTGAATGTTCTGCCTTGGTCGTTGTGGTTTGGACACTACATGACTGATCAGTGCTGTTACAGTGCATCATACAGTACCAGGTTTTTCACCCTCATCTCCCTTCTCGTTCTCCGCCTGTCTTTCACCGTCATCTTCTCTCAGCCTCACCTGGTCTTTGCTCTTTAAAGTCACTCTGCAGCTCTGTCTCCGTGTCTCACCTCTGTTGTACTCATTCTGCTTTTTGGGTCAGAGACATTTTACTATGAAGAGCAATGGAAGATTCTGTCTCTGATTGGCTGCTCTGATGCTATAATGTGATGTGATGAGAGAGGAAAGCCTTGTAAAGCCGGATGACGCACACTGGCTCCTCTTCCTCTCTCTCCCCCTCTGTGTGTGTGTAAGCGGGAGGGCTTTTGAATATGTATTTTGGGGCAGAGACGTCAGGTCATGGAGTGTGTCTGGTCGTGTGTGTGTGTGTGTGTGTGTGTGTGCTGTCAGGCTCGCCATTGTTGGCCACACGGAAATGAGAAAAACTCTGACAAATGCTTCAACATTTGTCTTCATTAAGTGCACTCTGTCCCTCTTTACATAAATTTGCATGCATGTATGTAAATGTTAGACGAGCCCCGGGGGAGTCCAGTGTTACACCTCACTGTCCTACCTGCACACCAGCCTGGGGAAACTATTCACTGAAATCTCTCCAAGCTCATCTTTTCAGGATCTTGACTTATTATAACAAATGGTTTCCAGCTCATAAACAAGTCCCCCGATCCCACCCCTCTCCACACACGTGCTGGGCTTTCAGTTTATGCAGACATAATGTGGTTAACAAAGAGCAGAGAGCCAAATAACAACCATTTATGTGTCAGCTTTGAACTTTAAAAATGTTCCATGCTTTGAATAGTAGCAGCACACAAAACTGAAAGTAATTCTTTGCCACAATAAGTCATCCTCACGACCAGCTGGTGTGAAACCACAGTGTTAGTCTGACTCACTGGATGCACACAGCGGGTATATGTCCTGCCATTGGCCACAGTATTGTGGCATCCTCTATCTGCATTTTCAAAGTCCCCAGGAAACAAGAACAACCTCCGACCTGCAACCTACACGCTGAAAATGGCAAATTAGCGCCTGGGATGCTAATAGTACCAACACAAACAACAATAACTTTTCTTTTGCAGTGATATAGACATGTTAATGTCAGAGTTCGCCTCCTGACTTGCAAATGTTCCACCAAACTGCAGCAGCACCGTCGCTGAGTTTAGCAGTGCCCAAGATGTTTGTGATAAAGAAATGCAAACAAGACAGCACAGTTTGCGCAGTTATAGCAGAATGTACATGTGTGGAGTCAGACTTTTCTCCAGCACTGAGCGCTTTGGAGAGACGTCTGGCTATGCAAGACTACCACAGCATCAACCACTACAGCAAATGCAGCAAATGTTGTTATAGAGCCACAAATAACACTTTTCCATTGGTACTTTTGTCCGCACCAATTCAAACCGTGCCGTGCTGATTTGCATTTCCGTTACCAGTTTAAACATGCCAGGCTGTGCTGAATCATGCCTGAGATTGTCTGACCGAGTGCCTCCAATAGGCCTGCAGTGACGTCAGATGGGCTTATCTTAAACCTACCATGTAGTTTGTGTGCCTAAACCTAACTGAACTGCAACTGTTTCACAGTGTTAACCTCAACTTAAAATTGCTCTCTGGCAGCGTCTCATACAGATGCTAAAGGGTACATTGTGTGCCTACGTCGAGGGATGATGACAAAATATCGGTATGTGATGAATTGGAATGAGACCAAGTTGAACCACCATGAAACAGGACCATTAGCTGCACAGCTAACTGAGCTGACTAGCTAACAGCTACAGTATTTTGTCATAAATCCTGAGGACTTGGATTGACTGAAGGCCTTTTGTTGGTGTTATCTATGTGTCAGTTCATGCATAGTTACCCCATTAAGCCACTTCATACATTTTATGTGACTCTATGTGATGTTATGTCAAAAAGGGCGAGTGTAAATGCAACCAAAAGGCACTAGAGATGAACTGAAATGCACTTGTTTTGACACATTTTAGCCAAATGTTAAAAAGGCATCCATCTCCTGAAGCAGACTGTGACAGAAGTAATGGCAGCTGATTTTGAAGCCCTGCTGTCTGGGGTCAAAATCCTGCACTTTGTTCCCCCAGTTGTCCATCTATCTATGCCTCAGGCTGCTAAAAGAAATTTTTGGTTAAAATGTAATATTTGTATTCTAATATGCGAGGCAGATACAGTAAAGCCGATGCACCACTGACAATATATAGTCAAGTAATTGATTTTACAAGTCAGCAGAGGTATATCAGATGTTATATATATATTTTCTGTGGCTTTTGTGCCTCATTTGTCTTTTCGCCTCTCTCCCTCTCTGATCTCCTCCACTTGTTCTCTTTCTTCATTCATCCCATTTCCTCACTGAAATCTTTTTTGCTCTCTTCTCAGTTTCATCCCTACAAAGTGGAAAATGTTCAACCGTCCATTTCGCAAAGTGACTCCTGTGTTCCTCTTCAATCAGACCAAACCCCCTCTCTGCCTCTCGCTTCCATTTACCTTACCCTCACTTCCTGCTCTTGTCACAAATCGATGTGCAGTGATTGGTCGGGACAGGGAGGCGGAGTGAAACTGATCTCTGCAAATGCTGTGAAGCTCCCGAGAGCCGAGCCAAGGTTTCTGTGAAGATTAGACATGTGAATATGAAACATATTGAGCTGAAGCCTTCGAGGGGGGAGATGTACTCTGCTCGTTTTCATACAATATTCTCTCTAATAATGTAGCCGTGCAGTCAGAAACATAGTGATCACTGCTGCATGGGGCTGGGCATATGATGATATACTGTATACTGTGAGATGATAGGAATTTGCTCTACTTTTCCTGTGAGGCAGGTCGTCCTTGGGATGGGTTATTGGCAGATATGCACCCGTTGGGATGGAAAATACAAAATTAACTCTCTTCTGCTGTTAATATGATACTGCATATCTTCATTTGAGGTCACATTCAAATGTTCAGAAAGGGGAAAACCAATGAGTTCACTCATTTCAAATAATTGACAATACACAGTGAAACCAATCAGCTGTCTGAACTGTGATTGGTGTAGTCATGTCACATGGTCTCTGTTGAAAAGGCAACGTTTCCCTTCTGTAAACACACTTTTCTTCACTTCATCTACTGTCAAAAATACATAGAGATATAAAGAGTTGAAAAGCCTCGGCTGTGGTCTTCTCCTCCTCTCAATGAGCCCCTGCAGTGATGTGTGATATTTGTTCTATATGTTTGTATACCGGCTGAGCGCTCGGCGATGGTTGGCTGCAGACTGTGTGGTGTTGACAGCAGCAGAGGAATTAACGGCAGCGCTTGCAGGAGCAGGGACCCTGGGAAAAAAAGTTTTTCCTCACGACTAATCTCCCTGCCACTTTGATTCAGCTCTGCAGAGATGGACAGAAATGTGTGAGACAGGTGGTGAAGACAGAGTGAGAGACTGTGAGCGTCACATTCGACTACAAAGTCTGAATTTGCAACTGGGATCTGGGAGTTAAAGGAAGGTCATGCTGAATGTCAAGTCACAAATCTGACATGTGAAATCATACACATCATCGTACACAATATTATGTAACAGCAAAGAGTGCCCCATGCCAAAGAATAGGAACAACAGCCTACAGTAGCCCTGTGACGAATACTTCAAATGTTCAGACTTTAGTTGAGTGTGAGTTGACTCTGTTACAGTAGCCTGTAGTCCCATTTCCACTGCAGGAACTTTCCCCAGGGATAAGAAACCTTTGGAATTGTCCACCACAAGGACCAGGGTCTAAATTAAGCTTTGGGAATTTTATTTTACCTGTGAAAAAGTCCTTTCCAAAAGTAGAGGAGCTTTGAGGGTGGGGAAATTTGTTGTATAGTTGCACACATGTATGACATGTAAAGACATTTTTCATGGGTCCGCAGAAAAAAATCTCCTTAATTGTTGCAGGTTTTTTGACCGCAGTGGAAATGCAGGCAGCAATGGGTGGAAGAAACCTTTTAGTTCCTTGAAAAGTAGTTCTTAGGACTAAAAGTTCTGCATACTTTTGGTGGAAATGAGCCGAGGTCCTGACTACTCAGACACCAACAGGGTAGATATGAGCCAGAAAATATTGAGACACAGACTTACACACTGTTTGCTTGGTGTTTTCATGGGATTTGCTGAATATAAGAAAAATATAGAAGACAGCCAACCTTATCCTTTAAGCATAGTTCAGACCAAACTACTTGCAATGCATCGTTCTGCAACTTTCTGAAAACCTGCCAGTTTCACTGATGCAACTAGACATGACGGTGTATCATCTCCATCAAATCAACTCTCTACTTCAGCTCCAACTGCCAGCTGTTCAGAATTTTTGGTAGCTGGATATAGTCTCAGTGATAGTGATAGTGAGTTATTTGCTACAGTTGCATTTCAAGTATTGATCAAATGGCAAAAAATAGAAGGTGTGTGCGTAGGGAGTGTGGCTGAGTGGAGTGAGACACACACAAAGGGAGCGTGCGGCTGTGGGCGATCAGACACGTGAGCACTGGAAGCAGAAAGCCGGTGAATCTGAGAAATTATTTTCTCATTATGTTCCAAGCATAAATAAATACCCCTGCACCCCTGCTCAACACCTGACTCTGTCCTGATCCTCTCTTTCCTCCATTCACAACTCTGCCATTACTGACAATTTTCTGACTTTGCTACAAGCTGTTTGCCTGTTGAAACAGGAGACGTCCAAAAACCAGCCACTGGTGACTTGACAAGTCGCAGGTGATGCCAACAGCTGTCTTGAGTCGAGCTGAGACGGGCCAGTTTACACTGCGACAACTTTTCTTGCAGACGTTTTCAACGGGTTCATCTCGTTGTGAGTCTTTGGTCTGAACTGGGCTGAAAAGACTCAAAATCTCACATATTTTAGTGGTAAATGCAGACTGCAGATTTTGTGATTTTGTGACAGAATCAGAAGGAGTAGCTGAATACCAACATACTTTAGGGCTTTTCACACTGCATATTCTAGGGCTATCCTTAGCCCTGGGCTAAGAGTTAACCCTGGGATAATTTAGCCCCTTTTCACACACACAGTTACCTCAGAGTTAAGCTAACCCCAGGGCTAAATGATTCACACTGCCCTTCTTCTAGCTCTGGGTTAAAGCCCCTGTACACCCACACAGGTGTTATTTTCTTAACCTCGATGATTATCTTCTTCTTCTACTCTTTTGGCCCTGGGTTTAGTTGAATTTCAGGTGATAACCCTGCAAACTCTGGGCTAACCCTGCTCAAGAGCAGGGCCAGCTAGCCCTAGGCTAAAGTCGGGGTTAGCCCACTTTGGAATGTGCCAGGATTGTGCTAGTATGAAAGCTCTTTTAGCCTGGGGCTAACAGCTCCTTTAACCGGAGGCTAAATGTTGTGTGAAAAGCCCTTTTTTAACATGATGCTGATGATGACACAGACCTTCCCTTTACTGACAAGTCTGAAGATTAAGAAATAATCCCCAGCTCTCCTTGAAGTCTCACAGAGACTCAAACTTAATCCTCGATCATCGACATAATACCTCAGTCTTTTGTTTGATATCGCAAACTTTTATGCATCCAGCAGATACAGAGCTACATTAGCATTCAGTCAGGTTTGTGTTCACCTGCTGAATTGAAGTCCAATATTTGCTTTTCTTTAGCTCTGTTTTTGGTCTTTATTTTGGTGAATAATCTGTCTCTTTAGCTGCTAAATGCTGTTTGTTCAGCAGATAGTCCCCAACTCGACAGAGGCAAACCAAAGCAGTCAGGCTGCAGAGTCCTGCAGAGCCTGGTGACCCACTGTTAGTATACAAACAAATCATTGTATCTGCTTCAAACAATAAGAAAACACGTATCTGAAGTCCAAGATTAGTGGAAACACACCATAAAATGCAAATAAAAACATCCTCCTGATAAGTCTGCAAAATAAAAAAAATGTAGACTTAATACCAATACAAAATATATTTTCAGTAACAACTAATAAGCTGACAAAGTGATTAAGCTATTGTTTCAGCTGACTGTATAATCAGGCCCGAATGCTTGCAAAGTGCACTGAAGTTGTCCAGATTTGCTGGCACAAATCAAAATAATCTCATTCAAGTTGTGTCACTTTAAATCATATTTAATGTCCTGCCACACTTGTTAAATCTCCTCTTGTTAGTTAAAAGATTGTTGAATACTTTCACATCTTTGTGTGTCATGTCTTTATCTTTTTGCATCAAATTATGGAAACAAGACTTGATAAATTGCATAACTATTGATAAAATCTAACACTGCCCATCCCTACCCTGTATCATCGTTCTTTAAAATGCAGGGTTGTCCATTATTGCACCAATTATTTTCTGATAGATTTGATTTTTGGTCAAATAAAAAAAATAGCTGATAAATCAAAAATTAAGCAAATCCCTGCAGCACAGGTTAAAAAAAAAAAAGTTTTTATGCCTTTAAACCTGATGACACCATAGTTGCTGCAGCGCCCAGGTGGAGTCGGCAGCACGGGCTTAGTTACCATCAAACACACTGGAGACAACCAGAGAGGGCGGAGAGACAGAGGGAGATGAGCATCCTGCTGCGGAAAGTAGGAGTGTGTCCTATTGGTAATGGGACCACCTGCTGTTCCTCCATCTCCTGTGTGAGAGTGTGTGTTCCTTTCAGCAGCACAAGCTGTAATACAACAAACCTGCTCGGGAAACACACACCCACAATCTGCCTCATGTTTCAGACGTGATGCTGGAGCTGGATACTGTACAGCTGAAAGAGAGAGAGCAGGTAATGATGTTTTTTTTCCAAGCCTGGGACATATTTTTGCAGTTTTCTTCATTATTCATGTCTCACTGGTAATAACAGTCTTCTCAACAAGATCCTGGAACAGCAAAATGGACAAAATGGAAAGGAAATGTCCAAAAGAATGTCTGATCGAGCAAAAACACAAGTTTGACAAAAAGAATTCATGTCACAGTGTCCACTGACTTGTTTTTTCCAGAGCTTTCAGCCATATCTTGTGGTCTTCATCAGTGAATGGAGTTTGCTGGAGTTAGCTCAGGAACCAGAGGGTTGCCAGTCCAAGTGCAGCATGGACCAAAGTACAGGGCGTGGACTGGTAGCTGTAGAGGTGCCAGTTCACCTCCTGGACACTGCTGAGGTGCCTTTGAGCAAGGCATCAAACCCACAACTGCTTAGGGCGCCTGGCTATACTTATGTGTGCAGCCCCCTCACTCTGACATCTCTCTGATACACGTCTGTAGGTCCTGTTTGTGCATGTGTGTGTATTTCAGGCTTTTGTGTGTACAAAAAATTACAGTAGCGTAAAAAATGTGATTCCCCCCAGGGGGTTAGTAAAGTATGCCTTCTTCTGCCCAAGAATCGACCTGTTCCGACATTGAGAGTGTGTTGGATTTAAATCAAGAGGGGGGCTGACGATCTGCAATTCTGAAGGACTGTAGATGTGCTTGTGTGGTTTTCTCTTTGATTTCACCATCTTTAACACTGACTGAACACCAGGCCAATCAGCTCGCCAGGCCACCAGGAATGTAACTCTGCACTTTGGGGGGATGAATGTTCGCAACTGCTGCAGCCGCACGGTTTCTGATGGATGTCAAAGTGACCCTCAGACAGGCCACCAGAGAAATGGGAGGTGAAAGAGAGGGGCCGGACTTCAAACAAAAGTTGCAGCCTGGAGTCGAACCAGCGATGTTGCAGCTTCAGCAGCAAGCTCCTTCTTCAGTTCAAGACACTGGATTGAGTCGATGTCCAGATTGTTTTCCCTTCCAAACACACAGTGTTTATCAGCTGATGCTTTTAGTGTCTCAGTATATATTTGCAAATCAGGACGTGATAATCCCAAAATACTCTCAAAGTACAGTTTTGTCCTCAGGGACAGTGGTGCTTGTGGTCACAGAGCTCCTTGTTGTTGTGGTCGTACTGATGAAAACAGCAGCAGCAGAGTCTTACGTAACCAAGCAGAGTCGATACAGAGGCTTTTGCTTCAGTTTACTTGTGTAAAGTGGAATGAACATAAAGTTAAAAGCTGAACAGAATACAGAATAACCAATCAATGGAAGACAAATCACTCTGGCTACTGTCCATTAATTCTACAGCAGAAATCGTTGTCGAACAGGCCGGGAGCTGCTCGTCTCCTCTGTAGTGGAGGCTGGAGCTCAGTGGTTTGGTTTCTCTCAGGAGGCCTCGCTGCTGCTGCTGTACAGGCCCACAATCCTTCATTATAGACCTTCAAGCCTCCTCTCAGCACAGACACTGTGGAGTAATAACACTAACTGTGCTCTACAAAAGCACACTGAGCTGCCAGGTACCTGCTGCGGTTGCCTTTTCATATCCAAAAGGATGATGTATCATTTACTTTCACATTGTGGTGAAGTCTGTTCATTATTGCAGAATTTATTAGTATTACAGAGATTTCATAAAGGAAGGCCTGAAACCACACAAGAATCAACATTAAAGCATATTGTGTATCGGCCACCCCGCCTGCAGCAAATGTGAGTAAATGGTTTACAGAGGCTGGTTCCAGACCTCTGAATCGCTCCTCATATCTTCAGTTTGTTCAGAGAGCCAATCAGAGCTTTGTAAGTGCAATCAAAAATCAGCTCTGGTCATTTCCTGAGCCAGAAAAATACTGACACAAGAGCAGCCACAAGCATGGCATCATTGGAGGGTGCATGCTCATGCTGCGACTGGTGGCAAGTTACGTCCAGCTTTTGCTTTTGTGGCACAGTATTCCTGCAACAGAAATTCCTTTTCCATACACGTGCTGGCCTAGCTTGGCTCGGTTTGACTTGGTTACCTGCTTGCAGGTGTGTCTGGTAACTGAATGCAAGCTTAGATGGAGTCATGCGGCTGTAAAATGGTGATTAAACCCCAAAATTCACAATAAAAGCCAGAAGAAACATTTAAATAAAGCAGATACCTGAAAGTACAAACAGCGACACAGGAGAGAAACTGAACTTCAAACCACAGAGATTAAGTTAGGTAGATTGTAGTGGATGATGGTGATGATGCTGCAGCTGATCTGTGTTGACGCTGTTTCTTTGTGACATTGTTAACTTCAAAAAAATTATTGCTCATCTGTTTACTTATTCCCAACTGACAGGTAGTGATGGAGTTTATGGCTGCAGCATCATTTGGTTCAGCAGAGATGTACAGTTGTGTGTCATCTGCATAACTGTGGAAACACACATCACACTCTCTAATGATGTCACCAAATGGCAGCATGTCTCACGAGAATAATAATGATTAAAATATACTGATATATCATGTTGGGCGATGTGGCTCAGGAGGTCGAGCAGGTCGTCCACTAATCAGAAGGTCGGTGGTTTGATGCCCAGTTCCTGCAGTCTGCATGTCCAAATGTCCTTCAGCAAAGAGCTGAGTGTGTGTCTGAATGGTTGAGCACAGAATCATCGTGGGCGCTTTGGATAGAAAGCTGTCTTGCTCCTGATGAGCAGGTTGGCACCTCGTTGGTAGACTAAAAAAAGCGCTGTATAAATACAGTCCATTTACCACAGTGAGAATCAGCACCCATTCAAAACTCCAACATATAAACCTGGCCTCTTTCTGAAAGCAAATAAATACAAATTCAACAGTTAGCTTTAATGCGTTTGCTTTTATTCCCACAGTCATTTTATAACAGAACACAATTCTTTTTAACTGGCTGAAATGAGAGTGCACCGTCGCTCCTGTGCTGCATAAAGCTGGAGCAGGAGTTCACACTGATGGAGGCGTCAGCAGTGGGGATTATAACTGATATTGGTGGGTGAGAAAAGTAGCCTGCCACTCTTTATATCTGTCAGCATTAAAAGTTATCAGCTGGTTACAGTTTACAGTTCGACAGTGCAGACCGGTGAGTGTGTAACCGTGGTGATATCAGCTGTCTGGAAGCAGAAGCTGGATGTTGTCATTTTTCCAACCAATCTGCATTTCTTAGCACTTGAAGTTTTTCTCGACAGTCACATACGTCTCTTTTATTTCTATCGTTCTTTGAATACACACATGCATACACACACAAACCATCAGTGATGCTCTTTGGTCTTCCCATTAATCATAAGTTGAGAGGGACTGGGATGAGTCAGGAGCTGGAAGCGTGCAGGGAGAGCGCTGCTGAGCCCAGACGTCAGGTCAGGCCACGAGGCTTTATAAAAACTCTCTTTGAGCTCCACTTTTAGATCCACCGCCCTGTTCTGAGTTTATGTTCAGCAGACCGACCCGCAGAGTGAGATTAAGAGCGAGCGCGCCCGCGCACTGTGAAGAGGATAAACTGAACTGTAACTCAGAGCTGCTGCAGGCTGAGACATCAGCTGATTTCTCCAAGGGACACTTTGTCTGTCTTGTCATCTGACCGTTGGGGACATTTTTATGGAAATCCATTTCTGCCAATGTGATGGAAAAAGATTCTGTAAATCATTATAATGAGACCCGTTCTCAAAATAGTAACTTCATCTCAAAATAAACTGAGAGAGTTTTGAGATAGTAAGTCATTGTTTTGAGAAAGTTTCATTACTTTTTAGATATAGAGTTATTATTTGAGATAAGACATTATTTTGTGATATTAAGTCATTATTTTGAGATCTTCAGTCATTAGCTTGAGATATTGTCATTATTTTGCAATATTAAAACATTACTTTCCAATATTCTTTATTTTGAGATATTGAGTCATCATTTTGAGATATTGAGACATTTTAAGTTATTATTTTGTCATAGTAAGTTATTATTTTGAGAAAGTTTCCCATTTTTTTCTGTTTTGTTTAGTTTTTTCCACCACGTTAGGGGGCTCTTAGACATTTTAGTGGAGCAGCTTTGTTCAGCTTTGAAATAATACAAATATTAGTGCATGTTGATGGAAATATTCTGAATTTGTAGCTGTGAGATGAGTTTTATCTTCTTTGCCATGGCTGGCCAACAGACTGGCGGCAGGCCAAACTGAAGAAGAAGTTGCTGCTTTCTCTTTCTGTCCTTCTCTGCTGCAGAATTGTTTTTTTCATCTGTATTTCCTCCTGTTGTTCATTATAAGGTGGCAGCAGTTTCTAAATGCTTTAGGCTGCTGACTTTGATCAGAAAGTGAGAACTGGGTCCTCCAGCTGTGTCAGAAATCAAACAACAAATATCACCAAATTTTGTTCAAACTTGTACTGAATTTTCCATTTTAGTTGAAAGCTCAACATATTCAGAAGTGCCTGTGTGGAGATGAAATTCTTTGTTGAATCATTGAAAAAAGCAGAATTGTCATGAACTTAAGAGAAATCTGGGTTCTGATCACATAATCACACTGACAGGAAAGTTAAAAGTTGTCAGGCTGTTTGATGAACTAAAACGTTCACTCAGTACATTAATGTGCTAACATTAGCATTCAGCCCGAAGCGCTGCGTCTGAAACCTCCTCCCTGTTAGAATTTGTGGGGTGCAACTGACAATTTTTGTTCGTTTTTGAAACAAAAAAAAACCAACAACCACTGCCATTTTACAAAATGACTGTCATGGTGTGCAGAGGTGAGAGGAGGCAGGATTTGAAGTTCTCTCTCTTCTTTGATTCTTTTCACAACACCGTTATCTCATGCAGCATATCAAGCAGGACGCCAGTGTTGATAACAGGCTGTTGGACAAATTGGCTTTCTGTCCAGTGGGACATTTTTCGGATAACATGGCACCTGCTGGACAAGCTGAGCCAGAGATGTCCTAAAGTGGCCACCATACAGAGTCAAAACCCTCTCGATGTGAGTAACAGCATTACAACAAACTTTACATTCTGTACCACACTTGTAGTAAAGATCTAAGAACAGGAAATGTGTCTCTCCGCTTCCTTTTAGTCCAGTGATTTAGTTTCTTTCTGTCTTGTTGTAGCACCATGAGTGCAGGGTTTTGTTTCCAGATTTCTGCTCACACTCAGCATATTCTCAGATAACTTCAGGCTTTGTTTTCCTTCTTCATTTGGCATCGAAGCAGAATGAAAAAATAACTTCTGCAAAGATAGAGAGAGGCAGCGAGATAAGATAACCCACCACAGTAAACAGAGCAAAACTTAAGTTTAAAGTTTTTTGTTCTTCTATCCACTGAGCCGCATCGAGTGTTTTCATATCAGTGCTGCTTCATGTTCCGCTCCGATTCCTGATGAAATTTCCTCCAGTCAAGATTCCCTCAGAAAAGTTCACTGTCACCTCTTTTTATTCGGTGTGTCTCTTTCGCCTGCAACACTTCAAGCTTGGATTGTTTCTGTAAAGTTTAGATATGAGGAACAACAAAAAAATTACAGATTGAAACAACATAATTACACACAGCATCCATCAACACCGGACTGACGTAAATAACTCTACTGATACGGGATTTAAATAATCAGTTTGTGTGGCACAGTTGGAACATGAAAATGAGACTGCAGCCTTGTGTTTCCTCGCCGCTGCGTTCAGGAGATTGTTGTTGTATCGTACTGTGTGAACAGGGAATAGGGAGAGTCAGTCAGAGCTTACACAGCATTACCCAGCTTATGTTTTCAGCTCAGAAAATACAGAAACAGATCGACATGGAGCTGACACGTGTTCACACAATCCAATCTTTCCCTCTGAGGGGCTAAAGACAGCAGCTGCAGTAAACCCTGACAGGAAGGGAGCGATCTCATGTCGAGGTACGGCTGCAAGTATCGGCTTCTTTTGGTCAAAACTGATTTTATCTGTTTAGATTTTCTACCCTGCATGAAATAAGTTATGGGTGTTCAATAAATCTTTCAACATGGAAGGTCATGCTAACTCAACAGGATATCAGGGATGATTTCAGCATCAAAAATCTGCTGCCAAATGAGAACATAACATTGATATCTAGTAAGTTCTTTGTCAAGGAGAAGGTTATTATGAGTCAATGCTGCATTGCAAAAGTGACACCCACAGACCTCTGAAATCTCAGATGATTAATTACCAAGTAAGAAGCTGAGTTTTTCCTCAACTATATAAAGGAAATTGACTAAAATGAGAAATTCTCAAACAGAGTCAGTGCTGATTAAATATTAAAGTAATAATTCAATCAATATCTATCTTGTTACCATTAAAAACATCAAACTTGGAGGTAGCCTTGAATATTTGCTGGTTAAAAAAGAAGCCTCAGGCCAATATCTCTACAAACTGACAGAATTCACACCTTGCAGTTATGTCCAATGTGGGGCTGGACGATATGGCGGAAAATACTTTTCTATATTGATTAATATTGCTGTTTATCACCATATGATTTGATGGGGCAGCTGTGGCTAAGGTGGTGGAGCACGTCATTGGCAGATTGCAGGGTTGGCGGTTCAGTCCCCACCTCCCCTTGGCCACGTGTCGCAGTGTCCCCCAGCCACTGAGGATCCACAGACAAGTGCATTCCCAAACTGTGAGTCCCAAGCTCAGAAAAATGGGGAGGCTGGGGTCAGGAAGGGCATCCAGCCTGTGCCAAATCAAATAGATTGAATAGTTGCATGTGCAGTTTAACACTGGACGCTGCAAACATGAGCAGTTTTGATTGTATCCTCAGTCCAGTCAACATGTTTGTTAGTTTGCAGCCATAGACACTGCTGATCGCTCTTAACAACCAGTGATTTTGACGTATCGTACACAGCAACCAGACATTTAGGTGATTTTGGTGCTGGTAAAACTTTTAATTCAACATTTGCCACTGTTGCCGAAATGTGCTCACAGCTTTTTAATGATGTCTGCTGTACAAGGGTCTTTTTGTGGATCCATAACGTGGTTGGGTGGGTTCCGGTCTGCCAGCGAGCAGATGATCCGCTGGGGTGACGCCTAATGGGAGCAGCCGAAAGACAAAGAAGATCATCATTAAGTCTGATCGTGCTGCCAGTTTGAAGACGGTGCTGGTAGTGAAGATTACTGCAGAAAAAACAGAGGGTTCATTATTTGAACTTAAGAATGTAGTTTATTAACGTAAATAAAAGAATGATATAACTTGCCGGTGGGATGGTTGGCACTGATGGATGACCGTTCTGCACTTCATCGCTTTTGAGCTCTCCAGACCACTTCCATAAAACTGACATCATGTTACCTTTTTGTCAACAATTGTAGCTTCTGAGGATGAGCTCACGTCCACTTTCACTGCCACTTTCTGTCCTTCTGCTCCACTAATTTCCCCCCTTCTTTCCACTTTAGTCACCAGTAGCTCAGACAAGCTTTGCTGTCGGAAATGGGTGAGTACGTTAATGTGCAAGCCAGAAGCTGCAGACTGACTGGCTGATGCCAGGTTTATTTCCACTATGTGACAGACTGTTGGATCAATCCACAGAGTAAAAAATGTCCAGTTTATCATCATTATTGACAGAAATTTTATCATGATCCCTTATCGTTTTATTGCCCAGCTCTAGTCCAGTGCCAACTATGGTGCCAGTGAGGGCAGTAGTGTTTTATTGCTTGCTTTATGTAGCATGGTGGAAAGTAAATGGAGATCAGGTTGGTGGATGGAGGTGACTTTCTTGCAGGGGACCAGAGTTTACACCCCATCACAGACTTTCAAATTAACATTCATGAAGAAGGCTTTAATGTGCTAAAGACCTGAAAAAGTGTTCAGCTCTGTGCTATAGATGTTAAAAACAACAGTACTGGTGAAACATTTGATTTAATAGGTCTTTAGCAATCTTAATTCTAGTAATACAATCACAAAACCATGCACTACATTTTGATGAATAAGTGGTTTTAAATGTAGCCAAGTCTGATGCTCTTTTTAAATCATCAAAGAAATGTGACATAACATGTAGCCACTGTCACAGCGTCGCTTTTTCAGGGACGAGTTCCTCAAACATAATGTGCTCATGGATATGATGCAAGCTCCAGGTACTTCAGGGGTTTCAGACAGTGCTGCCAGCTGTGCTAGGTCAAGCAGATGTGTTGTGACAGCTACAGCAAAAGCAGCATCTTTTGACATCTGGAAGAAGCAGAGCAAAAGTTAAAACAAGGAAAAGATTAGAGACAAATGAAGCATTTTGCAGCGGAGCAAACAGAAAAGCTACAAAGTGGCCCAAAAGTGAGTCAGTTGCTGTTCACAAGGGGTAAACTTTAACATCCAAAAAGCCATTTTCAGCCAAAAAAAGAAAAAAGCCCAGAGCTGCAACTATTTAATTCTTTTCTCTGAAGACTTCTTAAGACTTTTTTTTTAAATTTAGCATCCAGTGAGCTTATGAAGACTCAGAAAGACGCCGTCAAAATTTAGAGGAAAAGGCGCCAAGTGACTGCTGTATAGGTGACATATTTTTACAGTTAAAGAACATATGAATCATCTTACGCTGTAAATGAAATAGTTGAGACAACTCAACCTTTCAAGGCAAAACACTGCAATAGATTTTCCAGTTTTGAGCCCAACTTAAACTTTTATGTTTTGAAATAAACTTTGTAAAATAAAATGTTGTCGACTTCTAATCTCTAGTTGAGATAATTATTTTTTCTTCTTTAGATAAACTTGAATCTGTGAGTTTTAGAAACTCAAAAACAGTATTTTTTAATTAGTGACAGTGAGCTGCAAACCTGATTTGTAATTATTTTGGTGCCTGAAAATTAAATGTTTTTATTGAAAATATTACAGTTTTCACCATCATTCACTTTCACTTCAGTGATTTTTTAAATACATTTTTTTGGGGTTTCTAAACCTCAAAGATTTAAGTTTACCCAAAACATAAAAATTTACCTCAGCAAAAGCTTTGTAGCTGGGTAAAACTATTTCAAAACGTAAGAATTTGACATAATACGTATATAAATAAAACCTGTTATTTATTTCTTTTTTTTTTTTTTTTTTTTGCCAAAGCCACAGAGAGTCACTGGAGAGGGACTGAAGAGTAAATGAAACTACAACAAACCCACTAAAAGCAGGAACTTATAGTGATGTGGTTTTAAATTGGCAATGAGAGTCTGTATGTTGACGTAGGCAGGTAGAGAAAAACTCACAATGGTTTGTGTCCAAAAGAAACATCCTGCTTTGTGTTGTAGTTGACAGATTTACCGTATGCACCCAAACGCCTCACAGCCAGCCACTGACGACTGTTTTATCACACAGCGGCCATATTGACATGCCAAGCATCACTTCTGCTGGTTTGCGTTCATCGCTGCGTGAGAATCCCAGCCGGGCCAATCTTCTCCTCTCAAGAAACACAAATAATGATTAATTAACTGCATGAACTTTAGCTGCAGCCTTGTTTCTGAACTGATAACAGATGGGTCGTAAACCACAACCTTCAATTAAAGGTCAGCGCTGTAAAATATTTTCAAAACTGTTTCATCAACCAATTACATTTAATAAGTCGTTCTCTTCTTGATGAAACTGGCCTTCCAGTCATGTTTCATTTAACGTTCTCTGGTAGTTTCAGACAGAATCTTCAAACATAGAAGCCTTTTATTTATGAGTGTTGTGAACAGAACCATTAGAGGGCAACCTGCTGACATTCATGCACCGCACACTGAACTTAGAACAAGTACGACTTCATTTATTCAGTTTGTTCTCTGTCTGTCTCCTGTGGGCGTCCGGCCTGCTGTCACCACAGAAATCAAAGCCAGCTGCAGACACTTTAAATCACAGATGAATCCACAGGTAATTAATTTAGGCTACATTTGTTTTTATGTGATAATATATGCAACAACCTTTGGTAATATAATTATTATGACTTGGCAATTTTTCTCAGAAATGTCGCCAGAAATCCCATTACACTCTCAACCTGAACTCTTCATCTGCACACAGCTACTCTCGACTTTTCTTGCATTTTGCGACTGATGGGAAATAAATCTTCTCCTATCTACATAAAGCTGGACTCACTTTTTAAAGCCTTTTTCTGCTGCAAGAACTTAACAAAATGAAACATGTAGCTGTTGTCACGGGTTCTGGTTTTGTTCTGTTCTGTTTTTGGCTGTTTCCTGCCTGCTCTGGAGACCGAGTCCTGGAACCTCCTGTCCTGGCGCAGCTCAGGAGCTGATCTGACAGGTTCCAGGTAGTTTCTGGCTTTTCCAGCAGTGCTGTTGACTGACTGGTTCAGCACAACAAGGACAACTGCAACAACCACAGCATCTGGTGTTTGGCAGCAATAGGGAGACAACACACGGCCAAACACTGGTGGAGAAAATATTCAAGGGACAGTTCAGGTTTTTTAAAGTGTCTTCATATGATGAGGCTTCTCCATAGTCAGTGTTGTCAGCAGTAACATGTATTTTAGACACATAAAAGAAACTCTCTATCAGTTTAAGCGTGTGCTGACCTCATTCTCAGACAGACTTTTCTGACAGGGAACTGCCGTTACATCAGCCAGATATCGCTCTCTCCAAAGCAACCAAACTCCATTGACAGAATCAGTCATTTTACTCCCAGAACACAGGAGTTGCTGGGGTACCAGAGCTGTTTGTTTTCCAACTGCAGACCAACCAAACCAGCAACTGAGATGTCCCTTGTGCACAGGTATTGATTTGTCGTCATGTTAGCGGATTTTGTGTGTTAAGAAGCCAGTTTATCGTGGACGTATCCATCCATGGAACTTGGACATCAATGTTTTGACCTTTCTAATCCATACTTGTTACTTTAAGTTACTTTGAAAAATGATTGTCAAAAATCTTAACATATTTAGTTTTCATTTGAGCCGCTTACCATCTTCTCCTGTGAGCTGTGTCCATTATTTATCTGGTGTATTTGACTCTTTGCTCCATCTATTATTAACGTGAGTCCATTCATACAGATTGTGTGTCGTGGTGAAGATGCTCCTGATCATCTCAGCACCATTTATCTAAACTAATCATGATCAATGTATCTGGCTTCAGAATGCAGATGATAAACAGCAGGGAGGGTCTAACCATGTTAAATTGAAGCAATTTCATTCTAATGTGGTCTCCAGATATCTGCTGAATACATTTATTAAATGATATTAAGACGTATTACCTCCACGGGGCGGCGGAGGCACTCGGATACATATGAACTGATGGTAATCATGCTCTCGACTCAGGGGACTTACTTCAGAAAAATTTATTTACACAGCAAGGAGACTGAGGTGAAACGATGAAGAATTGTAGTGATAAATTCCAGCGATGGGAGACATGAAAGAGAGAGAAATCAAACCCAAGGGCCTTCGAAGAACATCTAATCTTTACGTTTTAATTCATAGATATATTTAAGTGTCTGTGTATATGTTAATATAGTAGATGAGCCACTTGAACAGATATTCAGATTAAAAAGTTGCCTTCCATATTCATCAAAGAGTCTGGTATGCCGCTAAAGTGACATTATCAGTATAGTATAAAACAAAGAAAACCAGCATACCAGATAAATATGAATAAAAATAAACAAATAAATATAAATAAAATAATCACATTTTCTGTGTTTTCAGTCGTGCTGCCAGCAGACTCAAACTGTCCAACGCTCTTATCATTTGACTGAATATGGAGCTGCTGGTAAAACTGTTTTATTGAGCATCACTCATAATTAAGTTGTTGCTTTGACACAATACACGCATCTGTCTTTATGCATTAAAATCTTAATTTGCAGACTGATCCCCACTCTAATTGGGTTTGGGAGTAATTTTATTGTTAGTCGTGCTCACGGTGACACACTGATATAATTATTTTTGTGTGTGTTTTGGGTCCAGCTCTCTGCTATAAGCTGAACTGTGGTCTAGAAACAGACATTTTGGCAACTCCCTGAAAGATCCAGTCAGTGGGGAAATATTAAAATGCAAAGAATTACAAATTACAAAGAAAATGGTTACCAACTCCTCTCTAGACAAATTGAGGGGTGTAGAATATTTCCTGTAACTTGTGTCTTGTGTCAGTTTACAAAATTAAGTTGCTGAACTGGAAAAAGTGGCTGAGAGGCTGGACTATTCCTGTATTCTTGACACTAGTGGGACAAGAAGAGTAAAGTTTGTCCTGATGCCCAGAGAGACAAAAAGACTTATCCTCTACCTGTCAGTTTTAGCTGTTAGGCTCAGGCCTTCATTTGCAAACAAAACTCAACACCTAACATGGCTACAGTTTGCATGTTAACACCTGATTTCATCATAGTATCAATGGATTCTAGCCTCAGTGGCATTTCCCTGCATTTTTCTGAGTAACTCTTTAAGTTGAATCTGAACCCAGACATGACACAGATACTTTTAGATTTAGTGTGCCTTCTACTTTCAGAGGATATCATTTTCTCAAATGTTGTGAATAAAAATCCCAACCTGTTTTTATCCCAGGTCGACAAATACTGATGTGTTTGACATTTGGTCTCTGCGTCTCACACGGAGGCACCAGGTGCCAGAACGTCTTCTTAACACGTGGTTAAAATGAAACGTTTGTGGGGACATTCTCTGACAGGATGATGTTGTGTGATAAGTAAGTCTGTTCACATCTCATGTTATGTCGTGTTCTCCATGCTTAACTTGTCTGTATTAAAGCACTCTGTGGGTTTTTAAAAGACAGAGACAATAGTGTCTGGCACAGTGGAAATCGCCCAAGTTTCCAGCAAAAACCCCCTGGACTCTCGCCCAGAGGAAGATGCTGTAATACGACCAAATATGGACTTCCACTAAAAGAGTCCGGAGGCATCCAGGCCCTGAGTCCAACAGAAATGATTATAGCTACATACATCTAAAACATGACACCTTTAAATATGCCTGAAGTCAAGCATAAGAAGGTGGTGGCTTCGCCGAGCCACAGTGTTTATAAGAGAGAGCTTTTTGGAGCTGAATTCAGTTGACCTCCAGAGGCAACTCGGGGTTTATCTGCTTTATGCTTGAAAACCAATAAATCCCTTCATATCAGACTTTGCTCAACCAGACTACTTTCTTCCAAGTGTTTTGAGGTTCCAGCAAGAACTTTTCAGAGTGTTTTTGACTTCGTGTTGGCAAGACTTCAGATTTTTTTCTGAGCCATTTTCAAGTATCGATTCAGGAAAATGCACAAAATTTGCAATGATAGTTTGGAGACGTGACTGTGACGCCTGAGCAGAACAGAGAAGGAGAGCTGGGAGGAATTTAGACTGAAGATTTGGAGAAAAAATTCAGTTTATGTTTCATATTACCAACAAATCTTTATGATAAGTAATCACAACTAATAAAACAAAAAAATATGTGTGAATTCTTCTTTTATCTGACCTTGTTTAACAGGTGTTAGACTGTATTTGGTGACCTTTATGTATCTTATATCTCGACATTAGTTGGATTAGTTTCATGTGTTGATCAGAGTTGTGATTAAAGTTTTGGGTGGACTTGACTGAAGATTTTCAGATTGGGCTTTCACTGCCTTAGACTGCATGTCTGCTACTGATAATACATAAAACATCAACAGTTAGAAACTGAAATGAATACTTTGTCCTGTCGCTTAAGTATTTTTCTAACACCAGTACTTTTACTTGTAATTGAATAATACTTCAGTTTTTCCACCACTTTCCACTACTTGCCTAACCTTAACCCTAACCCTAAACTTAACCAATAATCAGCCTTTTCCCAACTGGGGACACGACTTGATGACCTGTCCAACAATTCGCAGGTCTCTAGTCTGAAACATGTCCTATAAAGTAGGCTAAGTCACCAACAATACAAAGAGGAGTAGCTAATTTTGCACACTTGTATTATGGGGTGAACCTAATGTTTTCTTCAAGAGAGTCGGGTCTTGGGAGATATTTTCTTTTTTTTTTTTAATGTGAAGGATGTTCAGGCAAAACTGGAGCATCAAGTTTAAGTCAGTCAGTCAGATCATGTACGACTCCTGCTCAGAAGTCAGTTTCAGAAAAGCGGTCAAGGAAGAAGAGCGAGAAAAAAGACAAAGCAGAGACAGAGGCAGAAATCGAGGTGAATCTTTGTCATGCTGTTGTCGAACAGACTGAGGCGCTAAGTGGTTGACTGGCAGGACGCCTGAAACTCAGTGACAACAGCACCCCGACACACAGAGGAAGAACCATGACATTTTAGTGGATGGATTCCCTTTTCGCTGCTGCGGTTTTACCTACCGCTGCCTTGTAGTTTATTATTTCATTTTTAAAAAGTCTGGCTCTAAAACCAGCCTTCTTGTGAGCTGCTGCTGTACCATAATGTGCCTTTTTCATCTCTTTGCAGCTCTTTTCTTTCAGCTGCACAGTGCATTGTGGGACAAGAGTGTTCATCAACACTATTCTTGAAAATCAATAGGCTTTAGCTCCCTGCCAACATTTAGTCAGTGTTTCAGTGAATTTCAGACCCACAGGTGTTGAACTTATAGGTAACACTTTGAAAACACTGTGAAGACACATTTATAGTGTGCTATAGGGACATTCATAGAGTATTATAATGTGTTCATAACAACTACACTCATAAACACTGCTTTCTGATGCACCATATCAACCAAAATGTCCCAAAACGTCAGGTATTACCATGTAGTCTGGCAGCAGTGAGACAGGCGGTCACTGAACTCCAACTCCAGAGTGAGTATTTTCAGAGCACTGAGCTTTTGTTCTCAGGAAAATGTTCTTGCAGAATTCCTGCAGCCTGCAGAGCTTTTCCTGAGTCTGGGGAGAAGGGGAAACATAAAGCATATATTAACAAGGATTTTAACCAATTTAATATACAGTCTATGGTTCCAACTCAGTATTTGTACTGCATTTTTGCACAAGCAGTTGCTACATATTGCTCCTTTAAGATATAAAACCTATGTGACATATTTAAAGTAAGAAGAAGATAAAATAATAATCACTTATATATTGCCACATAAATTCTTTTAAATGCATGAATATGCATTATACTTTTCATACCAGCAACAGTGAAATGTTATGATGAAGCATGCATTGTTAGATAGACTTCACACATGGAAGCATGGAGCATCATCACACACTATGAGTCCTGTGATTGTTGAGGTGTGTGTAGGTGAGTACAAGGGTTTGCAACCTATGGCTCCAGGGCTGCATGTGGCTCTTTTGCCCCTCTCCAGAGGCTCCCTGTGGCTTTGACCAAAAAATTATCTGTAGTTGTTCGGTGCCTTTTCCTCTAAATGTTGCTGGTCTGAAGTCTCGAAGGTTAGCTCTGGATGCCAAATCCAAAAGAAGAACAGTCTTATTTAGAATTTAATAGTTGCAGCTCCAGGCAGATTTTTTAAAGCAGAAAATGTCTCTTTTGAGAGTAAAGGTTGCAGATATCTGGTCATAATGTATCATAAGCCCCATAAGTCAACCTGTTGTTTATAACTAGTAAAGATCATCCACGAGACACTTGAACTCATAATTCATCAAGTCACATCAATGATGTTTTAAGATTGTTGATATAGTGTATCAGAAATCATGATGCATTATAATGCACTAAGAAAGGCCCCATAGGACACTGTAGATGTAGTGTTCATAGAAAGTGCTACCAGATTATACAGTGTGCAGTTTGGACACTTATTTTCCCGTACTGCAGCATCTTGCTTGCTTTGAGTCCCACACATTATTTGGTCTTTGAAGTCGAGTTTCTGTGCCTTCAGTCGGGCTGAGGAACGGCCAGCGTTGCTTGGTGACACCCTGGCTGCACTGCGTGATGGGATTTGCTGCTGATGATGCTGCGTTCAGCCGCTGCCGGCCGGCTCGCACACAGAGGCTGTGTGAAAGGAGCTAATAAAAATGTTTATTAAACAATTCTCTGTGGCACCGAGCGCAATTCATCTCCCTCTGCCTCCACCTGCCAAACACACACACACACACACACAGAGAGAGAGAAAAGAAGTTATGTACCTCTGTTATAATGCTGCAGCAGCGGCAGTGTACTCACACACACACTCACACACACGATGAGTCATCTCTGCTGCATTTAAAGCAGATTTATACAGTGTCATGGTGAAGCTGCTAGAAACTGAGACTCTGCTAACACCCACAGTAAATAAACAGATCCAACAAACACAGAGAGAACACAGGATGCCAGATCCCATTCTGAAATACCAGCGAGTCAGTTAGTCAGCCGAGCAGATGGTCTGTTGCTTTGTTGGTCAGTTATTTGGTTAATGAGCTGTTTGGTCAGTCGGCCGGTCTGTCAGGCAGCAGGTCTCTTGGCTGAGGTGGAAAAGTTGAATTTATAAAGATAAAATATGAAACAGGCTGACGGACACACATTTATCTGTTTGTCCTTAACTTCACTTACAGTTTAACAAACTGTGTCCACATTTATTTACGACACATTAACTCATCAAATACAGCTTCTTGGTCAGTGCGCTGAGCTACAGTGTCATGATGCTGCAGGAAAGGATGTAGTGAAGTGACCTTCATCAGCATGGTAACAATACTCAGGTGACCTTTAGCCTCATAGTCAATCAAATTCCAGTTCGGACACGGCTGTTCTGAACAGTTAGCATGTCAAGTTAAAACACAGCCTCCCTGTGCACATGTATTTGTTTACAGGCCAGTCTTGCTGTGTCCAGTATGGTGGTGACACTGAGGTGTGATCTAATGCCAGTGCAGCGCCTTTCTAGTTACCATGATCTTTTCCTAAAGCGAACCCTGTAATTTTGGTGGCCAAACCTAATCAAACTGCAACAATCACCTGAGTGCTTAACAAACTGCTGTGACTGTTGGTATTTGTTTCTGACTTTTTAATGAACTCCTGCATGTAGTCGAGAAACTACAGTGTTTTATGCACATGGAGTCTGAAGTGACCTTGTTGAAAATCTCTGCTCGAACTTTACAGAAAAGGTTGAGCAGCTTGTTCTGAACTGAAGGACGGAGCTGATGTTTTGCTTCGCCGGTGAACAGACGGAGGCTGCAGCCGTCCCCTCCGTCTGAAAGCTGACACGTGTTCTGCTGCGAGGGGAGCGCCTGCAGGCATGACACGTCCGGATCACCATGACGGGCTGAGGAGACACAACTGAAGACTAGCAGGAGCGAAACCTCAGAGGAATCAGACATGATCTGATGTGATCGGCCAGTTATCAGGACGAGAGGGTTTTTATTCACCTGGTTGGGTTTTCTCGATGATGATTCTGTCATATGATCAGCAGTTGGCTGGTTGGGGAGTTAATTTGTCATGTCACTGGTTTATTGTTTTGATTGGCTCATCAGTCACTTTGTTGTTGGTTAGTTAGTCAGTCATCTGTCTGTGTTGGCCATTAATTAGCTGCTCAGTGTGTTTATTAGCAGATGAAGATCTCGTCAGACCCACAAAGAACAAAACCACAGCGTCTGTAGATGGTTATATGCACTTTTCAATGCATGAATAAATGAAGGAAGCTTTTATCCTTTTGACATCTTTGTGCATTCAACTTTTAGATCTTATTCATGAACTCAACTTCCTTACTCTTATTTCAAACATGTCAGTCCTGCTCAGCATCACGAGTCCTGGCGGCATCCTCAGCGGTTCTGACCTCCTGTTTTCAAGTGGTTAAATTTGTTAAATGAGATAATTCGGTTGGTCCATCCTCAAATTTCATTTTTTTATTTGTAAAGTGTCACCCTGAAGAGCGCTGTCGGCGACGTTTAACAGAGTTCCTGCTCTCGCTTGTCACCTGTCGAGAAATCAGGCTGAAATCTTTCATTTTTAAGCACTGCAGGTCTCCATCACAGCGTTTCTACTCTGGGAGTGTCGGAGGAAAGTTGAGGCACGCTGAGTGATGGAGCATGAAAAAATAATTACTTTTAAGGGCATCTGTCGATTTTGTGTCGTTGTTCAGGAACCTGTAAACTTTTTGAGGCCACCAAGGAACTCCAGAATCTTTTATTTATACAACATACAGTTTGTTTGTGCTGCATGCTGTATTTTCTTCATTTCTTTCCTTCTGGATCTTTGTGCTTGTAGTTTGCTTTACTTTCTACTATTTAAGGACTGTAATCACTCGCTGACCTTCACATCTGGATGATGCTCTCAGACGATCATCACATCAGAAAGTATAAAGTTGTCTGTTTACTCATTGAATTAGGAAGTCTGAATTTTAAAGGGTAATGTGTTTTTTTTTTTTGCACCGATGAAACATCTGCTCTGCTCATCTGGCCTTCATTTTCTGTGATTTTAAAAGCATTATGCAACTCACTTTTCTTAAACTGGAGCTCTGTTCCAAAACATTTAACAAAACAGAAAATTTAAAATCACAAAAGAACACCACATCTTCAGACCTAAAAAACAGCACAGATTAATTGCCAGTGACTCCCAAAATGACATGTATGAAAGGAGTAGCAGCAACTGGTGTACCTTCATCATCGCAGACCTTCATCATCACTTTAACATCGGGAAACAGTTTGGTTAGGTTTAAGCACCAAAACTACTTTCATTCATAAGTTCACATAAGTCAACGCTGACTTTTGGTTTCACATGAGACATGAACAGCGACCTCCTGGGTGTGTTTGGTGCATCCATCCACCCCGACCTCCTCCCTATGTAGACACCTGTAGTCACCTGACTTCCTCCTTTGCTGCCATCACAATTACTATGACCACCAGAGGTCACCACCATACAATAAACATGAATATGGGTTGTGATAAGCTGCATGCACAGACGTCCTCTACAGTCTGCTGATGGCGGGCTGCAAAAAACTGCAGACATTTTCCAAAACATGGACACAACATGAAAGACTATTCAACAATTAAAAAAATATGACAGAACTTACAATAAAGTTGAATTTCACAGAAATGACTTTTGATTTATCTTTAATTTAATCCAATAAGATGCAATCAGAAACAGATGTCAACAATGATCAGTTCCTCTGGTTACTCAAAAGAGTAACTAACAGTTCTGTTTTTGCATTTTTTAAAATATTCTTAAGGAATCACCAACTTGGTTAGATTTTTATGGACAAGTGTAAGTGCTTGTGGGCGTGAGTATAAATCTTTGTTGTACCAGAGGCAGGCTGTTTCAGCTGCAAAGCTGAGGAACTTGTTAAAATTCTTCTTTTTACCAACATATGTTTGTAATGGCACAACAGGTCGCAGCAGAGCACGAGCATTTCAGACTAAAACAAATGCACATTTTAATAAAGTTGGCAAGGGTGGGGGTGGAAGGCGGGGATGGATGGATGTCTCAAACAAACACAGGGCTTTCAGCCAGGAAACTTTATATTTAGTGTGTCACTTGCCTTACACAACTAACATACATCATTTAACCAAGACATGATCTTTTCCTAAACCTTATGAAGTCGTTTTGTTACCTAAACATAACTACAACCGTTTCACAACATTAACCACAAAGGAAGTCACCTGACTGATGATGAAGATCACCTGACACATGAAACACAAAATGTCCTTAAAAGTGGCGTGCTATTTACACACTATCTGTTGAAATTTATTCTGGATCAATAAAGACCTTCAGTTTCTCTTGGAGCCAGTGTTTAGTGGCCATTTGAGGAACTGCAGTCCGGCGCTTCAACAATGACAGTAACTACTAATTCCTGATGAACTACTTTTTCTAACCTTAATAAGAGCTGATAATTATATGGAGACCTCACATTCCTCTGCAGAGAAATGAAGCATTGGCAGTCAAATTGATTTGAGAAGATTTATTTTTCGGTGTCTGCTGGAGGACTCCAGGCCAGGAGCGATGAATCTTCCAATAGCGGCCTCTTAAATCTGTCTCCTCCTCTCTCTCCTCGGCCTCCTGTCCCGTCCTGGGTGAGTGCCTTAGCAGGCCGGCTGATTGATGGGTGTAATGGGCTGTCTATGGACACAGCAGCCTGCCAGTCTATCCCTTCTACTCTGACCTGGTTAGAGAACAGCCTGCCTGCCTGCATGGCACATAAACCTGAGATTGGAGGAGAGAGGAGAAATAACAGGCAGAGAGATGAGGAAAAAACAGGGGGAAGGAGCGGAGGGGAAGAATTATGGGAGACTGAGGCATAATACTATAAATATCGCTGGACTTTTAGTTGTAATTAAACCAAAATCAATAAATAAAAGCCCTGACATAAACAAAAAAAAAGTCCAGTTTCTTCCTCTGTCTATTTTTCTCCCTCTGTCTCTGACTCACTGGGTTACAGCAGACATGGGAGTGAATGTTTTATGCATGGGAGCCGGCCAGGCGGGCTGAGCTCTGCAACACTGATTTTCAAGGCTGTTCGGTTTGTACTTTCACCACCTGTATCCCTACGCTTTTATTATCACCACCTGCATCCGTGCACTTTATATTTCCACCACCTGTACCCATGCAATTTGTTTGTATTTTCACTATAAACAATAGATGCAGCAATTATGAGCAAATTTAAATCAATATTTATTTATTAAACAGTGTTGAGGGTAGTGTTACAGTAATATATTCCTTTTAGCAGTAACAAGGTAATATAATGCAATATTATTACATTTATTATGTCATATAATCCATTCCCAAAGGTGCCATCTTTATTTAGGACCACAAAAAAACTGAAGCAAAATACAGCTAAACCAGCACTAAAATGACAATTACTACTATATTCAGATCAATCACATTAAAAATAGAAAGTAGCAATTGCATTTTGTAACATAAAACAGCAAATGTATCAAACAACTCAGTCCAGCACTAGGCATGATGGGAAATGTTGGCTGTTTGCTACATTCAGAGCAGAGAACCCAGAGAACTCTGCTCCACCTTCGTTAGTCTTGATAAATGAGTTTATTCGGTGCCTTTTTATTGGACATCAGCCTCATTGTGTTGTCGAAAAAATAGACTTTAAGCGTAAATAAACACTGAGACGCGAGCGTGCACAGAGCTGCAGACATGAGGTGGACAGAAATGACTGAAACGTCCTCATTACCAGAAGTATTGAAATATAGGTTTGTTTGTGGTGATAACGCTATAAAACAACGATAACCTCTTCCACTTTATAGTCCAACTTCTGAGGTTATTTGAGTTAAAGTAACATGAAAGTAGTGTAACACGTTACACAGACAGTACTGTCATACTGCAAAGTAACTTATTACTTTCAAATGACAGTAACTAGTAATATGTCATGTTTTACATTTTGAAACTAACCCACCCAGCACTGATATTATGATAATTATGAATTTAACTTTCATTAAGTTCATTCAAGGCACCATCCTGAAAGAGGGAAAACCAGTTACTTTGGTCTTATCAGTCTCATAAGATATAATAAACTGTCAGTTTGGAACTTTGATAAATGATTAAATTAATAACTGCAACCAGCATTGACCACATCATCGGCCAGTAAAGGTTGAAGGCTTTTAGAGTTGTGAATAGTCGAGGTTGGCAGCATTAAACCAACAGACATCACAGCAGTAAAATCTCAGTCAGTCGTTGCTTGTAAAGTTTAGCTGCCAGACTTTGAGTCTCAGCTGTACTAACTGCAGTTTTTTGTTCAGTTGGTGGTGGTAGGGTTGGGTATCGCTTGGATTTGAACTCTTCTGATGCAGATTCTGCTAATCAGTTCTGGTTCTCAGAGTTAATCACCACAGAAAAATATTACCAGTAGAAACACAGAGCTAAGCTAACGCTAACTAGATAACCATAATGGCAGTGGTCCGTGGGATTTGCTGGGAAATAACCATGTGTATGGATCTTATCTTTTCTGATTTTTTGTATAATTTGGGGCTTTACTGAGGCTGCTGTTCTATCACAATTGAGTATCCTGTCCTTGTAAAGTGTTGTAGCATGGTATTTGCTAACTTGAGGTGATTGGTACAAAAGACTCATGCCATATGTGCGATTCAAACGGTTTAGCAACAGCTGAGTGGGTTAACTGAGAATAATGCTACACTTTTAGTTTTTTAGTAACACAAAAATATCAGGAGATGGGAAGACATGCATACATTCAACTTGCAGTCTATAGGTGCAGACAGATTTCCAGGTGAATTACAGTAGGTGTTCGCAGAACACAGCTTAATTTGAAACAAGAAGGAGTGAAATTGGTGCAGGAAAAGTTTTTTTATTCTCTGATTATTCCTTTGGAATTGCAATTTTGGATCGATTCTTATTTGGAGCAAGTGCTCAAGAGAAAAAACAATCTGCAGGATAGATTATAAAGTGCACGGAGGACCATTAAATGCTCCTGTAGTGCTGTTACATGATGAAAGTTGTTGTACTCTCCTGACAGTTCATATGTAACTCTGTTGTTGTTGTATAACATCCTGTTGTTTAATTATGTCTGTGTGTATCTCTGCCTCAGCGATTCAACAGTCTTATTTCCTGTAATATTAGACCACAAAACAAAAGCCTGATCCACAGACAGAGCAGGCCAGTTGTTGGCATGGAGAGGCTCCGCTGGCCTGCTCCGTCTGTCTTCTCCCTCGTTCTTTTTTTTTTTTTTTTATTCCCTTCCCATCTCATTTGGGTCTCCTCGTTTGGCAGGAAACAAACAGATCGATAAAGAGCCTCGGGTTTGCCTTTAAAAGATAAGAATGTTTTGAAGTGGACTGAAAATGGCTTCGAGATTTGAAAAGGCAGCCGTCTTGCTTTGTTTTTATTGATCATCTTTTTAAACACACGCCCAGCGGCCAATTATGGATGCAGCTGGTCACTGTGGGGAGAAACACAGTGAGCGAGTGAAATTAGATATTACCAACCCATCATCATCTTCATTACTGCGAGCTCCTCTTTACCCCCCGAGGGCTTTGGACTCACGATGAGTGTTCCTCCTCTCTGTTTCAGAGCTCGGGCTAATTAGCTGCCATGTAAGATTTGCCTTTTTTCACCCCAAATTACTAAAGAAAGCCTAGTTAGAAGAAAACACAGTGAATGTAAAAACTGTGGTTACAACAAGGCTTTAAAAGGTCAGTTTTCCTAAATTACTACAAGAAACTTCTCTCACTTAGCCCATTGTCATGGATATCAAGCAGAGAAGCAGGAAAAAAAAAAAGTGGCCACAGGTCACAGCCAGATGCAGAGTCCAAAGGAGCAGGCAGGAAGTCCAAAAACAAAACAGAAGTCTAAAAAGGCTGGGGGAAAAATGAAGGCTGGGATGGCGCAGAGATGAAAATGAATTTGTAAAGACAGGAGGGAAACACGCAGACTAAATACACAGGGAGGCCAATCAGAGCAGATTAAACTGATCAGTTATCAAAAAAGGAGGGAAAAAAGACAAAAGTAGTGAAAGTACAGAGACAGGAACCAAAAGAAAAGGCAAAATAAAACAGGAAACAACTAAACTAAAGACTATTAGTTTAACACTTGCAGAAGCCAGAAATGAAAATGACTATCTACTAAATCTGTTGTTTGAGCATTTAACACTTCAGTGCTGAAACCAGAGGATTATTACATAAGTTGTGTATTTAAATAACAACCAAATAAATAATTAAACATCACAGGGGGTCCCCAAGGCTTGGTCTGCTCTGAGGTTATCACAGTTAAATGTACATAAGTTAACTAAAATCACTATTAATACAAACATCTGTATATAAAAACTGTGATAATGAATCATTATTATTTTGTAAAGTGTGTATAAGCCTACTCTGTTGGGTTTTAAGAGAAAAAGTGTCACACTTACACTAGAAAAGAGATATTGAGGAATGGAAATGATAACTGATGAAGTCCATTTTGGACAATACAGCTTTGGAATGAATAATCTGATGTGTGTGAGGGCTGCAGGGGCCCGGCTTTTTTTTTTTTTTTTTTTTTTTTTCTTTTACATATAAGTAGGGAGAGCTCCAAGGAAAAAAAGTTTGGGAATTGATGCTCTACACTACTGGAAGGTGAACCTGTTTGGGTTTTTCAACTGGTGAAATCATCAATTTGAAGATGATCCCCTGGTATATGAGAACGTGCTGGGTATTTGTCTTTAATTCCTGATATTTTATTGATGAAACATTTGAAATATCATGTTGTATTCACAGAGATTAGTTAGTGGTTTGGTTTCATGCCGTGGAAAAAAACACCTTCCTATAAAATCTTAGTATGAATAAGGATAGGAAAAGATCATGGTTATGTCACTGTTTAGTTTAGGATCAGCCAATTAAAAATGTTGGTTGAGGTTTGGGAAACATCATGGTGTCAGTAACTAAAACATTAATTGGAAATCTGTGACAGGGTGTAATGTCTGGCCTTCTGCAACAGAGCAGAAGTCCCAAAAGGCTTGGAAGCTCGACACAGACACGAAAATGAATTTGCAGGGACAGGACAGGTTAAACTAATCAGTAATCAAAAAGGGCGAGGAAAAAAGACAAGGAAGTGAAACAACTGAAACACAAGGAGAGGCAAGAACTTCAAAATAAAACAGGAAACAACTAAACTAAAACCCAAAACCATGACACCCATGGGTTTAACACTTGCTGCCTCAGTGCTTCCTCGCTGCATTAAAGCTACAGTAGGTAACAATTATTCAGTCATATTTGCTGGAACTGTCACCTATATTCTGATAGTCGGACATTAAATGGGTAATTTAGGACAAAATCCAACTCCTCTGGCTCCACCTACAGCCTGTAATCGTATTTGCCGAAATCCACCGCGACCGAAGATTCTCCACCAGTCAGGTAGAGGGAGCAGGAGGAGCAGCCAATCGCCGCTCCTACACGTCGTAGTAAACTGACAAAGTGAAAGTAAAGTCCGCGACTTGGTCGGACATTTCAAGATGATACACACCGTCAGCTCCCTCTTTCACCTCTGTCAACCCCCCTCCTTCCCTCCACACACGCAGACACACAAAGAAGAGTGTGTTTCATGGTGAGAGAGATGTGAGATCGTTTTGGAGTCTCCGGTTGCTATGGAAACGGTACGTCGTCTGTGGGTGCGTTTATGGCTACTTTGTGTGCATGCGCCTGCACGTGTGTGTGTCTGTGTGTGTCTGTGTGTGTGTGGGGTTCTTGGCAGAGGTTCATAAAGAGACCTGATGGAGTATTGTCTTGAAATTTCCGACCAAGTCGCGGAGTTTACTTTCACTTTCATCAACTTACCAACTGGAGCTTTAAGGGGCTTCAGTATTCATTATCATCTTCAAGCCCAGAAATACTTGGCTGGAAAGAAAATATCAGAACTGAAACTTCTCAAACCACTTCTGCATCATAGTTCACTCCTCTCCCATTGATCCATTTATTCTGTTTACTCCAAATGCTCAGATTTTTTCAAAAAACTTGGCGAGATCCACTGCTTCTACCCATATTATGATACTATTTAGTTTGGAAGAAAAAGATTCAGTATGTCCCAGTATACGATATGTCAAATACAGGATGCCAAAAATACCAGGATGTCCTACTGCATTTAGTCACATTTTGCAGTTTGCAAGCCAGCATAACATTTCATGCTAGGGACTAGATGGATGCATGAGCAAGGGTGAAAGTTCAATGCACGAGGGCAGCTGCAGCACATACTACGAGTAAAAAGAAAATGTATGCAATTTGGAACACAAACACCTGATCTTTGCACATCTCCAAAGACACCACTGTAGGTCCTGACTGGTAACACCAGAGGGTAAAGAATGAATTTTATTATAAGGAAAAAGTCAGTAATGTGTGTTTAAATGTAATCAGTTCTTATTTAGAGTTACTTTGCTATTCTTAAGCCTTGGCTGGTAAAATAATTTAGTTTCTTGCCTTTGTACATGTCTTTTCTTCGTAGGTATTTCCTCAAATCCCACTTCCTTCTTCTTGTCACATCTTTACTCCGTTTCTTTCACTTTACAGTTAAGCCTCTTTCTTCATTTCTATCTCTCTCACACTCTCTAACATTCACACACAATGTGTCCCCCTTCACCACGTCTCACATTTCCGTCTCTGTGGCTGGTGATCGTTCCGCTCTAAAGGGCAGCACCAGCAGCATTTTGTATTGCTCCGTGTGTGTGTGTGTGTGTGTGTGTGTGTGTGTGTGTGTGTGTGAGCAGACAGAAATAGCAGCTCCACCAGTGCTTCTGGCCTTATCGACCATCAGTGACGCTGCAGACAGAGCAGTCTAGCACAGAACAATGGCTGTGTGATGTTCAGATATTTGGGCTCAGAGCATCTGGGAGGAAGAGCTGAGGTGGGTCATGTGACCATGAGTCACTTCATTCTCCAGGTACAGTGAGGCCTCGAGGACTCAGACACTTGGTGGGATTTCCAGCAAATAAAAACTTCTCAAAGTTTGTGTTGTGTGTTTGGATTGTATCTGACAGCTGTGTGTTAAACTTTAGCTTTATTTTCTGGTCGTTGTTTCCTGCACGTGACAAAGAAAGAAGAGTTTGTTAGTTTTGGTGCAGAGGGAGTGACGTAGCGTGCCTGTGACAGATCCATAATTGATGCGTTCACACTGAAAAGCTTCAGTCGACAGTTTGATTCAGTTTGATTTTCCTCCACTGAGCCTGTAAACGTCTGAGTTCTGGATTGATGGTGTTCGCTCCTTACGAGGACTTTATGGGATGTAATGTTTGTGTTGGATACTTCACAATGTAAACAGTGTGCTTTACACAACCGACTCATTAAAGAACCTACAGCTTCTCTCAGTCTTATTACAATATTACAGTACACAAAGTGAACTCACGTTGCATTTTAATACAATAAATTGATTCATTTTTGTCTCCTACTCAAGTCGAGTCTGGATAAACTCCGATTATACAAATAAATGCTTGAAAAGTTTGAGATATTGCTTTTTTAAACATGGCCCTAGTTTTGTGGGACAGGGTTTATCCAGATTACCTTTATTATTTATTTATTTATTTAGTTTACATTTTGTAGTATGAATCTTACAGTATGTTCAAAGGGTTTTTAAAGACATTCTACATAAAGGGGAGGTGAGCATGAGCTCTGTCTCTTTGGGTGGCCTTGGCATGCAGAAGAAACTTCATATCACAATATGGCAAATTGCACAAACTCACATACACATTATTTTCTTCACTGGGCTTGGTCACGTCTGTGTCTCCGCAGTTAATATCTCATATTATTGGACACATCCGCATGATATTTTTTGTGTAGGTTTATGACTGTATGCTCAAGGACCTCTAGAGGTTGCAGTGACTTACAGTTTTTGACAAACCTGTTTTATTGCCTGCTCTGTTTTATACCACCATTAATTGCTGTATTTGGCATTTTATGATAATGCATCATGGCATAGCAAAAGGCATTTCTGCAATCAGCTTGGCTTATGGCAAGACTTACCATGTCTGTTGCAGGTTTGGCCTCTATCATGGCACAAAAACTGAAATCTGTTCAGGCTCATCATGAACCACAGCATCTGTAGACTGATTATATACCCGATATGATGCTGGGTTGCAATACCACTGGAAAATACATACAATTAAACAGAGATTATATACAAAAACACTTCATTAAAAAACTGATAAAGAAAACTTAAACTATACTATACAAAAATCCTCCATCTGCCAGTTGTGGTGCCAGTGCAGTAGGTGCTTCACCATCTGTTTCCTCTCCTGAGTGGAGAGGGAGAGAGGAGAGAAATTTACCATGTGAATGTCAGACTATCACACTGCCTGTGTGGTAATGGGTGGGGTGTTGGTGCTTCACTTAGCAGACAGTAAAGAGAGCTGTGTTTGTATTTGGCAGGATAGAAAAGCCACAATGAACACAGACAAATAATCAGCTTCTCTTACAGAACAATCGACAGAGCTTTAATATTTAAAAACTCTTTTATTGCAGCTGCTGCAACCTTCATTAAGCGTTGGTGACATGCACGCTCAGCAGAAAACTCGCTGCATAAATAAAAAAGTAATAACAGACTATTGGACCTCACAGGGGAGCACAGGAACACTAAAGCGAGTTTCAGGCTGGCGCTGGTGTCTGTCCTGACTCTGGTTTTAAAAGGGTACCACATATCTTCTGCTGTGACTAATTACAGCTGCCCATTCCTCTGTGTTGTCCCATTCAGTTCTGTCAGAGCAGGCGTCACAAGTGTGATGGCCTGCATACGTTAATCAAACGGATAGAAAATGTGCAAAAACATCTGGAATCCTGGTTAAACCTGAGGCCCTGTTGACACCTGGTATTAACATGTGTCCTGGGTGATCTGATCACAAATGGACCGCTCTGAGCTCAGGTGTGAATGCACCCAAGATGCATTGAGCTCCGATTGCTGGAGTCTGGGAACTCTTCCTACCTGTGACCGAGTAATGAATGCTTCAAACAGACATACACGGTTACGGTTTAAGTTATTTGTAAAATTTGAAGATTACTGTCACTTAACCTGGGACGCTGATGTCCTTTAAGTCCACACGAAACAGCTGTGAGATCTCTATTTGGTTTCCCATTCCCAAATCGTCTGATGCTGCTAGACAGCCTCTTTTAACCAGGGGTTAACAGTTGAATTTTGGGTAGATTTAGACACAAAAACTTGGGCATCATGCACATCTGTATGAGTCACCAAGGGGCGGTGTCAAAATGTCAAGTCACAGACAAGTTGTGACTGAGAACAGGATGACACAGATGTTTGTGAACACACCGTCTGTTTCAACTGATTTCACCACTGAACTAGTAACCACAATATCCTAAAAGCTGCGCAAAAAATTGTGCTGTTTTGATAGTTGCTGTATGAGGAAAAACTTCATTAACTTTGTATAACGGTAAGAACAAATCCTTGATCATTCATGCCATCTTTTAAATTCAAAATATTAAGATTTGTCAACTTTTACAAATGCAGTAACTGTAAACACTATTGGCTACATCGTTGTTACAGTTGGAAAAAAATCCCCAGACTCCTTTTAAAATCTGTGCAGTTTTGTGAGTTGTTGAATAAGAGGAAACTTAATAAACTTTATAAAACACTGTCATTCATGCCTTCTTGTAAATTCGGCAGTGATTTCAACACATTAAGACATGTCTGTCCTTGTAACTCCTTGCCTTTGGACATTAGATCGGCAATGCTCTGTCGGTATTTTTAAGAGAAAAGTAAAGACCTATCTTTTTAATCTGCCTTTTAATTGTTAATCTGGGAGTTGTGTTATAATCTTGGTCTTCTAACCTCAATCGTGAGATTTTTATATTATTTTTTATCTTGGTGTTCCTTTTACTTAATCCTAACAACTTCAATTTTATTGTTGTAATTTTATTCTTGCATTCTTTATTCTTTATTATTTATCATTATTATTATTATTATTTGTTTTTATTTATTTGGATTTTTTGTCATTGTTTGTTTGTTTCTGTTGTTTTAATGTTGCTATGTGAAGCACTTTGGGCTGCATGTTTGTATGAAAGGTGCTATATAAATAAAGCTGAGTTGAGTTGAGTAAAGAAACACTGTGTCAGTTTGTACCAGTGGATACTTTGTGTACTGACCTGCCATTATTTAGCAGCTGTTTGAACACATTATTTCAACTGATGTCACCATTTACACCAAATGTATTAAAGAAGACAACATTTTGTTGGTAAATACAGTGAACAGTAACCAGTATAGGCTACTTCTCTGTTACAGGTGGAAAATGTCCCCAGACTCCCCTTGAAAACTGCAATTTTGTGACTTGTTATATGAGGAGAAACTTTATAAACTTTATAAAGCACTGTACAAGAAATTCTTAATTATTTGGGCCTTCTTGTAAATTCGGCATATGTTCTACATGAAGTTTTTTCTTTCTTTGTGTGAAAACACCTTTGTCCCACTGTGTCTGCTTCTATTGTTGGGCCAAACGTCAATGAGTGTGTTTCTTTGCATATAGAGCTGGGAAATGAGATCCAATCACAACTGGTCACTCAGTTGAGCCACAACAACATATAATTTCAATAACTGGAAGTTTGGCAGTTTGAAGTACTATTTTAAGCAGGAATCCTGGGTAGATTCAGCACCGCTGATATTAAACCTGCTCTTCGACCTCTAATTATCTGGAAGGGTTGGTGAGGGGAAATCATTCGGTCATGGCAGCATGTTCCACCATGTTTGTAGGTCCAAGTTTCACTGGAAAGAAAACTCTCTGTTCTGGATTTTACAGTTTTGATTTGTTGTTTTTTTTTATTTTGACAAACAACAGCCTCACCCATTCAAACACTAAAAGCTGTGTGTAATGTTTTCAAGCGACCTCTTGTGTCCATGTGAATAATGACTGTTTTTTTTCTGAGAAACAACTCTTTTTTTTTTTGTAGAGAGAAATTATTGTTCCATCTACCTCCCATCAATGCCAGCATCTCATTGTGTGGAAGCTTATGAAGCTGCCTGAGAGAGAGCAGCTGATCTCTCCATTGGAAATAATGACCTTGCTCTGCACAATAAGAAACTAGCGCTTTTGTTGTGAAAGCCCAGTTAGGTATCGATCACTGGATGCATTTTTAGCAGTTGAAGGTTTTTCTCAGTATTTCCAACAAAGTGCTTTTGATTCTGCTTTGACACTTTGCTTCAGGACTCTGTTTCTCCAGCTTTTTTTGAAACAAAAATATTCAGCAAAACAAAAATCAGAGCTTTAAACTTGTTAGTTTTGTCTGTAGTCGGTCTGCTCTATCATCCATTTCTTGCATCTGTTTTGAACAGGACGTTGTATCTTGATGACCATGTTTAGGGTTGTATTCAATATGAAAATGTTGCAACAATCCCAATCCCAATGTCAGAGCATCCTCACCAGGAAAGGTGTCGTTAAGTTGTGCAAATGTGCCTCGTTAACATTACAACAACACTAACTCTACATGGACCTGGTAGAGCAGGTAGACCTCCGTTAGCTTGTCGCTACCAAAACATGGTTAAAATGCTGAGCTAAACGGTCTAAAGTGTGGATCCCAAAACCAGGTGGGATGTGCAACACATGTTAAAAACAACATGTGTGTAACAGAGGGAAGAATCTGGTGATGCACGGGAATACACTTGTAAGCAGAGGTATGCACCGAGCTTGTGTCAAGCTCATACCAAGCTCATTAGCCAGCAGTGTGGACATCCCTGGCCCTGGTGATGGGGTGCATTGATATAAAACACTAGATGTGACGTGTCCAGCATGTAAGTGAAGGAGAGCGAGCAGTTCAGGTTACAGTGTGTCAGTTAATAAACACTGCAGCTTCTCAAGAAAACTCTTGTTTGTTATTTCCCAAGTGCTGGAAAAGTGACAGGGTTAGCCCTGAAGTAAGCTAAACAGGAAAGGCTAATGTTAAGCTAATGCTAATAATAATAAGTGTTGTGTTCCTCTGAAGTCCTCGTTAACTGGAGACAGCTTCACAAACATACATTAAGACATTTTCTACTTGAACTTTAAGTGCTGAAAATCTGTGCTGTGTGGGGTCACTGAACAAAAAAGGAAGAAAAAAGAGTCAGTGTAGCCTGTCCTTGACATTCAAAGATCAAATCCATAGCATGTGGTCCATAAAGAGCTTTCTGTCCCCTCTGGGCTCCTGTAGAGTCTTGTCCACACAGTGGAAGTCAGCGTTCTGCACAGTGGGACTGTCCCCATACAGTAAATCCATACATACATACACACTGTAGCCAAACTAAATCCCTCTCATCCTCCACATACTTAACACTTGATCCGCTGTGTTGACGCTGATATGAACACAGACACAGAGGTCTTACTGAGACAAACGGAGCGTTTGGCTCCACACAGACACTGGCTACGGGGTCACAGAAAGGACAATAAGCTTCATCGCTGCCTGGACTTTATTATTCAGGGCGGTTTTCAAACACGAGCTGACGGTTTGTCCAATAACACGTCTTTGACTGAAATGTCAGGCCACCTAATAAAAGCCAGATATGATGAGGCGTGATGAGGTGTCGTGGCAGGTAGGGACATCATCCTGAAAACAAAAGGTCACAGGTTTGATCCCTGCCAGGAGGCAATGATTTGGTGATTTGCTGGTCAGAAGACATTTAGACATCTCACTTTTCACCCAGATTTTGTCCAGTTTTACTGTAAGTGAACATTTTTTTGGCACAGACATACGGAGTGATCAATCTGGCAATATTTTTCCACTGATCAATGAGTTTTGTGGTCCATTGGTTTTCTGGGATTTTATTGACCAAAGGATTTATTGATTAATCACAAAATAATCTGTAGGTTAATCAGAATGGGGAAAAAAAAGTTAGTTGCAGCCCTACTTTAAATTCAGAATAATCAATATTTTAAAACATAATCATAGAACTTTTACTGAACATTACATCGAATATACTCACAAATCTTCTGCTAACTGGAGGCTGAACTGCTTAAATTCATTACGCCACTAACGGTCATCATTACTGTGAACCACACCTCACACACACACACACACACACACACACACACACACACACACACACACACACACACACACACACACACACACACACACACTCTATGGGGTCAGCAGAGGGACAAATTTGTTCATGTCCTGTGTTCAACTTTTACTATAACATGTTCTGTTCCAGGCAGCATGAAACGCCTGGACAACTACAGCTGTGGCCACTGCTGCACACACACACAGACATACACACACACACACACCGGGTGATCTGATGAACAATACCCAGCAGCTCACCACAGTGTGTGGTTGTGCAACGACTCTTTGTCAAACTTCTGCATAAAAACGATGAAAAGGTTCATCGTTCATTTGAGATTTTCTGTCTTGTTTGAGATGAGTGTGAAGTCGTAGAAACAATTATTGAAATCACTCTTTTGTTTCACTGTTCAGCAGAGCGTGATAATAATACTATATGAAATCATCTGTAATTTTCATGTTTTGTTTCTTTATTCATTTTCCTCCCATTCACGCACACATTATGTCAAACTCTATCATTATCTGTGGGTTATTACAGCTCATTATCAGCCGTTACGGGCCTACAGTTTATTTCCACAGTGATAAGGCACAGAAGGAACCAGATAAAAGAAGATGATAAAAGCCCAAAATGAGATTCAAACGACTAATTTGTGCAGATGAGATTAAAGAAACTGATTCTTTCATTATCTCAAACATGGTGAATTAAAGTCGTATGCTGAATAATTCAGTGTTGGATCTTGAACCTTGAAATAGGTTCATCAGCACTGACAAAATTTTCTGGTTGAAGTATAATGAAGGTGAAAGGTCAGACCTTTCTGTCATCACAGTCTGACCCATTCATACAGTATGTGTCAGTCTCACTCTGGCTGTGGCTCAGGAGGCAGAGCTGCTCGTCCACTCTTCAGAAGGGTGGAGGTTTGATTTCCAGCTCCTCTAGTCGAGGTTTCAAGATACTGGACCCCAAATTTTACTTGTGTTATGGGAATGTGTTTGCATAGGTGAGCTCCTGATGAGCAGGTTGGCAGCATGTCAATGCAACTGGAAAAAACTTATTTTATAATTTTATTAACTATTCCTTTAATTGTCAGGAATCCAATCACAAAAATCCCTGTTAGAATGTTTGAATCCAGCCTTTCAGAAGTCTGGTGCTCACTACTTAAAGATTGTAGATCAAATTGTTTAGTTAGCGACTGTGCGCGAGGCAGGAACACTTGTTATACTTTGAGAACTGAATCATTTCCATAGTTGACAGCTGGTTGTTGTCAGTGATGGAGTGTAAAGTTAAGAAAAAATCAAATAAAAAAAGGTAAATCGAATCAGTGGTCATCATAATGCAAACAACCACCATGAGAGCTGTTATGTCTGTTTGAAGACCTCATTCTCACGCTGCTTATTTCATCAGTCTGATAACATTTACCACAAATGTATGCATTGCGTTTCTGTCAGAAAGATTAATGTCAGTGTAAAAAATGTGGTAAACTGTTGTGCATGAATAATGCAGTTGGTAGATTTAATTTAGATGGCTTTGTCCTCCCCCTGCCTGTGGTCGTAGTGAGAAATAGTATCCAGCTGTGGCGACACAGCCGAGCTGACAGCTGCTATCAACATACATCATAATGAAGACCAACCCGAGTTTTTAATAAATAAATAACAGCTCTTAAACATTAATATATGGAATGTGAAAAAAACGTTTGAAGCCTGATGTTTGATATTTATGCTCCCGCTGCAGAGACGCCCTCATCCCGTATGGCTCAGATGAGGGTTGATAGGTTTGTGATGGTGGCTGAAAAGCCACTCACAGGCCTTTGATTGGCTTCATTTACATAGAACCTTGGCAGGCCTGCAGGGGAGTGGGAGCAGAGCAGCGAGGGGCATTCAGGAGCCCCGCATTTGCATTTTATACGCCCCATGCATCACCATCATATTCCGATCACGAGGAGAATCCCAGCAGTTAAATTATACATCGGCCTTGTTAGTATGAGACCTGTTGATGTGCATATATGTCGAGAGGCAGAAGATGACACACAGAGAGCAGCTACACATATGTTAGAGTCATACAGAAACAGACGGAGCAGCGGAGAATAAATCATTCAGCTCATCACTTCTTCTGTTGTTCTCTTTGCATTAACATGAAGAATACGCTCGATTCTTTCAAGATTAATTGAGTTAATATGCACCAAAAGCACAGAGAGTTTGCATTAATATCACTTCTTCTTCATCACATGTGACAGACAGAAGCAGTCCTGTGGTGAGAATCATGGAAGGAAACTGAAGTTAAAAAAAAGAGTAGGCAGGTTGAAGGAGCTCAGTGCAGCTTTGAGCAACACATCCACGTACCTGAGCAACGGAACAGATCGTTTTCCAGTGACTGTCAGGATGACACATGACTGGATAGGGTTGTTCCCCTGCCCATACCAGTATAAAAAAATGCTTCTGATACTGTTTAAACTGGGGCAAGTCCATGTACTGATCCAATATCATAGAATGCATTCCCCCGAAATGGGATCCTGCTTCTTCTCAGCAGCGTCCCATATGCAAACGTTTATGGTCAGTGGAGGAAAAAAATGTCAGTTCTACCTCTGCATCAGGTCACGCTGCAAAGTCTGCGTTATTGTAGCCACCTGCTGGTCAACAGAAGGTCTCCGGAATCAGTGTCAGGAGGGGGAATAATCCGGTGGATTGTGTATTTCTCAGTCGACCTATACCGAGCTAAAACAATCAATCAATAAGTGGTCACACAGGCTACCAGTACCCATTTAAAGAGGCAGTACACTGATTGTACCCATGATGATGTGTTTACTTGTCATTGGTTGTACTACTCAGCCTGTCAAAACAGTTGTGGCTCTGGTTTTGTCAAGAAAACAACCCTGATGTTACAAACTGGAGTCAGAGTGTGATTCAAGTTACACTGTAAGAAATGTAGCAACCAGTGTTTTTTGAAAATTGACCTGCACTCAGCACAGTCAGACAGAATCAGGCGTTGCAGTGTTTAGTTGCAGGGTTGTGCGGCGGTTGAGGCCGGGTACGGTACACGAAACAGAGACACAACTATGGAGTATCATCATGAACTCTGCCCTGATAGCACCTGCTTTCAGAGAGAGTTCAGGCTGACGAGAGAGTCTGATTGCCAGTTTACGTGATTGGCCGCCACAGTGTGACATCAGTCTGCGGTTCCCCAAAAACTGACTGCTGCAATCGCTGCAAACCAAACAGACTACCTCCATTTAAATGAATGAGAAGACTGACATTTTCTCCACAATGAATCTGTCTCTTGTGATCCTCCAACTTAATGCAGTGCAGGACTAAATTTAAGTACTCCTTTAAGTAATTAATGAGGCAAATATGCCAACAAGCTGTGAGGACATGTGGATTTTCCTTGTTTTTTTCATTAAGCTAACAAAGATGTTCAATTTAAAATGAAAAAACAAAGTGGTGACATCACCTTGGACTCTGGAAACTTGTGATACGAATACGAATACGAAATACTTTATTGATCCCCAAGGGGAAATTCATTTGTCTGTGGTCTCATCTATTTGTATAAGAATTATAGAGTCTGATGGCAGTTGGTATGAAAGATCTTCTGTATCTCTCTGTCCTACAACGAAGAGAGAGAAGCCTTCCACCACCATTATTTCTTTGGTCCATCAAGGTGTTATGCAGTGGATGATCCATGTTGTTTAGGATGGCCTCCTATCATGGACACTTATTTTGCTATTTTCTGACATGTAATGAGAAAATAATTGGCTGACTAACTGACAATGAAAATAACTAGTTGTTGCACCTCTTAACACCTTCATGTGTCGCTCCTCTGGTTTTCCCTCAGGTTAGGACAGGCTCTGCCATACTTTGCTGCTCTTGTAACACTGAATTTGTTTTCAGTCTGAAAATAAAAATGAAGAAAAAAGAGGAAGAGACACAGCGGAGAGCCGGTTTTGAAATCTAGAGTGAATACAAACATCTGTTCAAGCAACCACTGAGTCTTTGATCCTGACCAACGCAAATCTTACAGATCTATTTTGGGCTCCGAACTTGGCTGAAAGCTGCGATAGTCGATTTCACGCAGTGAACGGGCTTCACACTGCTCAGAACAAGAGAGAACTAATAGAATATTTGAGGCTTTGAAGGCCTTAATTATCCAGAAATCAAATAATATGACATGATGAAATGAACGGCCTTGTTCGCTCCGTATGACAGAGGTGGAGCTCGCTGGGAACTGTCTCGATTTTCCAAAAAAATCTTTCCTGATCGGTCAGATTAGGTCCTCGTAGTTACGGTAAACACAAGTGTGAGTCTGTGCAGTGTTTTGCTCCAGCTTTGTTTCCTGGCCATTAGTTACCAGCCTGTAAAAGGTTAGAGCAGGTGTGTGTTTTATGGATATTCAATAGAGAGAGACACCACACACACACACACAGCAGGAAGTGTGTGTTCCAAAGCTAAATGTCACACCTGTCACTGGCGATGTGGATGAAAAGGCTCAATTATCCGTCCTCACAAACACACACCGTCATCTCTCTCCCTGCTTCTTTTTTCCTCTTTTTCTCCTCTCCCTCTCTCCCTCCATCTGCTTCTGCCTCTTTAATTCCTCCATTCTTCTCTTCAGCATGTGTGTAGGTAATTAAAATGTCCTTTCCAACAGTCTGGTGATAAATGAACTGAGCTGTCAGGGAAACGCCTCCCACTACATCACAGATTCTTCTTCTTCTTTTGCGTGTGATTTCAGCGTCACGGTTCAGGGAATCTGCTTCATTAGTGTTCACGGTCGCTCTATACACTCAAACTGATGCCTAACAGCAAATGCAAGACTACAGAACACACATCAAGGCATCTCCACACTCCAGAGGGCAGCAGGAAGAAGTTGGGTTTAAGCAAGCGAGTCAGATGTGCTGCTTTCAATTAAACTGCGGTTGGATTTCCTTCTTAAATTAGGAGGGATTTCCTCAAGTCCGCTGTTTTCTCTGCAGAGAAGAAAACATTCAAACTTCAATAAATTGCACAAGAAACAAATGGAAAGGTTGTTTTTCAGTGAAATTTCATTAGAGTCTCCTTTTCATAATGTTTTGAATAAAATCAACTGTGAAAAGCTTGGATGACTTTTTCTTTTACGTTGTCAATAAAGACGAAAAATGATTATTTTGACTGCAGAGAGAAAGATTTGTGTCAGTATGTCAGTCCCTGTCATCAACACTGTTTTATGCAAGACAAGAATCTCCAGTTTGTCCTTGATCTTCAGGTTTATGACTCTTACTTCATCATAAAAACAGTGTGCTAAACTAGACTAGTAGGTATATTTGCATTTCCTGAAGATAATTCATTAATCCCGTCTAAAGATACCACTCAAAATTGGTGGTAATTAAACAATGTGTTCAAGAGATATGATGGTATTTCATTAAAGGCTGTGTACCAAGTTTCATCGAATTAAAGACAACAGAATTGTAGGAATATTATGTTTTACTGTTACTCTTGCGCCTCCTGTTGGTAGAATTGTATGACGTGGTGCACTTGTTCTTATGATTGTATGGACAACATTGCCAAATTTGGTCGTAATCCAATTTAGGATTGAAGAGTTATGGCCCGTTTAGTGTGTCAGGCCACGCCTCCAAAAGTTTGATGACTAGTTTTTTGTTTGGGGTACTATGTAAATATGGTACGTACCAAATTTGGTGAAGATTGGATCAAATCTGTGCCCAGAGAAGCAAAAAATGTCTGCAGCTATATTGGAACAACCATAATGTTTATATGAATTCATTTTCGGTTAAACTTTCTCTCAGGAGGCTGCTGTTCGTGTCCCATGTGAAACCAAAGTCAGCACTGACTTATTGACTTAACTTCCAGTACCAGTCAAAAGTTTGGACACATCTTCTCATTCAGTGTTTCTTCTTTATTTGTATTATTTTTCTACATTGTAGATTAATACTGGAGACATCAGAACTATGAAATATGTGGAATTATGTATTAAGCAAAAATGGGAAAACAATGGGAAAATTGTTATACTTTAGATTCTTAAAAAGCAAAAAAGACTGTTGCACACTGTCTTCTGCGCTCTGCAATCAAAGACTTATTAACAGTGTTGTCATTAAATCTTTGATTGTTAGTGTATCTAACCATGATCTTCTTGTACACACCTGTCGATGTACAAGTGTGCTAAAGTTTTTTGTGCTGTGATATTTTAGGTTTTCCAAACTAGTCACCTGTTGCTTTGATGATGGTTTAATCTGAACCATTTCTTATAAAAATAAAGAAAAAACACTGAAGGAGAAGTGTGTCCAAACCTTTGACTGGTACTGTATGTTTGTAACTAGAATACTAGAATACTTTTTTTAAACTCAAACCATAATCTGATCAAGAACTGATCAAGAAGTTTTGGTGCCTAAACCCAAACTGCGCCTGTTCATGATGACGAAGGGCTGGTGCGACAAAACTCCAGTATGTCTGGTGCTGGTACTCTAACGGCATCTGTGAGTGTTTGCTAGGGTCCGCGTGATGTAAATTTCATCAACAGGGTGTTGGTAAATGTGTAGGCGTTGTGTGGACATCAGTGTTGTTCCAATTTGTTGTGGCCGTGTGGACTCATCCACAATTTGACTGCGAGACCACATAACTACTACATGTCTGTGATGTCCCAGCTGTCCGTGTATATTCAGGATTTAGCGAGAGTCCAAATCATCAGGTCAAACTTCACTCCTTAACTTTGTGTTTTCAAGGCCACAACTGGTTCCTTTTGCCTGATGGAGTATCTTTGCCACCCACACTTCAGCTCTCAAAGCAACCCCCTGGAAAAGCATGTGACAGACTGGAAACCCACTAAAACAGCACTGGGTTTTAGGATTGATGAGGAAAAGGTGAATTTTGTCATATTTTGGTAAACAAAATGTTTCTTGTCACAGAGTGAGCACAGAGAAAGACAGCTGAGATCTAAATTATGTCACAAGATCAATTTAGAAGTTTCTGAGGATGATTCGAGCAATCAAAATTTTTGGATTCCATTTGTGCAAACTGACAACAGCCACTGTCTTCATGAAGAAAGAAACTATAACTCCACTGAGGTGTCAGTTCAGACGACTGAATCAGTAGCTAATACAGCTCTACCTACTTCACTGAAATAGCAGCAAACCTGCTTTTTTCAATCTGCCAAACAGATCTGAAGTCTTTGTACTCAGTGGTTGACGTTTGTCAGCAGAAGCAGTTTTGGTTTTTCATCTTCTTTGTTGAAGCCCCCCCGGTGCGTCTTAACTTGGCCATACTTGTAAATATTGATTAGTGGCACCCAACAGCGACTGGCTTCCTTTTCCTTGGGTGTGGATTAATTACAGGAGGGAGCCTACAGGCTGCAAATACTCATTAGTCCACAAGACAAAAGTTCTAATTAAAAGACAGACATGATAAAACACTGGTCTGATAGAGATTTCACACTCTGATGACACCGCTGGTGTCTGCGGGATCATCTGCCTGAGGAGGAGACGTCCATATTGTTAAGCTGTCACACCAGGAGCACCCTGAGTCACTTGAATGTCTTTGTTTAAGACGCTGTGAAACTGCAGGATTCATCTGTTAACAGACAAAATAAAACTGCAACTATCCCCCAATGCAGAAGTCAGTGTTTTGCTGTAAGATGCAGTTCTTCTGATTGTCACCAGATGCTGATTTTTTTTAAAACCATGTCCTTAAAAGGTTTGACCATCACTGTGTTTGAGTTGTGAAAAATGGCACATTGGGACCAAACAAACCACATTTGTGCCATCTTTCAAGGGACAGTTCACCCCAAAATCAAAAATGCCTGAAAATGATATTGGCTGCCTTCTCTTCAGTATAATGAAACTAGGTGGCACGCAGATTGTGTCAAAAGAAGTACATTTTAAAAACTCAGCAGCAATGTATCTTTCCAGATAGTCTCCAGACCTTTTTGTGAGCAGTTTCATGTAGGAACTATTTTCTTTCTACAGTACAATCTACTAAACTACTTTCTTTCGACTAGAAAGAGATGCCTCTTGACTTTTGCCAACCCCCCTCTGTCACTGAACCTACTTTTATCAGTGGCATAGCTGTGAAGACAGTAAGTCAATATAAAGACTTTGGCATCATCCTGGTTGACAAAATGACTTTTGGTGCCAACAGTGACTCCATCTGCAAAAAGGCCAATCAGAGACTATTTTTCTTGACAAGGTTAATGTGTTTCAATGTTGACAGGTTTCATGCATCTTTTATTGAGTCATTTTTAACTTTTGCAATAAATTGATGGTTTGGCAACCTCAGCATGGTGAACAGAAAGCTTGTTAAACTTTGCCAATAGACCACTGGCAGTGGCAGGGGTGCACTTTTTTCTGGGAGGGCCAGATGATTTGCTCCCTCAGCTGTTTGGTTCTTAAAGGAGAAACCTGCAGTATAATTACTGTAATAAATCATAAAATGACCATGATGTGTCATCAGAGATCAAGGAAACATGTTCAGTTGAAATACTCGCTTTGCTTGGCATAGATGCTACAGTTGCCTGCTTTGAAATTTCCATTCTGGACCAGATTAACTGTTCTGTATGTCCATTTCAAATTGATTCAATGCAGAATCTTCACCAAAAGAGTTAGTGTCTGTTTATGAGTCACAAGAACTCATTAATAATCTTGTAGAAGGCATAGATGCTTATAAAGATTAAATTAAGCAAAAAGGTTAATGGAGTTTGGCAGGCAGTGAGACAGACAGGCACTGAGCTCTCTTACATTGACAGACAATTGACAGTTATAAACAGCTGATCAGTTTACAGCGGAGGACTTGTCGCCACTTGTTATTGTCGGTTTACGAGGTTGCGTGCATCCCGTGTTCCTGCTGAGCTCCTGCAGCCTGACTGTTTCTGCCATGTCTGGGGAGGAGGAGGCGACGGGAAACAACTGGCTTGTCGGTCTAGGGCGGGGTGGGCAATTATTTTTCATGGGAGGCCACATGAGAAGCTGATCAGGCTGCTGTGGGTCAGACACAAATGAAAAAAGGTCCTAATAATGGAATGGTCAGAAGTGTTCTATATAGGTCACTTCTACTGTTGGTCATCCTTTCTGACTTGCCTTGTGATGAATTATGGGCTAATATTTTGTTGGCAGTGTCCAAAACATGATGTTTTACAGTGTCCCATTTATGCTGCATACAGGTTGGAATGATAGTAACAGCAAAAGTAGAAGAAGAACAACATAAACAACATGGATGTGCAGCAATGAGTGAATAAAGTTACAGTTTAATATAAAAGATAGAGTCCATCAGGAGTTTTCAAAGTAAAGGTCTGTTAATGGGTTAATGGTAAGCAACATGCTCTTGACTGTCTTTGCTAGATTGTTAATTTTTGGTGTTTCCATGAAGGCCTCACGGGGCCACATGAAACCTTTCAGTCGGCCACATCCACTGCCCGGGCTGCATTTTGCCCAGGTCTGGTTTAGATGGTACTGCAGGCACACTTTATCAAAGTTCTTAGTGCTTTTATAGTTAATGGCAACATTATCCAATCCAAGGAAACTGACACAAAACATGATATTAGTTTAAAATTGTGAGGGGAAAAAAGTCAGAGCTTAATGGACAAAGGCCTTGTTTGTTAAATTTGTACATTTTGTCCAGTTTTTACTTTTCAAATGGCTGCTGAAAGGTTACAAACTTGGTTACAAACGTGATTTGAGGTTAGAGGCTGTGGAACGTATTATGTCAGAGTGACTGTGAGTAGAAACGTGTGTCGGTGTGTGAGGTCTTTTGTCCCGGTGTCAGAGGCTGGTGATGACTCACAGTGAGCTAATGAGGGCAGCTGAACGAGTGAAGAAAGGACAGCTGAGAAAAGAGAGAAGAAACAGCTGATTGGCAGGAGGAGGGAGGACAAAAGCGTCTCTACGGGTCCAAGAATGACAAAAATATCACCTTCAGCATAAAAACATCTGCTCATGTTCAGTGTCAGGACGACCTACAACTCTCCATATGCTTTCTTTTTTTTTTAAACTCCTCCTTCATCCACTCTCTTGTTTTGACACTTTTTCACTTGTTTCGCTGTTGTTCCGAAACAGTTGTTGGAGGTCGGACTGACGACCTCCAGAGAAATATCTGTCATGCATGCCAGAGGGGGAATATGTAAAATAAACTAATGTAGCTGTTAATATATGACGCTCCTGATCATTATTTTATTTCCTCCGACCAACCAGCTACCTGCAGTTAGTCACAAAGTTTGCCTGACCTCGACCTGCTCGCCCTGCAGGTCACGACTCGACCCACACAGCGAGCACTGTGCATGATTAAAATAACTGACAAAGTTTGGTGGATTTAAATTTGGTTTGCAGTTTGTGCCTGAGACCCATTTGTTTTAATATTTGTAGATGTCGATGTAACCATGCTAAAAGCAAACAAAACACACAACTTTAAAAGCTAAAAACAGATAAAATACTGTATGTTTAAAAATTAAGCTGTAATATTTAGTGCATAATTGTTATTTTGTAATTAAAATGAATTTCTAGGTGAAACTTCAGTTTAAACGGGATGACTGGTGACAAAACACTTTACTTTTTCAGAGACCTCTGGGTGATATTCATCTTTTCATCTGCCTGGCTACGTAGTTCTTCAGCTTTTATTTTTATTTTTTTTAACCAAAAACATTGCCTCAAGGTGAACCATTAGATAAAGACAGTATTTTTAAGCATTTCTAACTAAACAAACTCAAACAGGCTGCTGTCAGTGTTCACTGGCCTTCAATTTGCTTCTCAAAAAGCAGCTGCAATTTTGTGTTCCCTGCCGGCAGGTTCAAAATAAAACATGTGAGAGGGGTGAAATGCAGAGGAAACTCAGGATTGTTAGGGCTACTTTCCCCCTCCATTATTACTGCACTGACATTTTCTGAACTTTCACTGGTATTTATGGCTCCTGCAGAGGCCGGTCGCTCTCATAAAGAAAAGTGACGTTCCAGACCAGAAAAGGAAACAGCAGCCAGGAGCAAGAGAAGACACCGAGTGGGTTCAACCTGGCTTTCACTCTGAGTCAGAGTTTAAACATTTAGCAGAGAGCTTTATTCAGTGTGACTCACACGCGCCCATCATGTGCGTGAGGAGCACCCACTGAAAAGGTTGAGTACCCACAGGGAATGTGGCCAATGTGAATGTAAATACTGCATGATGAATACCAAGTTAATTGTAGCTATACGAGTACGAATTTTCTCTACACACGAGAGATGCTGTGTATGTTGCGGCCCTTGTCTGAATAAATACTACACAAGACTGTGTGCTGGTGGTGCAGTGAGGCTCGCAAAACTGACCAAAATTGGCTTATTGACTACAAAAAACACATAAGTTCAAACCCTTCAAACATTTAATAAATTGTCCAGCAGATGAAAATATAAACTGCCAGAATATCTAGTGGGAAGTAACCAGGCAGACCCTCTAAATGATCTCAAATAAAAACTAGAACTGCAAGCAGTTATGAACGGGGGCCAAGCCTCCCCGCGCAATTCGGCCCCCGGGCGTCGCGGAGCCCATGCAACGCGAACGGCTCTATTTCGTTACCAGAAGGCACACCGCCAAGATCTACTATAGAATTTGGGATCGAACAAGGCTGCCCTCTCTCTCCATTGCTCTTTTTGTAATGGGAAGAGCAGTGTGAAAGGCTGAATATGTTTGTTGTAAGAAGTCACGCCCACTCTTACCAAACATCACTAAACTTTACAGCCGGCCTCGGGGACGACTCCACATGGCACTTGCCGAATTTCGTGCGAATTTGAGCATCTTTTGTACCGCTTTATATTTCTCTGTTTGTAGCACCCGCTATTGGCCAATTTGTGCCAAATTTGGCACAGAGCCTCTGGTTTACCTCAGAAACAAGTGAGTCAAGTTTCATGTCGATAGCTTTTACTTTAAGAAAAATATGCAACGGTATGTGTTTTTTAGCTAGCAGAAAAAATTTTTTATTTCTAAGTACCGCGGTTTTTTGGAGTAGCAAAATTCTTTTGATAACTTTTGATCAGGCACATCTGGAGATTGTGTGTGCAAAGTTTCGTGCAGATGCAGCGAAAACCCTAGGAGGAGTTCGAAAAAGTAGGTTTTTGACGTGTAGCGAGTTACAAAGAGAAATATGCTGTGGAAGTGGGCGTGGCCTATGTCAGAAGATGCGGCTGTATTCAGGGAACACGTGGATATAAAGTTTGTGAAGATGTGATTAAAAATGTGGAAGTTACAGGCGAAAATGCATTTGCGCCCGTTACAGCGCCACCTAGTGGAGTAGATGCACAATTTCTGGTATGGGTGGTCTGTGTGCTATTCTATATATACCATGTAAATTTCACAGCCCTCAGCATAACACTTGAGCTGAAATAAATATTTGTTGTTTATCTGGTAATAAGCCACGCCCACTTTGACCATTCGGGATTACCTTCAAGATATGGACTCAGGAGTGACCCAGCATCATGCCCACCAAATTGCGTAAAAATCGGTGTTAGCGTTTAAGAGATTTAACGTTCCCATATTTGCAGCGCCCCCTAGAGGCCAACATTAGCCAAATTTGGCTCATACCCCCACAGTTACATGCCAACCAAGGATCTCAGATTTGGTGTCATTAGCATTTACTTTGACTGAGTTATGCAACTCTTCGTGTTGTTATAGCTGGCTAGAAAATTTTATTCGTTAATAATTTGCGCATATTTTGACCAAACATAATTCTTTTGATAACTTTAGATCGGGTCCAGCTGACGAACATACGTGGCAATTTTCACAGTGATCGGACCAAACCCCAAGGAGGAGTTCGAAAAAGTAGGTTTTCGAGTTTTTGCAATTTCCTGAAAAAAAATTATAGGCGGAAATGGGCGGGGCTTTGCCCAGGAGATTCAGGGCAAATCAGGGAATCTGGGGATATGAGGTTTTTGAATGTGCGACATACGGTGTGGGAGTTATAGGCCAAAAGGTGTTTCCCTTGGTTATAGCGCCCCCTGTTGGCGGACATATGTCAATTTTTGCGTCTGAGGTCCCTGCAGGGGTCTGGACCAACCCTCCAAATTGCACCCCCTCCCATGCACGGTTTAGGCTGCAGTACCACTTTTACCGGGGGAAAAATAAAAATAATAATAGAGAAAAAGAAAAAATAAATAAAAATCCGAACAAAAACAATAGGGTTCCCAGCACCGCTGGTGCTGGGAAACGCGTCTGCTTTGCAGTCGCGTTCCCCAGCCCCCGCGGGCTTGGCCCCCTAATAACATGCTTAGAATAAATCTAAGTGAATTTATCTGTAATGACTTTTTATTGGATACTGAGGTTTGCTGCACACAGAGTTGAATTAAACAGTGACTTGTGAGAGTGACATTGAATGGCACCTTGTGTTTCGTTATATGCTGAGCTTCGGTACGTAACCACAGAACTACACCTCTGTTTATATGGCTAAAACAACATGTGTCTGGTAGTTGTTCTATATGGCTCGAATCAGTAGCTGCAGCCAGATGTTTTCCACCAGGTGGAGACTCTTGTGCATGCAGTGCAGCAGCACAAGGCAAAGAGTCATGGATAACTGTGCAGGCCCATCGAATATTGTTTTTCACTGTCGTATCTCATTCTGAATATTTGCTCTCAGCCATGTGGTGTAGCCTGTTATAATTTGTAGCAGAACGGTGTTGCATTTCATTGCAGTTTTTTGCGTCTACGTCCGACAGACGACAGTTGCCTAGATCACATACAGCAAGAACAATGAAAGTGATTTTGTGACAATCGTCACTTTGTTAGCATTCACTTCATTTGGGAACCCATGGGCAAAAACATAAATTGCAGGAAGGTGAGCTGACAGATTCAACACATTCTCATACTTGAACAAAAGAATAGATCTTTGCTAATATCTCAGGAAAGTCGAGGGGAAATTTCTTCAAACTTGGCACAAACCTCTGATTGGACTCAAGGCTGAACTGATTAGATTTTGGTGCTCAAAGGTCACCGCGGCTTCACGTCTGACCCATTCTTGGGAACACGACAGCTCAGGAATTTTGGCATTTTTAGCAATAACTCAAGAATTAATGCACAAATTATAACAGACATGCCAAAAAGGATAAAATAATGAAGTGATGATATTTTACATCCAAAAGCTCAAAGGTCACCTTCTCTGTGACAACATTATTTTCTGCTAAAACACATTTCTGGTTATTATTCAACACTATAACTCAAGAACAGAAGGGGAGATTGTGATAATATTTCACATTTTGTCAGACACTGAACTGGTGGCACTGATGCTGGTTGCTCACCTTGAAACTGTGCCGAGATCTTCAGAGATCTTCTGTGCTGCAGACAGGTTGAAGATGCATGTAAGGCATCCACGTTTTAGAATTCATAGCTTCTTTGGAGCAACATCCATATTTGAAACATCGTAATCCACCACCAGCTCATTGGTTTTGCTGATATTGAGCTTCAGGTGATCGAACCACGTGATAACACTCTTGATCAGTCCTCTGTAAACCTCTGTTAAAACAGTAAGAATGAAACTGTGTCTGGGACCTTTCATGTCTGAGTGGAGATGGTGAATGTCTTTATTCCGCCCAGTCAGTAGAAAGAAGTTGAGTGTGTGGATGATTGGACGAAATGAATCTGGTATAATGTTCCTGACCTGAGGGTGAGAGTTAAACGATTCCTCTTTTTTTCTGCCCTTTGTGCTCTGTTGGTCAGTGTCACCCAACATGTCCTAGAAGTTGTCGGACTTGGTGAAGAAAAGTCTTTCTGTCAGGACGTCGGGAGGCATTCAAGGCGCTGCTTCAGTTTCCTGTACATGGGATAAAACAAGCAACCACAACGCCCAGAACTCATTTTTATTTTGGGCATCCGATGTTGGCATTAAGAGTTTCAGCTCAATAACAGTCAGTCAGAATTTTTCCTTCAGATAAAATAATTAGCCTTTGCATCAGGGCTGAAATGATTCCTGGAGAAACTCAAGAAACTCTATTACAAAAACTCATCAATGCAAATGTTTTGCATCAAACCTTTGCTTAATCCATTTAACTCTATACAGTGCAGCGTTGGTGCAATGGAACACAGTTAATTTATCCATCATAGTGTGAAGTGGAGTTTTAATTCTGCTGTTACTTTTTAAAGTAGTTACATCCTGAATCTGGATGTAAAGTTGCAGTGAAAAGACAAGACAGATACAAGTTGTATTTTACTCCAAAGTGCAAAAGCTGTTGTGTGTTGATTGACTATTACTTGTGATGTTTAACAGAATCATATTAGTAGTATCAGACAGAGTTGTGATTTGGTGATCCTACAGTGCACTATTTCTTATCCGATTACTCCATAAATCGATGGAACAATCTGTATAATACTCGATTACTAAAATAACGGATAGCTGCAGCCCCAGCACGCATGAAAACACCAGAGTTTTTTAATTTAGATGAAAAATGCAGGCAGATCCTTATGTGTTTTTACTGCATGATTCATATCACCACTGGCTGTTTTCCAAAGCATAATGTAGTGTTTCTGTTTTCATTTTTTTCCTTTAAATTAGTTTTTCATATCTTAGTTTTTCATACCTTTTCTCTCTTGCCTTTAAGGAAGCCATCAGTTTCCTCAGAGATCTGTGGAATCACCTCACAGAGAAACTGCTGCAGATAGACAATCCATCACAATGAACATTGTTCCTGAACTGGTCTGTTATTTTTGCCAGCAATATGTTGATAACACCTCGTATAACAACTGCAACAACACACAAACATAATGTAACTTTGGCAACAATAAAAGCAGGCATGATATTAAGTGTGATGGATTAACTATGGCAGCTAATTTTCAAACGTCTGCAGGTTGAATTTCACAGCATACTGGAAGAAAATTAAGACCAGTCGTTGGCTAAAAATCACACAAACTTTTCAGTTCTGTAACGTCGACATTATTGTTGTAAACGGGCCAAAACATTCAAACATTTCAAGTTTTTCTACATGGCACAGGTTTGTCAGGCTCAGCTTGTAAAATACTGACGTTTACTGCTAAAATTTACACAGAAAAAACGTTCACATTTGAATTTTCATACAACAATATTGGCAAATATCAGAGATGTTTGCTGCACGGCTCCACAGTGCAAATGTTAGGAATCACAAGCAAACCAGCCTCTGAATATTTGCACCCTGCCTCAGAAACACCTCGCATATTTCCATGTCGTGTGAATCTAAATTAAATCTGAGACATTTTCTGTGGCCAGTGGTCTACCTGCCAATTTCGAGTGACTGCAGAGGAGAGATTGGTGTGGCTCTGATGGATAGAGATAAGTGCTGGCTTTTCTGCTGAGAGAGGACTGTGTCCCCCACAGTGCCTTGCTCAAAGTGGCTCTGGAAAAACTGATGAGAAACTGCGGCTGGCGAGGATCTCTGCAAATTGCTTTCAAGTCCTTCCACTTGTGTTGTTCCAGTGCTTGAGCCTGAGAAGAGGAGGGATTATTTTTTTCTCCAGCAGTTTTCTTGAGGGGAGTGATGACAGACACACTGAGAGCAGGATGGATGGAAAGACAATGACAGCAGTAGATAGTGGTATATTGCAGATAGATGCAAATCTTGGTCATGTGATTGAAAAGGGTGCTGCGGTGAGGCATTATAAGAGATGATATATGCAAGGTCAGGAAAGTAGCAGGAATAACACTGATTATGTGATTAAAATGGTGCAGATTTAAACAAAGAGCAATTGTATGGGCAGACTTTAAGACAGCGTGAATCAACATAAATTATCATATAAAATAAAATGTGGTAATATAAATAGCATCTGAATTCTGATGACGTTTATAGATGGCAAAAGGACATCAGAATCCATCTCATTTAAGGCTGTGTTACAAGACCAGAAACACAAAAACACAAACTTCCTGAGTCAGGTAATGCAGCGTAAACCTGAAACACACTGAAAACTGACGTATTATCACAGACTGATATGGTGAACATGCTGTTATACATCTGTTTAGCCAACATTAGCATCCAATCAGTTTGTGTCCTGATGAATGTAAGGCCAATATTCACTCTCCTTTGAGCTCTGGTTTGGTCTCCACCACTGACAGTATAATAACGAGCCTCCATAACGTTGCCCACATGTTTCTGAAGAGCTGTTTTGAAGCTCACAGTTTGGTGTCTCTGGCCATCTTGGAAGTACCTGACACTGGCTAACTCCTGGCTAATCTCAAAATGGGTAAAGAAGTAGAGTGTGGGTGGAGCTGAAGCCAAATAAAGTGGTTATCTAGTGGCTAGCCATGTCTGACGTACAGTTGTCGGAAATTAGCTTTAAAGACCAAAACCGTTTTTTGCACCAGGCTGTGAACATGCAGCAAAGCCGGACATTTTAATATGCAGCTCTGGGATTGACTCACTTTTGGAGCCAGGCTCAAGTGGCCATTTGAGGAACTGCAGTTTAGACACAACTTCATCTTTCAGCCCCAGAAGTTGCAGGTCAGTGTCCACCGACTTCTGAGAAAAAATATCTTCTTTTAAACTACTAAATGCTCCGATATGTTCACCAGGTAGTCTCTAACTTTGTCTGTTGGCTTCTGGGCAGGTAACCCATGATCATAGAACCCAGATTCAAGTTGGATCAATGCAAATATCCAAAACTGCTGTACTGAAGTGAACTTTTGAAATGTTGCAAAAAAAAGTTAAAAAATTTGCATCAGCTTGTTTGGAGCCAATAAACTAGACTGTGCAAAATGTAGTTTCATCAGAAGTTGTTGGTTTGGGCTACGCTAATAAACTGAGCAGTCGAGGTTGCAAACCAAGCCAGCTGTTTTCCAACCACCAATAAACCTCTAAGAAGAAGAAACAAAAGCAGCCCCTGGCCATCCACAAGAGAAAAATGAAGAGAGGAGAGAAGTTGTAATTGTTATTTCATGGGCCAGTTGATGCCAACAGCAGAAACAGCTGGAAAGGAAAAAACAACCTCAAGTGTCAAAACTTTCACAAAATTGAGGAAGGTTTTTCAGATGTTGCTGTTTCCATCAACCTTTTCTAACGTGATACTTAAAACTGTCCTGAAGAAATGCAGCTAGTGTCAATGCTGCCTGAATTTATCTCAGTAAATCATTTATTTTATATCACTAACCTGGTGAATATACCAATAAAATAGTGACACCGGTTGACCAATGTGAGAATAACTCCATCTTTACTTCATTTAGATGACGTGAGGGACATTATACAGAGATATATCATTCAGAATCAAATGAAAAGACTGCTTGATTTGAGTAAGATAATAAGAGTAAGCTGAAGAGTATGATAACAAACATTTCCAATGGCTTAAATGTCTCTACCTTTAGTCATAGAGATTGGATTGGCTTTACGTTAGTCTGCACTGAGTCACATCTGAGCAGTACAGAATACAAGACAGCCTTTTCACTAAGCCTGGACACAGTGAGCTACAACTTTTAAGATTTAAGTAGATCTTCACACATACAGCAGTGCAGAGAAGAAGAAAGCAGGGGTTTGTTTGTTTTATATGAAGGTGCACCAGAGGATAACTCTGTGCATCGAGAGAGAAAGCCAAAAACCTGCAAAGTGCAATGATGCACAGGGGCTTTACATTCAGACACAAATATTGGAGCAACATTTTAAACAGTCTTTAACAAAATGTAGATTCTGATATAACAATGCTTTACTAAAAGTGGTATTGTTTTTTTCCAGGAGAAGGAGATAAAGATTGATAAGCTGACAAACGATTTGTGGACAGCTGTTTGGATGAGCCGATTAACAAATTCATGATATAAAAATATGCATGGAGAGATGATAAAATCACCTCCCACAGAGCTTTGCCTCGAGTGGTGCCTTTGAAATCAGTGGGGAACTGTGAATCACAGAAGTGCGTACTTCAAATTTGGGGACATAGCTTCCCAATTGTTCCACTAGAGTCACTGACTGTTCCATCCCGAGTGTAGAGGAGGGGGAGGGGGAGCGCTGACTGACAGATGGAGAGACAGAAAATGTAATGGGGAACAAAAACGACAGGGGGAAGAAGTGAAAGTGAAAAAACTCAGAGATTGGGATAGTGAGATGAAACAACGTGAGTAAAAAAGGAGTGTAGGAGTAGAGAGTGGCAGCCAGGACTCGGTACAAGCCGGCTGTCAGTGCTAATAGACAGAGAAGGATGGAGGGAGGGGAAAGAAGAGGAGGAAAAGGGGAAGAGATGTTCAGGCCAAACAACCTGTCACCAGCTATAACGGAGCATAACGCAACACAGCCGCCTTGTCTGGATGTCAGAAAAAGAAACTTCTCTGGCAGTTTGGAGGAGAGTCTGCAAGCAATCTAAATGATACTCTCAAATGGATAGACGCTGTCTGGTTCAGTGGCACAGCCAAAGAATAGGGATGATGGTCTCAGTCAGCTCTGCTGAGGACAAGTCAGCTCAGATGGCGGATTTTGCAAAACTCAGCATTGTGACTCTTATTTTCTTGTCTGAGGATGTTTATGCTCCGTTGTTTGGTTGTTTTTATGGGTCACAAACACCATACAGTCCCACAAGACGCTGAAAACAACTTCCACAAAGATTCTGAATCAGCTTTGAACAATAATTGATAAGTAAATGCATGCATCATCTCAGTTCTTGATGAAATCTGCTGCCAGTGCGACAGTTGTCATTAACAAGAAAGCTTGTAAAACTTTGCCCGATAGCCGACTTGGTAATACTACTGGTAGAAAAGCTCAGGTCTGAATCAAAGATTACTCCTAGATTTCTGGACTCATGCCTCGTGCCCTGTGGCCCTCGAGAAATTAACGTCACGGAATCCCTGCACGTTTTGGAACCAAACACCGTTACTTCAGTCTTACTATTATTTAACATCAAGAAACTGCTGGACATCCAGACCTTAATGTCCGCTAGACAGGATGTGAGAGTGTCAAGTGAGGTGAGGTCTGAGGGATTCACAGATAAATAGATCTGGGAGTCGTCTGCATAAAAATGGAAGAAGATGTTAAAGTGGTGGATAATCTGGCCCAGTGGTAGCATGTAGATGATGAATAGTAAAGAGCCAAGAATCAACCCTTGAGGAACACCACATGTGATCTTCACTATGCCTCATTTCTTTTTAGAGGTTCATCATATCATAGTTCTCACTACTGCTGAGATCTCGAGGCACTGCAACAATTAATTAGACTCAACAATCAGTGACCTTTCTCCAGAGTTGTTTGCAGCACCTTTCATGGAGCGGCGGGCATCAGCACTCTAACCTCTGTCACCACTTTTTGCTAATGGCTGAATGTGAGTTTCACTTTGAAAAACCTGCAAAAAGAGCACAGATGAAGTTGCCCTTGAGGCTGAATGGAAAAATAGTTCACTTGTTTTCAGGTTAATAAATAGTAGTGATGATGAATCAGCCTGATGCAGAAAATTGCAGGAACTAGTCAGGTAAACAACAGGAAGTTCAGCAGGTCTACTCCACTGGTTTTTTCGACCATAAACTGATTCCCATTGATTTTCACAACTATGATGCACTTTTACGGAGCTGAATTTTTAAAAAGCAAGCTTTTTTGCACACTCATTTGGTCCAGACATGCAAGTAGCAAAGAAAAATCCATTGCAATCCATTTCTTGGTACAATGAGGAAGGCTAACAATGTAATCTTGGACTCCTCTTGAGTGTCAGTACTTTTCAAAAGGACCAGATAACAATTAGTTAAGGTTTCTTAAGTTTAGGCTACTAAAATGACTTGGTTTAAGTTGGGAAAAGATGATCGTGCTAATTGAAGGAAACAAAATGTTGAATTTTAGTTGGATAACAGACACAAAGCAGTTGTCTCTACTGTCTACGTCATGTGTCTAACAATCCAGTCTGACCTCCTCCCTGAAACTTTTCTGTGCTATAAAAACACCACACTTCTTCCACATTGTTAACTGCACACAACATAAATATAGACCATTCTGAGACTACTTGAAAAAAATAGCCACAGTCATAATTTTTTTTTTCCCTGTAGAAAGTCTCCTCTCACGCAGAAAACTCCTTCTGCGCTCTGCTCAGGACTTAAATTACTGTAGGTCAAGAGCTGTCGGGGCCACAGAAGAGGTATTTTGATACTGATTAGTGGTTTCTGCTTCAGTGACAGAAATGTGGATATGGAGAAGATTGTCTGTCTGTTCAGAGGAGAGAGATTCTTTCTTTCCTTTTTGTACCTGTAGTGTTTAAGACCTGTCTTTAAGATCACATGAAATGTCATGAAGTGATAGTTAAGAAAACTTTTAACTACTGATGTCTGTATTTTTAACACACGTTCTCCACACGACAGAAGATCTTGAGGGTCTGGATAAAGTAATAGATCATGTCTTCATTTAACTTTGCAGCCATGCAGATGAATAACTTGCTTCAGCGTTTCAACATGGACACCATACTTGCCAACCCTCCCGATTTCCCCAGGAGATTCCCGTTTCTCTTTGCCCTCTCCCTATTTCCTCCTGGAATCACATCAATACAACGACACCAAACCAGACTTCCTAACTAACTTCCTAACTTTGTAAGGAAGGTTTTGAAGGAAAGGGTTATGCATTTTGTAAAATCTACAAAATGTCAATTTTCTTTTAGGGACAGAGGCAAAAACTAAATGTGTAAATGAAAGTATTTTCCATTCCTAAAAATGCTGTTTCAGTGCACTTATTTTGTTGTTTTCATTCTTTAAAAGTCACCAGAATGCAGGAAACAAAGTCTCTGAAACTCAAAATTTTGGTATCGAAATTCTCCCTATTTTTTAGGTCTCAAGGTTGGCAGGTATGGTGGACACTTGGACCCTCTCCGGTGGGACGGGGCAGGGGTATTCTCCCCCAGAGTAACATTTTGTACATTATAAAGTTAAATGCATCAGTCCACTACACTTTGAGAGCAGAATTAAAAGGATAGATGAGGGACTGGTGATAACTTTAACATCAGAAAATTAGCTAACGCTGGCCAGCTAGATGTAACGTTAAATAAGTAATACTTTTTTTTTTCATGACAAGCAGCCATGTTATTATGGATCTCACAAGGGGTGACACAATTTCAATATTAAATCGAAAACTGACTGAAATGAGCCAAATCGAATTGAAATATCATAAAATAAGAATGATAAGAAATCATAGGCAGAATTGCAGAGTTTTTTGGGATTGTTTTTCGCTCCTCTACCGCCCACTTGCAGCATCCAGCACGTGTCCAAACACTTCAAAGGTGACATAATGTGTGTTACTGGCCGTTATGTCACAGCTGTAAGAGAATAAAACCAATGATCTGTTGATCTCCTGATCAATGGTTTAACAACAGCATTGGCATCAGTGCACAAAAAATGTTTGAAGCTACTTGAACCATGACCTTAAAATCCAAAGTCAAATCAAACCGCATACTTGGAGAATCGTGGCAGCCCTACATCCCTCTGCTGTCCTAACCATGACCTGCCCTGCTCTGCCTCTGATTGGCTGACCCTGATAGTCTTACTCTAACTCTCCTCTCCCAACCCAACCAATTAGAAAAAGTATCAGCTTGGCTTCACACCTCCTGTTTGACATTTAACACTAAAAACACAAAGTCGGTCTGCTTTTCCATTAAAACTCTCCCTCCAACAGAATCACTCAATGTTACATTTAAAGGTGAGCCCACTGAAATGAAGCAGAGATGAAGTATTTTGGGATAATTTCAGACTCTCAGTTAAATTCTAAAAGTCTTGCTGAAAAGATTGGTAAAACAATTAAAGCTAACCTGAGCTGTTTTAAGATGATATGAATTGACGTTTGGCTGCACCTTGCTGTTTCTAAATTCAATGATATTCTCACATCTGTCCTCTGGTTTGACTACATGGTCAAACTTCATTGATTTTCAGTATGTAAACTTGAGTTTAAATGTTTAAATTGACCTGCTCTTCAGCCGCTCTGTGAATACAGTAACAAACTACAGAGCAGCTTAAAGCGGCGTTTGTAAAGGTCTATTCTGTAAAACATTTTTGTTCAGACTGTCAGACTTTCGAGGGGCGGGTGTTGCAAATTAGCATTCGCTATAAACACTATGATACTTGCATCAGATTACTGTTTTTCAGCTTGTCTATATATACTGTATCTGTCCCGATCAATAAATCATAAATGATAAACTAAAGCAAACCAATCAGAGGCAGGTACGGCTGGTCTCGCCATGAAAAGCAGTGAGATCCATCATAACAGCGAGCAGCATTAGATTAAAGTTAATTATCAATGACAACTTCTGCAGTAAGGTTATCTGTTTGCTGCCGTACATTGATTATGATGAAATTGTGTTTGGACTGGTGGATAACTGCAGCCGAGAGCTAACCAGACATCAGCCCGCCACAGTACAGCAGCTGTGGCTCAGGAGGTAAAGTGGATCGAGTGGGTCGTCCGTTAATCAGAAGGTCGGTGGTTCGATGTCACCTGTCTCCTCCTGGTCTACATGTCACAGTGTCCTTTTGGAAGACACTTAACCCCAAATTGGCCTAAATTGTGTGTTTGTGTGATTGGGTTTGCTTAGGTGAGCAGACCGTTAGTGTGAGACAGCGTGAAATGTAAAGCACTTTGAGTGGTTGGAAGTCTAGAAGGACGTTACATAAATACTGTCATTTTTGATTTAATGTGAAAAACTGCATTTGTATCTGTCTGTCTGTGCAAGAAATGCCTCCCTGTGATTACTTTCCCATCCAGTCCTGAGATTTAACTGTCAAGTCAAAAAGCTTTTTTGTGAAACTTTTAAGTGCCCGAGAAAAAGTCTGGCAGTGATCTCAACATGCAGAAGGTTTCCTCATTAGATTTCCCCTCGACTGGAGGACAAAGTGTCCTTGTCCTTGAGCAACACAACTGAGTCCCACCTGCTGCAGAAGCACCACGGGTTCCTCCACCCCTTTAATATTAAAACTACGAGCTGTGGTCTTCAGAGAACTGTCTGGGATCTGAAATATTTTAAAGTCAAAAATGTCCAGCCATTATTTATGGAGGGATTATACACTTTTCCTTTGTGGTGGTAGTGACCAGTGATGATCTCCAAAAAATATTTAGTGCAGTTTAGCCCAAGAATATGTAAGTTCATTTCTGCCAGTGAAAGAAAAAGAAAATGTCCCCTGGTAAATCAGAATTATGAGGGGAAAAAAATGTCATAATTATGACTTAAAAAGTAAGAAAGATATAAAAATTATGACATTTTTATCTCATAATTATGAATTTTTATCTTATTATTTGAACTTTTTATCTCATAATTTTGCCTTTTTATGTCATAATCATGATTTCAATCTCATAATTATCACTTTGTCTCATCATTTTGACTTTTTGTCACATAATGACATGACATTTTATCTCATAATTTAATTTTTTTTCATAATTTCGCCTTTTTATCTGTAAAGTTCACCTTTTTATCTCATAATTCAGATTTTTTGTCTTATACTTTTTATCTCATAATGTTGACTTTTTAAAAATCTCTTTATCTTTATATAATTATGACTTACCATGGTGATATACATATCACATAATTTCAGCTAAATTTTTGTAAAAATGTGTCTATACTATATGTTGTTGTGGATTCTAAACCAGATGTCTCAGATCGTGGACACGTCTCTGCGTTACATCTCATCATCTGGCAACGATAGGATTTTTGACTCTTTGCTTTCTTTTCTTCTTCCCGTCCCTCCAGATATTCGCGGCCTGCAGGGTTTTCTGGACCAGACGTCCCGTCAGGGCGTGGACGTGGCCTTGCAGAGAGTGGACAGGAACATCAGTAAAGTTTTCACCAACCTCTTCACCACCATGAGGACCGAGGAGCTCAATCGGTACAGAGACACACTGCGCAGAGCCATCCTGCTGCTCAGCCCCCACGGAGCGCACACGTTCATCCAGCAGGTCGGTCAACCTTCACTTTATTGGCTTAACCATGTGTTTGTATGGAGAGAATCTGCATGTGTGAGCAGATGAGTGTGTATGGGAGCAAATACTTTACATATTTGCACACACAAGGAACACAGTACATGTGTGGCATAGTTGTGTATATAAAGTTTGCACAGGAGTGTGCTTCTACATTTAATGAATGATTGTGTACATGTGGAGTAAATGGGTTTTTAGAAGAGTATGTGTGTAGAATATGTGGGGAGGAACTCAACGTGTGTGTGTGTGTGTTTGAGTGTAGCATGTGAGTGTCAATACGTTTGCAGAGAAAAATGTTTTCCTTCATATTGTGTGAAGGAAGTGATTCATGTATGTAAAGACATTAGACTAGTAAGTGTGTTTATGGAGCGTATAAAGTGAACATGCAAGTGTGTGAAGGTGATGGATGAATGAATCAAGGGAACAAGTGAGTGTTTTCACCAGGAAGGTGAAGGTGATGTCGGACTGCAAGTTTGGACAGGAACAAGTGGGTGTGTGGGTGAGTGTATGGAAAAAGGGAACAAGAGAGTGAGAATGTTTGCGAAGTGTTTAGGGAACTAATGAGTGTCCAAGGACAACAATTGTTTGTCTTTAGGGAACTGGTGAGTGTACACAGGAAAAGAGTGTGTATGTTTAGGGAACTACTGAGTGTACATGGGGAACAAGTTTGTGTATTTAGGGAATTAGAGGGTGTAAACAGGGGAAAAAGGTATGTTTTAGGGAACTTGATAGTCTCTATATGGAACATACATGGGAAACGTGTAAAGAAAACAAGTCTGTATTGGGAACAAGCAAGTGTAAAGGGAACAAGTGAGTGTGTAGTGAAAAAAAGTGTGTGCAAATGGAAAAGGTTTGTGTGTAAAAGGACAAAATTAGTGTATGAAATAAACAAATGAGTATAAAGTGAACAAGTGAATGCAAATAGGGAACAAGAGTGTCTGTGAAGGGAACAAGCAAATGCATAAATGGAACAAATCAGCGTGTAATAGAGAAAATGGTGTGTAAATGAACAATTTAGAGTGTAAAGGGACAAAAAATGACTATCACAAATGAGTAACAAATGAGTGTGTAGAGAGATCGAATGAGTTCATGTGAAAAATGTGTCTCTGTGTTTGTCCAGGCTTTCTGTCCACACTCTCACTGCTGAACACAAACTGGATCACTGATCATATTTAAGCCTGTGCTGTGCGAGCGTGTGCGAGCGTGTGTGCGCCCAGGTGTAAGCGGCCACCTGGAGTGACAGATGGAGCTGGTCGGTCCACACACACACACACACACACACACACACACACACACACACACACACACACACACATATACCGACACACACACACACACACACAGAGTAGTGAAGCTTGTCCAAGGGGATGCCGAGTTTTGCTCAATATTTATTACCTGTTTCATTTTTCACTGTGACTCCTGTACATGGATCACACTGATGTGTGTGTGTGTGTGTGTGTGTGTGTGTGTGTGTGTGTGTGTGTGTGTGTGTGTGTGTGTGACAGAATGCTTTTAATTATTCACAGGTTCTGTGTGTGTCCTAGATAAAGAAGAAGAGTTAGGATTTGGAGTGTAAGATGTTGACAGCTGATCATTTTCAATTTGACAAAATAGTCACTTTGTCATTATTAATTGTTAATATAATGTACAGAAAATTGTAGTAATATAGGACCTCAGAAATATGTGTACGCAGTTTTATATCGTGGTACATATGAAATGGGTCACGTTATTTACTGTGCAACACTGCACCAGTTTTTAAAAAAGTTTGTAGTGTCTTTCGTCTGCGTTGAAAAGACATTTTAAAAACAGCTACGGTCCCTGGTACAAAGACATTCAGGTTCAACAGCGACTATTTGAAGACGCTGACTGAACTTTAATATGATGTTGCAACTGTGTCTTTTTTCATCTTGTACAATAATAGAGGACAGTCTCAGTAATAGACCAGATTTCATCCACCAATGAAACATGACTTTAGAGAAATGCCTTCACACTGATTAATATCATCTCTCTTTCAACCCACAACTTTTCTTATTTTAGCTGTTTGAACAGAGATATCAAGCATCAAATATCAACCAGATATAAACTAGAAATCAACACTGAGATCTCAGTTGGTGCTCAAAAAATCAGGCAGCTCACCTTTGAAGCCTCCTTTTCACTCAACTGATCAATAAAGCAAAAACGGTCTCGTTACATTGCCAAAGATCCAATCCAGTGAAATATTTAGTCCAAAACGCACTATACCTCAATAAAAACCCATGAACTGCTGTTGCATCATTTCAAAGCCAACAGATGCATGAATCTTCCTTGTATTATTTATCAAAACTCAAGTTAACTTGTAGATATTAACAACATCTTGGTTTTAAAATGACGGCTGCACTCTGACCTTTCAGTTGACGCCTTACTTGATTCAACTTGACCCATACATGTTCTCCAAATGACTTCAGAACACCTTTCAGTTTACTTTTGATATGTCTGGGATAGGCGAGTCAGTTTGTTTTTTATAGAACAGGGAAGCAACTGGAAAGTGCACCATGGGCAGTTCATGGTCCTCAGGAAAATAGAGCATTTTGCAAAAAAACACATGGACTGGCAGTTGTTGAGTCTGAAATCTCAGCAGCCATGAAGGGAACACAGAGGTGGCTGACAGCGATCAGAGATACTTTTGAAACTCCTTCCATAAATTAGAAAGCGAATAATTATTGATTGCACCTTTAAAAATGTTTCCGAATTCAGTGATGTGATTTAAAGGGATAGTTTGGATTATTTGATGTGAGATAGTATGAGGTACTTATTGATAGTCAGTATATTAGCTACAGTCGATGGTGGTTGGTCAAACCAACCAAACTCCATAGGCAAATTAGTCATTTTAACTCAGAGAACATGGTAGTTGCTGGTCTACTGCTGCCTCAGTTTGTTAGTTTGTTTGTGTTATTGTTTGACTTTGGTGCATCTGAATTGTCCTTTTAAAACATTGGAGTCACACAATAACTCAACCCCTATGCTCTGCAAGGTAAAATTACTGATTTCTCCCATGGGGTTTGGTTGGCTTGGAGAGAGTGATATTTGGCTTGTATAACAGTGGTTTCCCATCAGTGACGGTTGTGTGTCTGTGGATGCAGGCAGCACCACACACTTCTGGTCGGTCGTGGGTGATGATTGAGAGGGATTACTTGTATTTTTGTATGAGTCTATGCATTGTTTTTTTGTGAAAATCTTGCATAGTTTGGGCAGTAAAAAAACACAAAAATAGGAATTGATTACTGTGTATGTATGTATAAATGCATTGTGTGTCTTTTTGAAAATTAATGTGGTTCAGGATGACCTCTGTGTGTGTGTACGTGTGTGTGTGTGTGTGTTTAAGAAGAGAGAGAAAGGAGGAAGATTTCCCTTCATTGACGACAGCAGCTTTTTTGTGTACAGGGACCCATATTCCTGGGTGTTTTTGTGCGTGTGTGTGTGTGTGTTCGTGCCTTATGTCTTATTTAGCTGCCTTGTGGTAGTGTGTGTGACTCAGCCCCCGCTGTGCCGGCCGACCTCTGACCTCACAAACACACCCACACGCCACTCACCTCATTCATATTGACGTCCTGGGCTTCCTTCTTACAAATCTCTACCTGTGTGTGTGTGTGTGTGTGTGTGTGTGTGTGTGTGTGTGTGTGTGTGTGTTTCTGCCAGTCAAGCTGTGTTGCCATGGCAGCAGGTTTAAGTATTAATGTGGCGCTCTCTCTTTCTTCATCACACTTCCAAGAACAGACATGATTTGTTCTTATATATCTTAATAAACTGCACCAACGTACAGAGGTGTGCAGATGTTTACACGTTCCAGGAAAGTGTCACATGTCCACATGTTAACACACATTCACAACACGGACACAAACAACAGCTGAGAGGAAACACATGATGTGTACAAAGCTTTGTTTTTCAGGCACTCAAAACACACTCAGAGATTAATGTCACAGAGACAGTTCAGGTTTTTTTGCAGTGTGGTTGAATGAGGTTCTTCTCCACAGTCAGTGTGATACAGAACAATACAGCAGATGGAGGTCGACACGCCCCCAGTTTGGAGAAGCAGCAGGAGTACTGGTGTAGGAAGCTACTGTAAATGATGTATTTTAGACTCTTAAAAAAATCAATATCAGTTTGAGTGTAGGGGAGACTGGGGATGGTAGTAACACCTACTGTTTGACCTTCAATAACTCAGTGGTTATTCGTGCTACGTTCCTCAAACTTTCACAAACCCAAACTCTATTGGATGTTGACCACACAATCAGAGATTATGTGAGCTATTATCAAATATAAAGATTTATGTTATTACAACCAACCCCACCACTAGGGTGAGTTGTAACACTGGCTGGGAATATTGTAAAATCCACAGTGTTGCTCATAGAGATGTGCCTCTTCTCTAGTAAGTTCTAGAAAGAAATGGGAGTGTACGATTTTGATGACAGGGCAAGAGGGTCAGAAATCTACTTGCTCAGAGTCAAGTTTTACTTTCCCTATACAAACTGTTTTATGTATTAGTTGTTTAATTGTGATGTTTAATCTGAGGTGCAACATCTATAAAATGTCAAAATAATGGAAAATTTCCATCCCAGCCCAGGGTGATGTAGTTAAATGTTTCATTTTGTCTAAAACCCGAAGATATTCAGTTTAACCTGGTGATAAACAGAAAACAAAAGGCAATCTCCACATTTGAGAAGCTTACAAAAGCATTTTCTGCCATTATGCATGGAAAATTACTTAAATCAATTGATTATCAAAATATTTTAATATTATATTTCTTTTTTACAAGTTGCCTGCTCGGGCAAGTGAATTGCCACATTTAGTTGCCCAACATGGCGTTTTACTTGCCCCGGGCAACCGTGGATTGGTCAAGATGACAGCCCGATGTTACAAGAGTCCCCAGTCTCCCCTATACTTTATTTAGAATATTTTCACTGCTGTACCTTGCAATCAGACAGCCTTTCTTATGGAAAACTGTGTTATATGGGCTGAGCCAAATTTGCTCTTTACAAATCAATCAAACTCCTTTATCAAAATCAGTAATTTTAGCTCACAGAAACAAGAGCTGGTCAACCACTGCTGTGAGCTGTTAGTTTGTTTGTGTGACTTAAATGAATCTGAACTATCAATTTAAAACATTAAAGTCACACAATAACACAAAAAATCCCAACAGACTGATGCAGCAGTAGACCAGCAAGCTCTGTGTTTTATGATATAAAATGACTGATTTTGCCTATGGAGTCTGGTTGATTTGGAAAGAGTGATATTTTTCATGAAGATGATTTCCCATCAGCAAAGTCCATCTGACAGCGAGGTAAAGTGGTGAAAAACTGTGAAACTGATGTCCACAGCAGTATATTGGTTAGCCTCCTGCACCGGTGCTCCTGCTGCTTCTCCAAACTGGAGGCGTGCAGACCGCCATGTACCTCATACAACTCATACAGCTTCAAAAAACCCAAACTATCCCTTTAAGAAAGAAGGAGAATAAAAAGAAGAATGAAAGAAAACAGAAGTCACCCAAACACACAAATCAATTATCATTTCCTACAAATATTTAGTTTTAGATTTCTATTAAAAAAGCTGCTGCCAATCAGCTTTTTATCAGATATTAGATGTTTCTGCCTACAGCTACAATCTACACATTTCATTTCATTTGCACATTTTACTCCCCTTACTCACGTCTCCCATATGTTTTAGAATTTATTCATTAAGGTTTATTAAAATCTTGCAGTAACAGATGGAGCACTTGCAGCCTGGATGGTCAGATAGATGGTTCACAGCTTGTCAATCAGCTGCACATTTATAACGTCTCATTTTACCCTGCGTGTGTGGAGCAGCTTTCGTCTGTTTCAACAACACCTGCTGTTTTCTACACGCGTAATTTTTTTTCGCGCGCACATTCATAAATTGTATACCGCGTATTGTAATTACCACATCATGTGTTTTATCTCCCGCATAGTGGCCACATGTCAGTCATAGCAGTAATGACGGGGAGGAAGTTTTTCTTCCTGCTGTGTTATCAAAGTCCTCTGGTGTTGTCTCAGTGGTCACTCTCTGCTCTGTCTTTTTAACAGCAGCAGGGGGTGGATGGTTTGCCAGCCTCCTATATGTTTATCTGTGTGTGAAAAAAAGACAGTGAGGAGAAAATAGAAGAAATAAGTGAGGCTCAGCAGGAAGCTTTGTCATAAATCACAGGCCAACAAGCCCGTAAATTTGGTGGCCAAATAAGTTTTTGGTGGCTGAAATGTAAACTTCTGTAAAAACAAAGCAGAAAAGACAATTAACACAACTTAAAACGGGCTTCAGACATGTGATGTGGTGTTTCCTGTTAAAAACAAGCTTGACTTCTCAGCCAGTTGAGGAAACTGGTGGTCCATACTGTAATGTCCTGAGATGTGTCAGATTCTACTTAAACTCCTGCTTCCATTCACTCCTGTTTCCATTTAGTTTTTGAACAGTCTGTCATTTGTGTTTCTGGTTCTTCGACTGCAGCAGCCTCGACATGTCGGTAGCTAGCTGGTGACGAGAACTTGTCGCTGTTTTTGTAGAACGCTGAACTAAAAGGCAGGAAGGAATCAGGATGTTTGTGGAACTCTAATGTCGTGTTGGTGAAGGCTCACAATATGAGGATTAATGCTACACACATTAGCTCTGAGTTCATCTAAATTCTGCACGCATAAACCCGGCATGGACATTTCAATCCACCTCTACACTTCCCTGTAGGCTACATTGCACACTTGGGGAGTCACTGGTGGAGACAAACACAAAACATTAATTCACATTAGTTCCTGACCAACCTGACCTTACCTGTCGGGAGACGTTACAGCTGCTGTGCCTCGTGCGTAAATGAACAGCATCTCTCTTCAATTTCACCCACCTGTAACCTGGCAGAATGTTAATTTTTATGACCTGGCCCATCAGATTCACCAAATAACCACAGTGCTCACGGTTTTAACTGCAATCGCTGATGGGACTAAAGCTTGGTGGCCACAGGGAGCCACCTAAATGGAATATTTGGTGGCCACAGAATAAATTTTTGTGGCCACATAGCCACTGGGCCATAGTTAATGTCAAATCCTGTACCCCTGATGGTGCTGCATGAAAAGTTAAGGTTATTACAGTTCATCCACTGGGGAATATGAACATCTGAACCATATTTGATGGCAATCCATTCAATAGTTGTTGAGATATTTCACTCACATCCATGTCATCAGGTGTAGGTCATACCTTATATCATGATGTCAATATGTAAATAGAATTTCTGGGATTCAAACTGAGAAACAGATAAATTAGTAGGATATAAATGTCTGTTTTTGGTTTAAAAAGTGACCTGAGTAAATTACATAAGTAAAATAAACTCTCAAATCTAATATTCTTTTTTTTAAGTTATTTTTTTGGCATTTTTGCCTTTATTTGATAGGACAGCCAGAGAGTAGACAGGAAAGGGGGCAGAGAGAGAGGGGATGACACGCAGCAAAGGGCCGAAGGTGGGAATCGAACCAGCAGCCGCTGCAGAGGACTAACAACCTCCATACATGGGTCGGGCGCTCTACCAACTGAGCTAAACGTCCACCCTCAAATCTAATATTCTATATGCCATACATATAAAAATGTGCTGATAAGCCTCTATCATCTCATGGTAGACTGTATATGATCCTATTCTCCAGACCAACGTGTGTGTGTGATTAAATGAATCCTGACTGTTTATTAGAGGCATAAATGGAGCTCATTGCATTGATGTTTGAACTGAGGTCATAAATATGTGAGACTGTCGCCTCTTTAACTGTGCATCTGTGCAGCTCATCAGGCTTCGATTCCACCACTCGAAAGATTAATTATCATCACCAGCAGAAAACACAACTGTGAAGGTGCTTTTTCTCTGAATATGGTGACTATGAAATATTATGGTTTGGTTCTGGATTCTACTTTTCTCAGGTATGTCTGTCTAATAGTGCTAATGTTTGACTGCAAGTGTCTCCAAAAGAGTGGGAGGCTTTGGCACAGAAACAAATGGCTTCTGTTTCTGTGTGTGTGTGTGTGTGTGTGTGTGTGTGTGTGTGTGTGTGTGTGTGTGTGTGTGTGTGTGTGTGGTGCGTTGACGCTGAGACATTCATTAGCACCCGGACATGACGGCGTAGGAGGGTGAGACCGAGCTGAATGGAAGTTGCACTCTTCAATAATGTCATGGAAACGTGTTAAAAGCGTTGGCAAGTTTCTGCACACACACAACACACAACATGCACGCACACACACACACAGACACACACAAACAGAGTCATGATAACAAAACACACTGGCGATGAATCTTCCTGCCAGAACTTGTTGTTACTTTCTGTTGCATCTTTTTTTTTTTTCTCCATCCTGTTTAACAGTCAGTCTGGCTGCAGAATTGCTTCAGTGGTTTAGTGGAGGCTTTGGCCAGATTTCCATCTTGTCTCCTCGATTTTAATGTTACTTTGATTGTGTGGTGATCAAATTATTAACACATTGACCTAAAAACATTTTGTGCTATCTTCTGACTACAGTATTACAATCAGAGTTATGTGTTTAAATGCTTCAGTCAAGCAGAAGGCCCTATGGTGCCCCAAAAGTGGATAAAACATGATAAAGTGCATCACAACATTCGGCACACACGGTGCCCTGCCACATACATGGTGCCCTTTTAATTTATTTGTTGCCCCAAGCCCTCAGAAAGCCTGAGTCCATCACTGCTAAAGCTGGATTTGCACTTGACTAAAGCAGTCCCACCAAACACACCCACAGGGTAGGTTTTTGTTCATATTTCAGCTTTGCTTTCATCCATTCATGGCACTACAATACAGCCGGATTAATCACACCCAATCAGATCATATCATACTTTAAAAGTATGAACTTGTCTGAGGTTTTAAGCTGCTCTTAATGTTACATACAGAAGAGGAAGATAGGTACAGGAAGACAGAAGATACTGGAGAGGACACAGATATAAAATACAGGAAGATAGAAACTACTGTGGAGCTGAAAACAAGGACAAAACTATAGGTAGAAATAAAGATTACTGTGGATAGAAGAGCTCTGTGGATTGTAAACAAATAAAAAACAGGGCTGAGTAGATGACAGTGGATACAGGAAGTGGGTGGTATACAGTATATACAGCGTGCAGGATTTGTAGATGTATTCATCACTGAATCAGACTCTATTTCTGCAGTCACTGTAGGCTATTTATGTTCTTTCACTCGCTGTGATAGAACAATGATCTTTGTCTTTGGTGGATGTGTGTAACTGAGAAGCAGCAGATCACTGCAGTTTTCTCCACTTTATCTTTGCTGCCGCTGCAGCTCTGACTTGTAGTTATATTTTTAGGGGAACACATGTCAATGGGCTGTGTGCACCAGCAACAAACCTGCAGTGTTGTCACTAAACTCACAACTAAACATCAACATGTCAACATCCAGGAGCTGCTAACATCACAGATTCTATAAACAGCGGGACGTAGCCTCCAAGGCAACCAACGCAGAAGTGCCTTGAACCTGCATTCTTTCTAAAAGCCAGCAGGGGGCGACACCACTGGTCGCAAAACAAATTTAGATTGTCTAGAAACCTATGAGAAATTGACTCTTCTTCTCGCTGGATTTACAAGCTCTGTAAACAGTTTCCTACTCAGTTTATGGTCTCAATCTCTAATTTCAAGTCTTCTTCAATGCAGCATGATGATCATTTTGTAAATTATGGTCCCATTTACAGTAAAATAGACAAGAAAGCAGAGTATGCTTTGGGGCATGGCTACCTTATGATTGACAAGTGTTATGGATGTTTTATTTCTTTCCCCTTCTGTTCCTTCTTTGTGCAGAGCTGATTGTAACATGAGTTGCCACAGTCGTGCTTATTACTGTCTGTTGTGTGCTGTGTGACACTTGGGAGTTGAATCCCAGAATTCCAGTGGAGCAGGTTTCCAGGGTGAGACATCATATCCTGCCCATTCGTTTGGCAGTGTTGCTGACTGATGATTGGACACAGGCAGCCAGGACGCTGAGTTTTAGAGACTGCATGGAAGGAGCAGTGTTTTTGCTTTACATCATAACTACATAGTCTGTAGTTGAAGAAACTGGAGCCAGGGTTGCACTCTGAGAACACTGTGAGAAGACGGCCTCGCTGGGGACTCGACCCAGCTCACAACTGCAATAACCGTTAGCATAGCTGCCTTATGTAGCCTTCTGTATCGGTTCTTCGTGGGTCTGTCTTGTTTCTTTTCACGTTGCACTACAGCAGTTCTGATCGTGGGCTTGTTGCAGCTGTGGCATAAAACAAAGACGCTTTCGTAATCATTGTCTACAAATGGGCGACATCATTGTGGCTCTGTCTGCTATTTATCATAGAGTCATGGTTAACATACCCGTTAATATGCAGAGTTATAATACAACATTAGCATTCAGCTCAAGACACAGTTATAAAGCCTGACAAAACCCATCTTAAAGCTAACTCTGAGACTAAAGAGCTCATTGTACAGACTGTGAACAACATGAAGTTCCCTCTGGCGCCACCTTCAGGACAAACCTTCCTCACCTGCAGAACATGAAAGTGTTATTCTTCATTCAGTGAAAACAATCTTTGTGTCTGCGATGATGATCAGAGCCTCTTGGGGCGCTGATGAGGCTTTTCTTCCTGTTTGTGTCTCTGCATGAATCACAGTCAGCTGTCAGTTGACTGTGTGAATCATTATCGAGTGTGTGTGAAGCCAAGCAGGGAAATTAACACCACACACACACACACACTCCAGAGTTACACACAGAGCTGGGTTTCTTCACAGCTGAAGCTGCCATGTTGCTGTGTGTGTCTGTGTGTAACAGTTTGAATTTGTCATCAATCTCAGATTTCTGCCTCCTTCCTTCCTTCTTTCCTTCCTTCCTACTCTGCTGTCCCCATCGTCTCATCCACACTTTATTCATCTCCTCAGTCCCTCCTCATCTCTTTCCATTTCCCCTTTTTTTCTTCGTTCCCTCACTCTTTTCTTTTTCTACTTCCGGTTTCCTTTTTGTCACCTTGTTCTTGTATTAGCTTCTCCTTCCATGTTTTCCTTTCCTTTCCTTTATTCCTCTGTTTCCTCTCCTCTCTTCTTTCCCTCCCTCCACTTTCTCCTCCTCCTTACGCCATCTTTTCTGACATCACAGTAACACACATACGCGTGCACGCACACACACACACACACACACACACACACACACACACAGGACGACAGTATAAATCACTGGAGGAGTGAAGTTTAGATTGGGAGGTGGGACGAAGCCCTCGGTCGCCGTGGGAGACAGATTGACTGACAGGATCCTATCAGACTGCTGAGCAGTGATGAGTGACACCTACACACAACACACACAAACACACACACACACACACACGGTCCTGATCCACTTCTGTGTATGTGTGTGTTTTACATGTCCTCGGGGCAAAAAATCCCTCCAACAGCAAATTGAAAATGACCTCAATAAACACAAACACAAGCCATTTTCTCCCCCCATCTCTCCACCTCACCACGACACCACACCACACACACACACACACCACACACCACACACACAGAACATTCAGAGATGTTCATTCACCCAGTTAAAGGAACATTGCATGTTTTCTTATGACCTGCTGAGTCTTATTGACACAGTTTTCCAGTGTTCCTGTTGTTCGAGCTGCAGGGCAGCAACATATATGTCAACATACTGAGGTTATGAAAAGTGAGTCAACATCTGACGTCAGACACGTATAGTGAAACACTTATACAAACGTTTGATGTGAAGAACTGCAAACTGGGCCATCACAACTGTTGGTCTGTATACACACGGACACAGGAAGGCTATAAAATACAAAATAAGAGAAAAGACCTTGACGACTTTCTGAAATTAAAAGCTGTTTTTAGTCCGATTAATGTTTGCATTTTTCCTGCAAAAGCCAGTCAACATGCAAGATATTCACAGGAAATGATGCATGTAATCCAACGTTACAGTGAAATTTTATCACATTGATCGTACAGACTAATTACCACTGGAGGAAAGAGCACTGACAACCTGTACTCGAGTACAAGTACTGTTACATTACTAAAATATTTCCAATTACAAATACTGGTGTTAGAAAAATAATAAAAGAAAAATGTAAAAGCAGATCCTCCGCTACACTGCGAAAGTCCACCTTGAAAAAGGCAGCGCTATCATGTTAGCCACCTAGCAACAGCATCAGTCTCGACTGCTTCGTCTCGAGTAAGACATCTCTGTCCTGCAGGAGGGACTGAGGAGATTATTTCTGGTCCCGCCCACTGTAAATCAAAATGTGATTGGTTAATTCACCTGTCACTTTTGTTACACCCCACCCTAAGGTGGCCCTACTGGGGTGAACAACACACCACAATTGACCCCAAATAACCCACAGAGACACCTTTTAAAACAAGCAAATCCATGGGATTTATTAACACAAAACAAAGTTACTAAATCAACACTAACAAAATACATTAAGTCAAAACCTAAATACAAACACAACCCCATGTTGAGAGGCGAGAACCACCAGCAGTCCCCATGCCACAAGCCTCTGTCTTCTGCGGCCTGCACAGGTGCTTTTAAACACCTCAATCAGGCCAGGTGCACCTCGTGACCAATTTAGGGTGGAGCTGGAGAGAGAGCAAAGAGACACAGCACAGAGAAAACCACACAGACGTAACACTTTCTAAACAAACACAAAGGCTGTGTCCTTCTGTCCCAACTGTCTGATGAAGTCCTAACCAGTTAGTGAGCCAGTTGTAACCTTGTTCTCTGCCTAGAAACAACAACAACAAAAAAAAATAATAATCATCATCAAAAAAGAAAAAAGCACACTCGCACACAGACCGTGTCAGGTGTGTGCAGCCTCCCAGATGAGCTAAAACTGTCCATTTGAGTCATTAGCCATTAGAGCTTTATTTTAATGTACAGATGCCCCAAAAGACACTGCCTACTGCCAAACAAATTATGATATAAAATCATATTTTTCAGATATAATTTTACCTTTTTCACACTATTAAATACACTTATTTTTAATGCTTTTTCCATCTGAGGAGCCTCACTAATCATTTATTATTGTAGTTATAGCTCTGATGCTTGTGTTTTTTTTTTTCCCTGTGAGACATTTGGCTCTGCTTCATGAAAAAGTTTGTTCTTAATTGACTTCCCCTTTAAAACAAAGGTTAAACTGTGAAGAAAGAACAAAACCTTCCCTCACTTTCATCATTAGTTTGACATTTACAGTAACAATAAGATGGTTGAGTGTTTGAGGTAAGCGGCACAGTTCAGTATGTTTCCCAGAAACACGGAGAGATTAATCTGTCCCGAACGTGACTTGGATGGAAATGGAAACCCATCTGTTGGCCTGTAAATTCTTTGGATTAGAGCACCGTTAAAGACAAGGTTGCCATTCCCACACGGCTCCATCGTACTTTTTCCAGTGTGTTTCTTAATCATTGTTAATCACTCGGATTTGTCTCCCATCAAGTTAGTCCTTGTGGACCGCGAGAAAGGACGGCATCACTAATGAAGCGAGGGAGGAGGAGAAGAAGAGAGGACGAGAGGAAAGAAAACGCAGGAGCCTCTCAGCCTCGACAAGAAACAAACAAGAAAAAAAAAACCTGAAACATGAGAGGAAAACAAGGAACAAAATGAAAAACATGACAATTGTGTTTGCAACTGTTCAACAGAGCGAGAAGAAAGAAAATGAGACAAGAAAAGACGGAACACAAATAGGAGTTTGATCTGAGGCTTGACAAGGAGGAGGAAAAAACACCATTTATAAAAAACCCACAAGAGGAAACCTTCATAAACAATCAGGACTGATGTTTCTCGGCAGAGGAACAGAGGAGAACATCAGTGTTAAAGGTGGAGGTTACAGCGACTACTGTCATCTGTTTCAGATGTCCATGAAACCAAAACCTCCTGTTCTCAGTCTGTTGAACACAGATTGAAAGTGAAAACTGTCGTCTTTACTTTGGACTTTTACTTTGAAAACCTGCAGGATCTCCTAAAAATGAGATAGATGGCACATTTAACTGAGACATACTTGATTTTTAACCACATGCTCTGTAAACGACTGGCTGCATCTTGAGTAAGTGCCCATATTGGAAGATAGCACCGCAGCAGCGTTTCCCAAAGAGTGCATTTTATAAACCCCATAAGATAAAATGCATATTTAAGATTTATTGTGATTTAGTGAGTTTTCGTCAGCGCTGTTGTCTGGCTGACGACACGTTAATCATTTTTAGGTGCTGATCAGTCTCAGCAGTCTTCTGATTGGGTGATTGAAAATGGAAGCAGTCTCTATGTTTGTATATGTGTGGAAATGTTTGGACGCTGCCAACAAACGTGATGAAGTTTGTTTAGACTGAAATGTCGATAATAAATACATTGATCTATTTCATTTAATTATTAGGTTACTCTCTTCTAATCCTAATTTCAGTCTCATTTTCTGTCAACTTTGCTTCAGAAATGAAAGGCTTACTGTCCTGAAAACAGCAAAAAAAAGAGTTATCCAATCAGATTTTTTGTTGTTGTTGTTTCTAGGCAGAGAAAGGTTAGAGCTGGCTCACTCATTGGTTAGGACCTCATCACTGGAACAGAAGGCCACAGCAGGTGAATTAACCAATCACATTTTGATTTACAGTGGCCGGGACTCCCCTTAGTCCCCTTAGTCCTTCCTGAAGGACAGAGATGTCTCTGGAAACAAAGCAGTCGAGACTGACACTGTTGCTAGGTGGCTAACTTGATAGCGCTGCCTTTTTCAAGGCGGACTTTTGTGGCATAGTGGAGCATCGGCAACTGTGTGTGTGACAAAATTGTAACTTATCCAAACAGAGTAAATGGCGATTATCTACTGTTTAATACAAGTTTAAGTAAAGAAAACTCTAGAAAAAACATTCCTTTGTTTGCTGCCCTCTACTGTGTTTTTTGTATGTGCAACTACACACTACAAACACAAACCACCTGCTGCTTCTTCCAGCAAAACAGCAAAACACATGGATGCAAACACTGCTGCTGCATCACTGTGCACAAAACTACAAACTTCCTCATCACCAGTTTGTTTCAAAATGTCTTTATTTTCAGTTACCCTCATCAAAATCCTCCAACATTTAGTTTGCATCATGTAGGCAAACTTAAAATGTACTAACTTCTCATTTTATCTGTTTATTCATATTATATGTGACACAACAGTGGCACAATGAGTTAGAAAGTCTCACAGGTATATTTTTATGAAGTTACAGGTCTGACTTCACATCTGCAGCCTGCTGAAGTAGTACCAACTCTAAGTCTTCATCACAGTGGACTGTTAAAGAGCCCATATGTTCAAAGAATTCTTATATAATATTATTTCACCTGAAGATGGAGAGCCTTGGGTTTTCCTCCATAGTTAGCTGCACCACTCAAGCCAGACTTGCTGGATTTTTTTTGTACTTTTTGTACTTTCACCTTCCCCACTATAAAGAGCACCGGCGGATCAGCCTTCAAAGCCGTGCAGCGCTTCCTTCCTCCATAAGCAACACAGCATCTCCTTCGAGAGAAAAACATTAGAAAAGCAATAATTTCTACGTTTTTAAAACCGGAAAATTGTTTTACACAAACAGTTTGAGGAACAGCAGGGAGCTGAGGGCTTAACATAATGAAACTAATGAATTAGAAAGGGTGTAATATGGTTCAGAGTCTGTGCAGGCCTGAGGAATGCATTTAAAACTCATGTTAAAGTTTATAAGTCAGTAAAATTTCCTCAGCTCAGAGAACAAATATGAAAATCACCCAGTTTGGAGTCAGGGGGTCTTCAGTTGACAGCAGAAGTGTGTTCTTGACCCTGTGGTAATTCACATTTAGTTCTATTATTATTGCCATTGTTTTACTTTTCTTTAACTAGTATTACTTCTAGTTTCCAGAGCTGTTTCCCAGATCTTTATTTCTCTCTGCTGTTGACGAACCAACTTGCCCACAGGCCTGAGGGAAGTTTCATTGTACGGGAGGAGAAAACAAGACAAGAGGGAAGGGAGTGAAACGCTGCAGAAGAAAAGCGAGTCGTCATCGTCCACACGGGATCATAATTGATCTCACCCACAGCACCTCTCTGCTATAATTGGAGCACTTAGTGTAAATGCTATGGCTGCCATCTAATTGCCTGGAAGTAGGCGGAGGTGGAGGATACTTGACAAGCATTAGCGCTGATTGGAGCTCTTCGCCAGAGACGCTGCCTTTGGCTGGCCGGGTCACCGCCTTCTTACAAACTCAGATTACAGAGCGGAAGACGACCTCAGTCAGACACGACACACTCAGCGTATAATTTAACATTTTTTATGAGTGTTTATACTTTAAAATATCTTCTCTCAGAGAGGCAGAAAGATGATTTACAGAAGGATACATGCAGAGTAAAACTGCTCAGTCAGAAGTCAGTATTCAGTTTATTCACTCTGTGTATTTGTAGGAGAACAGAAGGACATTTTAGGGGCTAACTGATGCATGGACATGATTGTGATGCATAGAGTTAATATTTCATGAAATTATTAGGGGATAAAGGTGCTCAAGAATTCATGAAACTGAGCATACAGGTCAGAAGTTGTGAAAGTTTACATCTGATATGGGTCTTGGGCATCGGTGTGGTAAAATGAGCTGTTGGCACCCACTACATATTTCAACAAAGTAGCCTTCATGTTATGTTTCACTTAAATGTAAGAGGTTTGGTTGACGCATGTATCATGTCCAGACCTACAGAAAAGCCTTCAGCGAGACGATGCGAGGTGTTGAATTTTCCATGTTTCACCACAAAACAGGAAGTGGTTTGTAACTCAAATGTACATGGTCAAATGTGCCCCAAACGTCACATTTTTGATAAGACTGGAGACATCTAGACATCAGTTCTCCGCTCAGTGGAACGCCCGACACTCTGGCCAATGGGAGGTGCAATATGACCCCCCTCCCCCCCCACCCCACCCCCCAAAGTTTCAAACCTGGAATGTGTTGTTTATCAGCAGGATTTTTTCCTTGTTGTTCTCTGTGCACACATTTCATCCTCTGCTGCTAATCTCCTGGATGATCACTCCTGCTTTTTGTTCTAAAAGTAACAACCTCACCGCCAGAAAACTGCTGAGGCGGCGACCTGGATGCCCCGTGTTCACGGCTGGCGGCCGTTGTAAGGGCACTCGTGTGACAATCTACCCCTTGGCAGCAATATGAGATGGATGAGAGATGGATAGGAGATGGGCTGACGTGTCGTTTGTCACAGAGGGAGGGGTGGCGGCGGGCATTGGAGGGCTGCTGTCATTTGTTTGGCTGGCGGACAGCGCGGCTGATAAAGCAGCAGTGTGACAGGGCTAATCTGATATCAGCCCGCAGAGCCGAGGAAACACAACGCGGCGCCCAGGGCGAGTGACGTACAGGGGAGATATCATATCATCTTTCGGTGCGTGAACTGTAAACACGCACCTGAGCGGCGACGAGGATCGAGTCTTAAAACCAGCAGAGAGGCTGGACACCAGAGGAACTGTGGGAACTGGGCCAGGGATGACGTGACCGTGAGGGAGAGGGAGGGCTGCGATTTGTCCAATCACGACACACAGACTCACAACAAGCCCAGTTCACACTGAGGTGGGGTGATTTTAACATCACCTGCAGTGTTGTGTGAGTTTAATCGTGTCCAGAGAGCAAACGTGGATCATTTTTCAGCCCCATCCTGCTAATAATTACAGCTGCAGTGACCTCCTGTTTTTCAGTAAACTGCCTGTTACTCCTGTAATTTAAAGTCCTGCAACATCTTTATTTCTACGAATTCTTATTTATGGATGTTTACTCTGGCTGACATGAGAGATATTGATATCATTCAGAGTGACTCACAATTCCAGCAGATATCTTTATGTGTTTTTATGCCCGTGTGTTCAGATTTGGAGTTATGGTTGAGAAGAAGTGAGATTTTTGACTCAAACTCGCTCCACATCACTCATCTTTGCCTGCAGGGCTCCCCTGAGGAGGCTTTTGGCTCTGTCTTTTGTCAAAGTCCTGCAGAATGTCCATGTCTATTACAGAATATATATCCTGTGGATTCACAGTGGTTTAAAAACCATCCAGAACAATGAGTTCAAATGCAGAGGAGCACAATTAGAATCAGTTTTATTGCCAGTTACACTGTAAAAAGTGTATTTCATGAGTAGTTGAAGTAATATAATGTTTTGAATGAGTCTCATTCAGCTTTCTGCTTTAGTGATGGATTATAATCACTTGTAATTTCAGCCCGTTCCCTCAACCAAAGTGCATCCGTTAGGTTTCTCCTAGTATTTTGTGTCCAATGTCCTGACGTCCACGTCTTTTCCAGATTTTTTCCTTCTGCAGCTGAGCGGCCATTTTTCTCTTGGTGACTCATAAAGATGGTTAAATCTAATACAAGACAAGATTATCAATTTGTGGTCAAATAATGTTAGCTGTAATGTAGATATAAAAAGATCCACCTGAACTGGTTAAATAGTGTTGAAATTCACTGAAGGAAACAAGCTGTCGTTAAATCACGCAGACATTAGCAGTTACATTTATTATATTAAACAAACTGAAACAACACACTCAGGCTACTATAGAAATACTTTTCCAGAAACTATATTATCAGGTTGAGTTGGAGCTGTTGTTTTACTTTTGGATAAAGTAAATAATTGAGTTGTAAAACTGGAAACTTGGCTTAAGTTTAGCTTGCAAACTTCTTATCAGATTAGAAGTACATCTGACATGTGAGTCCAAGAGATGTGTGTTAATGTAACATACTGAGTCAGATCAGATATAAAAGATAAACTTTGTGGATCCTGGAGAAATTTACAGGAGTCAAAGGTCAGAAATACAGTTAGAAAAGAGTGAGTAATAATAATACAATGTGGTAACATGTAGAGGGTTGGAGGGGGGAATGAGAGTCTCTGTCAGAGGAAGAAAGTGTTTTCATGGTGTGAGAGGAGTCGGCCTCAATAATACCTGCACCCCTCTTGGTCCTGGAGGAGGATTACAGGTCCTGCAGGGATGGTTCTGTGCTGCTGATTAGTTTCTTATTCCCCACTTCTATCTTATGAGGGGGTGTTACGTGCAGCAGTGTTGCATGTTTCTTGTTGTGCTCACCTGCATCCAGGTGCTGCAGCTCCCCTCTGTGCAGCTGCAGCAGAGCTGTGATCAATCAGCAACCAGGGCTTTGAGTTTAAAAGCAGGAGTTAGACTGCTGTGGCTCACATGTTGCTGGCCTGGGCCACCTTACTCCCATTTCAGAGGAAGGATATCTGGGTGTTTGTCTTTGTTTTCCATGTTTTTACCTCCCTGGTAGAGGCAACTTTCCTCCAAGGATTTGTTCAGCTAGTTTCTTCCTCTGTGTGATCGTTGCCGGATGAGTATTTTAAGTTAAAGTTCGTTGTTAAGAGTTTCCTCTGACCTTAATTTATTAATAAAACAATTCTTGTTTGTGCATCTTCCCTTATTTTCTTTTTATTACTGTTACTCCCTTCGTCCTCTGAAGCACCGCTGGGGAAATGAATAATCTGTGGGCTCGTTGGGGACTGAAAAAAAAAAGAGTTTGGTAAACTGTTTTGTGTCTTTGTGTTGAAGTTGTCTCTAGTGGCTATCATGGTAGGCACTGGTGTCTGGGTGTTGATTGGTGAGAGTCCAGCTGGGCTCAATCAGCCTTTGCATCATTTATGGAGCAAATCCTGGGTGGGGTTTCAAGTTCCCTGATGGGGGGTGTTTTTCAGGGTTTTTGCTGTTGAAAATCAGCCTTTAAGTTGCTCCCTTTAATGTCAGAATCAGCTTCATTGGACAAATATGTGCACACATTCAAGGAATTTCACTCCTAACTTCACTTTTAAGCTAAAAACAACAGCAGTGATCATTTGTTCAAACACCTTTTTAGAAGCATGTTTTTGTTAAATCAGGGTGGATGACTGAGTGGACAAGACTGAGCTTTTCTTTAGTTCTTTTGTAGAAAGAAAGTTCTGCACTCAAGCTTTTCTATTGCGTGGAAGGTTTGTGTACATCTGAGGGTTAGAAACCACCTGCAGTCTCTCAAACACACGCACACGCCTCCACCATTAGTCAGAGCTGCTGCAGGTCTGATTTAGCACGTTATGAGAGTTGTAATTAAACGCCGTTGCATCAGCTTTTGAGGCTGTTTCTTACAAACACACATGAATGACTGCGCACACAGAGACGCTGAGGCGAAAACACCTGTGATAATGTTTGTGTTGGTCAGATCCCAGCGGCAACAACACAGTGTTTACATCCAGGAGTTCCATCAGGACATTACAGTATGCTTTCAGTCCATCCATCCATCATATCCTTCTACTCTTCTCTTTGTTTCTCAGTGCAGCGTACAGCAGTAACAGCTCATTAATATCCATTGATAGGCTTCTGCCATCAGGTCGCTGGTACATGGTACCAAGACAAAGGACAAAAAGACTCAGAAATTCATTTGTTCCCATCACCATTGGCCTAATCAACAATTTATTGTGTTGACCTGTACGGGGGGGCACAGGTCATTGTATTGATTGTATGACTGAATGTGTTCTATTTTGTGTCGGTATTTCTGTTATTTCTTTCTCTGCTGGCTGTACAACAAATTGCCCCGCAGGGGGATAATAAAGTTTACTGAACTGAACTGAACTGAACTGATTGATCTGCAGCACACAGTAAGAGCTCAGTGCAAACAGAGTGTTATCATTCATCAGTGTGGCCGCTCACATCGTTATTGTTCTAGAAATGATCCTTCTTGGTGTGGATGATCCTTAAACTGCTTTGACCAGCAGGCTGAACTCAGAGAAATCAGAGGGTCACTGATCGTCTGGTGAGAGTTTGGAAGGAGACGGTCGCCACCAGGATTTACTTTTATTCAGGTTGATTGTTCTAAAGTAAGACAGGAAAAGAGACTTGAAGAATTATACTTTTTATTCTTTAACTTTTTTATTTGCACACATATAAAATACAATGATGAAAGAAAAACATGTGTCAGGAGAGGTCAGGAAGCTTCAGGCTTATACAAGGGACCTCCCCTTCTTTTAGGAAAAAACAAGCAAAAAACAATAATACTAATCAAAACTAGCTTTTACATAATTTAAGGAAAAAATGACAGCAAGAAACATCATGACTTACATGTGATGCCAAGTTCCTTTTCTCTTAAGTAGACGAGCTGTTGAGAACATGAACTTATGCGTTCTGTATCTGTGCACCAAGATATCTGAGGCAGAACTGATCGCGCTTCGTTTCACAAAAAGGAAGGTGGAGATGATCAACCTGTCGAGTGTCGTATGAGTGAACTTGAGCTCAGTTGGCTGTCAGTCCTCTGCAGCGGCCGCTGGTTCGACTCCTGCTTTTTTTATTTTTGAAGAAGTTACAAAAGGATGATGGTAAACAAAAAGGTAAAAACAAATATTCACATATAAACACATATCTGATGAATATTTATATCATATACTGTTGAGTTTTCTCAACAGAGGAGTTGAGGCGTCTGCAGAGTTTCCAGTCTTACAAATCGTTTATGCAGCAAATAAAGTTTATGAAGATTAGTGGGGTGTGTTTGTGTTTGCCCAAGCAGTATTACCATAAATCAAATAAGGATAAATCAGGGAATAATATAAAGTAATAAACAAGAAACGTTTACAAAACTTAATAGTTTGCTGATGATAACTGCTGATGAATACAATTTATGTTTTTCTCAATTTAACTTCTCATCAACAAAGACGCCTTCGTTTAGTTTTTAGAGACTTTTAAGTCGAACACTTTGATAAATGTTATGTCGTTTGTTTAAAGCCTGTCTAGACAGCAAGCATCTCAAGCACGTTTTTGTATTCTTAGCATCTAGGTTTTTAACGACTGGTTTGACCGAATCGTGATCAGGTCTTAGGAGAAAAATCTGATTCACATTTGAGCAAGAACTATACAGGCCCAGAAATGTCAGCGTGTTGGGTTTCATAGAGAAGATGCATGAGAGTCTGTTGTGAGAGACACGTGATCAGTGTGTTTGTGCAGGGCTTTTGTGCGTCTTTGCGTGGCGACCGCCTGCTGTGACACACCTGCACTGCACCAGAAAATAATCACCTCCGAGGAAATAAAAGGAAATACAGTATATACCACAGAGTGTAGGGGAGAATTCATTCATGAAAAGAACATTAGCTCAGTTACGATAGCAGCACCGAGTGCTACAGTGTGTTTGAATAGAGTTATCTGAGAGTTAGAGTGTGGATGTCTGTATTTAATTATGTAATCCATCCAGAGAATATTCACACCGGTCGATGGAAACACGCTGTGATTCTCATTTTTCAGATTTCACTCAGAATTTGGGCAAAAGTTGGACAGAAACCAACAGAGAGAGAGAATGTTTGAGACAGCACGCATCACAACACACACACACACACACACACACACACACACACACACACACACTGAGTTTCTATATAACAAGGCCCTGTGGAAAAATGTTCCTCTCTTTATTGTTTTCCTCTCTGTTGTTTTCTTCATATGTTTCAGGCAGAGAGCTGCACACATCCATCTCTGTCTCACTCCTCTGCTCTCTCTCTCTCTCTCTCTCTCTCTCTCTCTTCCCCATGCCTCACTGTTTTAAGCCTCGTCCGCCCGCTCTGTGGCTCACGCTGTTATTCTCACCGGCTCACCCACTCTGCCTCTTTCTCTCTCTCACACACACACACACACTTCCCTCCACACTTTCTTTGCTTTGTCATAATCCATCTATCTTGTTACTCAAGAGTGCACACACACACACACACACACACACACACACACGTACAGAACAGCTCTGTTTTTTTTTTAATGTCCCTCCAACAGCAGAGAAAAGCAGAGTGATGCCGTCCAGACATGAAACACACACACGATCACATGATCACACGCAGCCTGCACATGTTTCTATCAGGTTATTTGCTCTGATTTCAGATGAATATTCCTTGTGGAAACCTTCATGGAGCTGCTGAGACAACTGTGTGTGTCCATAAAACAGAAAGATAAAGAATCCAGCTGCTGCAGAGTTGAGTCTGAGGGAGGTTAGTTGACTTTCCGACCTCGATGGTCCTCGCTGGAGAACAGATTCCTGAGACTCACCTGTTTTCTGGGTCCAGACCACCATGACAGTGCAGCTCATTAGGGATCAGACTTGTGTCCTCCTGCAGACAGTGAGAGGTCAGCTAATGAGAATCCTCATAACAAGTAACAACACATTTCTGTTGTTACTTTTCTCACCAGCAACATCCTTCAGCTGAGTGTGATCCTGCCAGAGCTCAGGCTTTTCATTAAAACTTTTAACTGCCAACACTTGTTTCAATAAACCCTGACATGCTCACCTTGTTCTTCTCAGTGGTTTCCAGTTCACATGAAGGGAAGAAGGCAGCACTGTAAGATCATGAAATGCTGCAGCTCCTTCTGCTGCTGCTGAAGTTGCAGCTTTCACAGCTTTCAACAACCAAAGTGATGAAGTGTTTATTGCAGCTGGGTCGTTAATGGAGACTTTTATTTCAGCTGGACCTTAAAACGGTGACGCTTCAGCTCACTGACTGTCATTTTATGTTCAAGTTTTCTTTCTGTAAAACACAGCAGTTGTTTTTAAGACGCATCAACCTGCAGAGTCACAGCCTGCAGCAGCAGCTGCTCTAAATTTTTATTTCACGTTCTGCTTCGGAAGCAGAAACAATAAAACACTTTATTCTTTATCACTGTCAGGTGAAATCAACAGCAAAATTAGCCACATGCAGCAAGACTGAACTTTTTCTCATCTGACATAATGTCACAAAGTCTTCTGGCTTCATTATCAGTGAACACAGTCTTTTCTGTTTTGTGTTTGATTGACATGTTTACTTCATGAGCATCATCTGTTTTTATATATATATATGGTAGTATATATAGTTCAACAAAGTTCAACAAAGACCCATATTGTGCTCTCATAGAACCCTCGGTCTTGCAGAGAACCCTGACAAACCATTTCTTCAAAGCAAATGGTAGAACTCTAGTCCTTCAGGAAGAACCACTTTGGAAGAGTGTAAGACAGAATTACGGGATATTAAGTCAAATTGATTTAAAGTTATTGAATCATATAGATTTAGTCAGTTACATGTAGTCATATAGTCAGGTACAAACATCTGCATTGTTCACATATGGCACAATAAAAGAGTTTACATGATTTAAACTCTTTTCATTTAAAAATGGCCTCCATGATGGTGGGATGACATCATCACGCTGTGAAACTTGCTGTGTCACCAGCAGCACATCGTCTGGATCCTGAAATAGTTCCTCCGTGTCCCCTCAGACCCCGACAAACTCTGTGGTCTCAGTCAACATCATAAATACAACCTCAATGTTTCATCTGAAGAATGGCCTCCATCCTCCACCATCTGTTCGTCTGACGCACATCACAGCTCTCCTGCAGCAGAGCAAAAAAAAAAATCTCTACCTCCGGTTTATTGAGAGCAGGCGTTTACTCAAAGATTTGCAGGGAGACAGATGTGGTAGTTTGCTCTATATCTGTGCTGTTGTTTGGACCATTTTTCCCATTTATACTGAGTGTCACGCTGCTGAAAGAAGAATGAAATCTCAGTGCTGTGGATGTTGTGAGTTTCTCTGGATGGCAGCGTCTGGTAATTATTGTGAGATGTAATAATGTGAAGGCAATTTGTCACAATGGAGTTTGAGAGAGACGAGAGAAAAGAAAGCAGCAAGAGAGAAGAGGAGGATGAGGTGGAGGAGGGAAGAAATGAAAGAATGAGCGAGAGAGAGGAGCTGATTGGTCACACCGTGAGAGAGAGAGGGAGAGGGGGGGGGGGGAGAACTCAGTCAGGTTGTTTTCTGCTGCTGTCATCAGGTTTCCTCCAGCGAGCTCTCACTGCATCCCAGCATGCTCTGCTGCTGCACACAGCCTGCTGCCGTGAGGCTTCACAGCTCCGCGCTGACCACAGTGTCCCGAGTGAATTAAGTGCTGCATTTATGTGACCCAGCGGACTCATAAGGAGGTGGTCGGGGTTAATGGAGGACAGACAAAGTACAGGACTTTGACCCCATGCAGAGACCAGTGCGAGCATCCTGAGTCCCATCTGTGGTCCAGTTTAGGCAACAAAACCACTTTTGTTAAGGCTGGTCAAAGACCGCGGTGACTCATGATTCAGCTCACTGCTGACTTTTTTCTGTAGCAAACAAACAGCAGGAGCAGGAGTGTTGTGCTGTATCATAATGTACTGCAAAATGTGTTTTAGCAACTTTCAAAAAATCCAGATCAATTTACATGTATGTTATGTAAGAGATAACGTACAACGAGGAGGTCGTTATTGTGAAATAAATCCCAGGATGAAGCAGAGGAATCATCCTGAAGGGAATTATCTCACAACAATGACCTGCTCACTGTGGATCGTGCTGCTTATTACATAGTTACTTACAAAAAAGTAAAGTAAAACATATGACTTTCATTTAAGTGACACAAAATATCAATTAAAATGATTTTTGGCTTTACTTCACAATAGTGACCTGTTCACTGTACATTACAAACAAGGAGTCGGAGTGCTTGATCTTTATCATATTTATCATGAAATTTGAGGGTAATTTGTGGACAAATTCAGAGAAATTGAAATATGTTGCTTTGTATTTACAACCAACTACATGAAAATGATACTTTCTAATTTTAACCAATGAAATATGGGGGTAATTTGTGGGAAATTTGGAGGTAATTGTGGGTAATTTCTAAGAAATTTCAAATATATTATTTGGTAACTACCAGCTATTTACCATGAAAGCGTTATTGGACTTTCTTGCTTTTTATATCTGTACTTTATACTAAATATTATGGAGATATAAGTCAGAATTATCTGCTTGCAGATGTGTTTTGGATGTTAGTTTTTGGTGTGAGAACAGGCTGATCTTTGACTCAGGGAGACTCAGAAGTTGAATATCATTCACAGGATCTCACGAGTGCTTTTTGGGATTGTTGAAACCTAAAATGTCTGATTTTACAGCAGTTTTTCCAAAAAATTGCAATGCATGGTGCAACATTTTTGGGTGACCTTTGCAATGAAAAACAGGAACAAGTTAAAATTTCAAAAGAAAGTTTTGTTTTTTTTGGTAGAAATCATTAAAAAATAAAACCTCACTCTACTTTGAGTGAGTTGAGTAATCTTACCAATTAATGTCAGTTGATATTGACATTAATAAATGTCAGTAATGACAAATGTCCTGTTCTTTTCACTGTGCGTGATAAAATAAAATATAAATGCAAAACTGAATGAAACAGAACACTGAGTTGGTTCATGGAGACTTACATGATGTGTGTGTGTTTGTATGATGTTTGCATGGGGGAGAACGCAGGAAGCAACAATGATTGGTCAAATCTGCAGAAAAGTTGCAGAGTTTAGATAAAATTGCAAAGTTGTACAGAATTCACGTGGACTGGATGAATTTGTGTGAACTGTTGCGATCGCAACATTGCGACTTCATTGCAATCCACACGTTATAGTTCCAGCTGCGTCCACTAGTCTCCTTTACATGAAAAATATTCTAATTTATTTGATTCAACACGAGTAAATCCAGCCAGTGAGGACTCGGGCTCCTCACCATGTGCATAATGTGTCCATGAGATCAAAGAATGTCTGATAAATAAGATGCATTAGTCCCACTTCCTGTTTTCAGTCTGCTGTCCAGTTTTGTACTTCTCAACCTCTCAGTCCTGTACGGCCCTGAAGTGCACACTCCCTTTGTGTCGCCTCTCGTTCAGCTTCGTCCTGACGTCTTCCTCACTCAGTCATCATCAGCTCAGAGATCTGAAATCATCTCCTTGTCTCAGTTTGCTGCTGATCCATGTCTGCTAGACTGTTATCGATCAGTTCAAGCCCATTTTCTAGATGCCTTCTGATAGTGAAAAGCCACAGTGCTCAAAAATTCTTTATTTTTTGTCACCTCCTCTGTAAGATGATCCTGCGTCTCTCTGTATGGAGGAGATTGACTTTTCTTTGTGGACAGCTGAGTTTATGCCTCCTGTGATACTTGCTGATTGTCCAAAAAGACATAAATCGTTGTGCTAAAGATCTAATAACTGTGCAGATCTCATCCTAATGATATTCAATATTTTGTGCCCACTCTGCACTAATGTCTCCTCATTTATGGGTATTTACATGCCTCCTGCTTGAGATGGAAAAATAGCTAAAATACAAGTTGTTCAAAAACTTCTGAGCGTCTGAGATTGATGGTTCTGTTGATCGATAACAAACCGCTCAGTGAGAACTTTTCTGGCCGTGCAGACTCCCTCCCAGGCTTTTCTTCAGTGTTTTGGAACAAAAAAACAATCCCCCACCTGTTGCCATTTCAGCTTCACCGCTCTCCCAGACACCTCCACCCACAGTCTCTTTGTTATCGTCCGTCTATTAATGTAGCTCTGAAAAGGACGGAGGAGAGACTGATGCTGCGGCACGTTAGTGTCACAGCTCAGAAGACACAGTGTGACTCACGAGGCAAAGGGGGGAAAGTTTAAGAGTCTTTACTTGAAAAACGTTCAAGGTTATAAAAATCCAGGCAGGTAAACAAGGTAAAAAGGGCTGAGTCAGACAGACATGGGTCAAAAAAACAAGATCAGGATAAAACAGGGACAGAGAAGGTCACAGGTCAGCAAGACAATATAGCAGAGAACTAGTGAACCAGTAGAGTCTGGAGTGAAAGTGATGAGGGTGAACAGAGGGTGAGATTAAAAACAGGATGGTTTTGATGTTAAAAATCTCCTGATCCCACTGGAATCCAACGGGATTCAGCATGGATTCAATGAATGTAGAGACGTGATGGATTTTACACATTATTTTATTAATTTCTTGCTTTTTTAAGTAACACGGTCATGCCAAAACAATATATCCATATATCCATTATACATATATATCCATTCTAATTTTAAAAAGTAACCAATGACAATCATATCACCCACACTGTATAACCAAATTTTCACAATAATTAATTGTAACAAGCAGTGAAATCTTAGAACTTGTTAGGAAGTTTGCCAAACATGAAAAAATTGTTCAGTAATCTTAAAATCAATCAGTTCTGTCAGCGGAGAAAACCGATCATTCAAAGGAAGTTGGTGTCAGTAGATTTTGGAATTTTGAACAAACTCTCAAAGTTTTTTTGCCGACCTATAATCTTTTGTTGAGATAATTTACCTTTCCAAAAATCATATTTTAAAAATTGTTCACAGTGTCTTTATTCATTTCAACAATAAATACACACACGTTGGTTTCTAAAACTCAAGGGCTCGAGTTTATCTAAAGAATAAAAGTAAATTATCTCAACAAAACTTTATTAGTTGGTCATTTTTTTTCAAAACTTTGAAAGTGATTGAAAATTGTGTTTGCTGAAAAGTGATTGCCTCATTTTTTTTGCGTGTTGTTAACTTATTTGGGTTTACAGTGCATGTGGATTTAAAGTGAACAGAAAAGCCTCCAGCTTCCTGCTCTTATCTGTGGATTCCTCATCTCTGAGCCCTTGTAGGACAGAGAAGAAGCTGTAGCTCACCTGATAAACTTATTTCCAGCCGCTGTGACACCTGACATGTGGAAGGTGAGAGGAAGGCGGTGCAGCTCCGTGTAAACCGGCACTAACATGTTTTCTCATTCGCTTCACATCTCCTCCGCCGCCCAGCCAGGCTGTCAGGGAGGGAGGGGGGCGGGCTGCGTTCAGCCCTCGGCGTATCGTACCGTGGACGAACGATGCCCCGCAGGCGCGACAGCTGCTCTCTGACAGGTAGCTGTTGTGGCTGTGTGTGTCTCTTTGTTCGCGGAGCTGCGCGGGGATCGGCACGCCGACTTTTAACTCGTCAGCCCTGCTTCTGTTTGTGCTGCGTGAGGTCTGCAACCAGCAGGGTAAACATGACTCGTGAGGGGTCAAAGGTTCTGTTTGTTGCTTTTTAAAATCAATAAATCATTGCGGGTGGAATTAGTATCAGCTTACTATAATGGCCCACATGGTAAATTCAGAGCACGACATGTCTGGCTTTCTGTTTTTCTCTGAAATACTCTTTTCACTCCTTTATTAAATCCAGTTGCTTCCAGTTTACTGTTCTTTTGTTTGTGCTGTCAATATATTTCAACTTCCTCTGGGTGCTTCATATTAAAAGCCAACCAAGGTATTGATTATGTCTTTTAAGATGCTAGAAGGCTTAAAAAGTGAAAAATCTTTACAGAGTGAGCTGAGTTTCATTGGTAGCTGAACACCAGTTAAACAAATGACAAAGTGGAACCGACTGGAATTAATTAGAAAACAGTATTTCTGCTGGTGAAGATGTTTTGGGTTTTCCATTAATAGCTTCGCCAATTTAAACAGGAGCAGATCAGAAAACAGGAAGACGTCCTACTAAAGTAGACTGTCATCTATGGCCAAACGTACGGGGTCCTGGACAGTTTTGGTCCAATATGTTCTCACTTGCAACTCGTCAGTTATGGCAGTTTGGTCAGCTGCCCTATGCTTGCATCATCCTGTTAGACTTTCAAAATAAAGCTGCAAGGAAACATTTGAAATTTTTTGAGTTTTGGATGTGCAGGATAAAGAAAGTCAGGTGACCTTTGTCCTTAATGGTAACAATTATAAACGCCTGGACAAACTAATAAACCACATGAAGAATATAAAACACTTAGAGCTGCAATGATTAATCTGTTACTAATCAACTGTTGTATTAATCTGCATTATTTTGATGATCGATTTATTTAATTTATTCATTTAAAGTCATTCTTAAGTAAAAGAAAGTCCAAATTCTCTGATTTCAGCTTCTTAAATGTGAATATTTTCTGCTTTCTTTCCTCCTCTCTGACAGTAAGCTGAATATCTTTGAGTTGTGGACAAAACGAGACATTTGAGGACGTCATCTTGGACTCTGATCAACATTTTCTGACATTTCATGGACCAAACAACTAATCAACCGATTAATCGATGATGAAAATAATCATTAGTTGCAGCCCTAAAAACACTATATTAGGCAAACAATTTCACCATATTTTACATTGAGGCAATCCAGCAGTAACAGAAAGTAATCAAGTTACATTTCTTTAATATTGTGATACTTAGATTACATTACTGACTGCTGATTACTAACTGTATAGGAATACATGTTTAAATTAACCCTCCTCACTCTGTATCTGATGAGACTAAAACAAAGATAAACTCTCACTGCAGCAGGTCGTCAATCATCTGCACCCTGTTTAGATATTTTATGGTAATTATTATATTATTACCATATTATTATTATATTCAACTGCTGCTCATAATAAATTATGATATAAATAAATAATAATAAACTATTATTTTTTCTGCAAAGTCAGCGTCCATGCTGTTGAACACGACCGCTGTGAAGAAATTAACTAAATCAATGACATATTAACTCCCTCTTTGTTCACACACACGCAGCTGCACTTCCCAGCATCCTCTCAGACAAACAGTTCGGAGTGCAGTGTGCAGTATTAAAGCAGAATAGATGCCTAAAGGATTTTGGATGAAACAGTGAGGTTTTGTCTTTTCTATCGATTTGGAGCAGAAAGTTGCTGCGCTCCCCGGGGAGTGCGAGGTGTTTCTGTATTCAAACAGTGATGTCGAAGCTTTAAAAGCCTGCGGTTTACCCGCTCTCCAAAGGCTTGTCATTGTGCCTGTTTACATGAGCCCGCTGGCAGATTTGTGGCGGCATATCTGACTCACAACAGATAAATAAACGGGCCTTTTAAACAGTTGTCTCCCTTTCAACAGAGGCGACAAAAAACAGTGTGAAAGGCCTCGTATCCTTTGTCGAGGAGAAGTGGGAAAGAGTGAGAGACGGGGGAACAAAGTGATACAAAGACAGGGGTTTTTATCGCAGCCCTCTGCTCCACGCACAACAAATCCTGCTGTTTATTCCAGCGCAGCCATCTTTTCCCTTCTTCTCACCTCTTATCTCGCCGTGGAGTCTTTTCATTGAGTGCCAGGAAGCTGTTAAATGTCCAAACTTTCATTCAGAGCCGTGGGACGGGCAGAAAGCTGTCAACTCCTCTGATTTGTGTCCGATAAGATCCAGTTCGCTGTGTCAGGATGTCCTGACCGCCGTCCTCCGAGGCCCGCCGCGGTGCTCAGACACTGATACACCAGCTGCCGAGCTCGACCTCACATACTGAAGTCACCTCAGGGCCATTCATCAGACTCTATCCTCCCTCTGTTTTCATATTCTGTCGTCGTTTTGTAGCAAAAGGGCACCGCGTGTTTATGCATTATTAACCGACTTAATCTGAAAGAGTTTAAAATAATTGGTGTTAAGAGTTTTTGTCTCCTTTCATGCAAATACGCAGCCGCTACAAAGGCCAGTGAGTGTAATTGCATTGAATCATTAATAACTGAACCTCTGGCTGTTTGTATGTTTTTGGGAAAGTCTTCCTGCACGCTACAGTGCAGGCGGAGTTCACGAGCAGCAGAAAGTAGGACACTCTAATTAACACAGCGGTCACCAGCACCAGAGTACAGTACTGCTGCATGTGGGATGAGGCAGCAGCAGGACGGTACAGTAACAGCAGGGGAGAGAGGAGGCAGCTGAGGAGACCGAATCAAGCCTCCACCTGCTGAGTCGTCCTTGAGCACAGCTGTATCTGCATCTGGAGTGCAGTGCTGCATCTGACCTTTGACCTCCGCACGGGGAGGAAAGCATGAGGGATTCCCCAGCAGGGATCGATGAAATGTCACTTTGTTATCAGATGACTCGGGGCTTACTCAGCAGACGAGACGCAGCGGAGTGCACTGAGAGGAATATTAACACGGTGCTGCACTCATCACATCTGCTCACTGTAAAACTTCATCAGGTCAAATCAACTGCTCCTTCATTTTTAACTACTTAGGGACAGGGTTGGGAGGGTTACTATAAAAATGTAATCCTACAGAGTTTCTAATTACCTGTCAGTAACCTAATCCAAGTGTCATAATATTAAAATAATGTAACTTTATTACTTTCCGTTACTTTTGGATTACCTCAGTATAAAATATGGAGATGTTTAGCCTAATATTAGTATAAGGTCCAACTAAATTATTTTCATCACCACTTGATTGGTTGATTATTTTCTCCATTGATTGATGAGTTGTTTGGTCCATAAATGTCAGAAGATGGTGAAAAATGTTGATCAAAGTCCAAGATGACGTCCTCAGATGTCTTTTTTTGTCCACAACTCAAAGATCTTCAGTTTACTGTCAGAGAGTAAAGAAACCAGAAAATATTCACATTTAAGAAGCTGAAATCAGAGAATTTTTTTCTTAAAAAAATGACTCAAAATATTTAATTGATGATCAAAATAGATGGAGGTTAATTCAATAGTCGATCAATAATAGATTAACTGTTGCAGCTCTAATTGTTTTATGTTCCTTCCTTCTTTTGTTGTGCGCAATTTATTGTTTGAGTGATTGATTTAAAGACAAAAAATGCATCCCACTGTGTCTTTGTTGTCTCAGCATGATGAAGTGGACAGACAGAGATTTCGTCCCACTCTTTTGGACAGTCTCTCTCCAGAGACATTCATGGTGTAGCACTTTGTTGTACATGTGAAAAGTGACAAAAGTAGTTATTGTGAGAAGTCCTGCATAATTTTACACAATCTGTGAGGTGGGTGTGTGTGTGTTTTGATTGTCTATCTTGGAAAGTTATTAAACGTTTTGGACGCAGTCCCCCAATTTGGACATCGAGGGGAGTTTCAGAAGATGTCTGATGATCCAACAAGCACCTCTGAAGCACCATTTGAGGCAGACTGACCCCTAAATGGATCTTTGGTCCCGTGTTGACAAGTTGTTCTATATGTGAGGAGATGGTAACCCCCCTTCTCTGTTCAAATATGGTCCCAGGCATTAGATGTAGATGTCCTCCTTGATCTTTCTTTGTCCGTCCACTCCTGGTCATTGTCTTTGTGTCCTCTACAGACGGTGCTGTGACCCCTGTTTGTCAGATTCCCTTTTGAATTTCACCAGTGTCAGTACTGTTCCCCACACTGGGAACTCCAGACACCCAACATTGTTCGTGACAAAATAAACAGGACTTTTAAGATGCCTGAATAAACTCCCGCCACTTTTCTACTCAGCCGGAAATAATTTGAAAAGCCTTTTTGCAGCGAAGTTGTGTGGAACAAAATAAAAATGTTTGGATGTAGTTGGTGGGATTTGTCCCCGGCACAGAAAGTTGGTGATGCATGAAATATGAAACACACATCAGGATGTTGGCAGAGGCAGTTCTGTGCCTCTGTGTGTGTGTTGTGTGTGTGTGTGTGTGTGTGTGTGTGTGTGTGTTGCGTGTGTGTGTGTGTGTGTGTGTGTAGAGAGAGAGAGAGTAAAAATCGTACTTTTTCACATCATCTGCTCCATAAATCCCATCATCATCTCTGCATGTTGGCGTAAACGTCCAATATGTCATTGTGGCCTTCAGTGACATCATCAAGGGGAGACGCCAAGTTCGGTGGTTCAGTATTTCTCATCTGGAAGAGAATCACTGAGTCACCCAGAAACAGGAAGCTGGAGGGTCAGAAATTAATGGAGGCTTGGGGCAAAAATACCCATAAAAGATCATAAAATTACCATGAAACACAAAAAAGATTTCTCATTTCAACTGGTTCATGTTTTATTCATTGAGTTGTCTCATATTCACCAATAACTTCTATCCCTTCTGGGCCATTTCAGTGACCAGTATCAGAAATAATGGTTGAAAATGGACATAAAAAGCCTCCACAAGAGAAGAATGATGGACTGCTCAGGGACTGTCATTCTAAAACCAAAATACTTTTTTAATATGTGTTGTTGTCTGTACTTGGCATGAGTATAAGCGTTGGAACCAGACAAAACTACAAGCTCATGTTTCATTTGCTCTTACAGATGCATCTTGACACCCTCCCATTCAGACAGATTTCTACCTGTTCTGCCTCTTAGCACCATTTCATCACCCTGATTGGTTCTGGGTCTACCCAGCTACGTCCGGAGGCTTGTTGGCCTGTCCCTATTGATAACGTCCCTTGGACCAGACCAAGACTAAGACTTGTGAATTAGACCGCTGACAAAGGTCCACATTTAGCAAAGGAAGGTCCAAATGCCTGGAAATGTTCTTGATACACCCTGAGTTGTGTGTAAACTTAATACAATGTGGTTGTTGTATCAACATAATGTCCTGCGAGAACATTTGCTCCAGCGTTTTCAGACGTTAGGACCCGGTGACTAGGCGAGACCAGTCGGGTCAGCATCCATCAGTGGTAACAGTCTGATCTCCATCAATCTTGGCTGTCATCTGACAACATTTTAGCCTCTGTAGGATATCCGGGCAATGCCATGTCTGGGACTTCCTTGTCCATGCACCAGCCACTGTTAACAGTGTGATTAGAAACTTGAGCCCACTCAAAAGTGATAGGTCAATACTACTCAGACAACAAATGGACTAGTAATGGAAACCAGAAGACTTCTAATACCAAAATCTTGTCCCTTGCATACAGATTCTGCATGTATATGCAGATTCTAACTGTCGTAACTCATGACTGTTATATTTTCTACAACACTGTGTTACTGTTTCTATTTTGAACATGTGATTAATTGATGAACATTATGTCCTACTTAAATGTTTGTTCCAATGTTTTCGGAGACATTAGGGCCTGCTAGCCGGACGAGACTGGTTGGTTCAGCATCCATCGTGATCCTCCCAGTTAGAGGGTTCTGAATTTACCTGATGCCTCTGTAGGGACAAGTTTGGTCTTTAGCCAGTTGCCAGTTGGGGGTCCTGCATCTTTGTGTTCTTCTCATAAGATGACACAAGATCATGCAAGAATCCAACTTGCCAACTGACCAAACCACATTGGTTCAGACCAGTTAGCCTCCTGTGAAGAACTACTGTGAGTTTCAGGCATGGTTTAGGTGTGATGACAGCGAGAAACAGCTGTTTATCCTAAAGAGGTTAGCATAGATGCTGCTGTAGCATCAGCTCTATCAAAAAAACCACTTCACGATGAAAAACCATGACCGTGTCATATACTTTGTTGATCTGATGGGCTGGTTGGTTAGCCTGTGATGGACAGTGATAGACAGATGTTTCATCCAATCACCTGCCCAGTGATTTTGAAAGTGTTTGCCCTTTTCCAATTTTTTTCCGAGGATGACTTCCCAGATGGTTCTGTGCATCATATGCTGTCTTCTTCTAAGATTTTATAGGACAGCTGCCAGCCAGTCAGAAGCAAATGATTCCCATGGCTGTGGTTTAATTTGTTCTGTTCTACCAGTGTCACATGTGGACAGGGACAGAAAGGACCTGTTGAGAGGTCAAGGACGAATCCTAGAAGAAGTTTAGTATCAAAAAAAAGTCCACCTGTAAACCAGCAACATCGTCCTCTGAGAAAAGCTGGATGTCGTCCTGTGTTAGAGCCACAGTGACCTGGTGATGTTTCTGGACAGAGAGGATTTAATTATTTTTTATGAGACTAAATTTAGTGGGTACAAGAGGAACATTTTGGACTTGTGAGTCATTTCTTCTCTAGAAATTGTTGGCTCTGAGCGCTCAGAACTCCTTCAATCTGCGGCTGATAAATGGACTTCACTGTTCCCAGTCCGCCAAAAGCCTTCACGCCACGTCATGAACAATTTAACAAATGCATTTAGGATACAAATACTGCATGAATACTTTATTGCCTCGGAGAGTGAAGATCTGTCTTTAGCTTCACAAAAGCTTTGCAAAACTCTGATGACAAGGACAGAAAAGAACAAGAGAGACATGACAGAATACATTACTTAGCATGACAAAAGACCGTTGAACCCCGATTTCTCCGTAAGCGCTTTCAAATGTTATTTTCCCTCATTGTCACTGTGTCAATACTGGACATATTCTGCATCGTTTTGTTCCAGTGATTCATTCGAGCATTTTTACTCTTTTGTTAAGTGAAATATTTAAAGTCAAGATGCCACTACATCAAATGCAGAGTTCTACGTGCACTGTCCATATGTTTATGCACATCTTCCCATAATTCAACCTGACATGTTTGGAAACTCAGGGATCTGCACTAGAATTTAAAATGAAATCATTAAACTTTCAACAAAGCTGAGCTGTAAAACATGCGTTTGTAATGATGAACCCACTGGTGGGTGCAACACACTCAAAATGGTAATATTTTATATTTAGATTTTTCATACTTGATAAAAACTTTATTAAAATGAGCTGTTTCCATTCAGTCGGCCCAACTTTAGAAAACAGGATTTGAGGGATTATCCACACAGTGAGAGAACATGTTTTATGGAACATACGTTGGATTAATAAGACGTGATTCATTTCTTATATTTTTTCATTTAACATAAGGTGCATTAACAACCCTAACTCCACTCTACTGTTTTAGGAAATGAGGCTGAGATGAGTTTTTGAAGGCAAATATGGTTATTTATGATTCAGAAATGCAAAGAGACTCCAGAAGTCAGCACTACAATTACTCTCGACTGATAACCAAAATGGTGATAGTTTTAATCTTTGATCTTGACTTAATAATTTCAGCAACTGTTGGATTCATTGCTGTGAAATTTCATGCAAACACCCCCACCCCCACCCCCCACCCCACCCCACCCCCACCCGGAGGATTAATCTCTAACACTTTTGAGAATGTCTGAAAATTTGGTTCAGACATTCATGATCCCCTCAACTGTATTAATTTTGCTAATACATTAAAGAGACATTTAGAGTATTTTTAAACCTGGACCCAATGTTTTTATACATATTTTGGGGTAGAAAAAGTTTTGGAATTGCTCCTCAGTGAGCAGCTGCTAATCAGGCTGCAAAGGCTGCAACATAATCCTTGGGGACAAATGCACCTGTCCATGTCCGTCCACTAACAGTGCCTAATTTTACTACTAACAGGCTCAGATTTTGTTATTTAAGTTTTTAATAACATTATGGAAAGGATCCCTACAGAGATAGACCTTTTTAGACGGCTCTTTCTGATGAGTAACTGAAGCTGCTGTATCGCTGTTTTCAAAACCACCAGACTCCATTGAAAAAACAGCAGCTTTACCGTGCAGAACGTGATTTTCTGGTCTACCACTGCCTTGATGGATTAGTTTGTGTTATTGTGTGATTTTGGTGTTTTAAAGGGTTAGTTTGGATCTGAACTAAACATGTTTGATGGCCACATTTGCCCCCTTTCTGGGGCAGTCCTGAACCAATTCTAAGTTATTTTTAATTCTAAGTATTAGTCACTTAAACACCAAACTTGCATTGCAAGTAACTCCATATCAGATTTCGGGAGGAGGAAAGCGTCGCTGCATGTTAGAGGCTCTGCTTAAATTCTTATCACACCCAACAAATGTTACACCTGTAAACATAAAGCAGCTTACAGTTGTCCTTTATGAGCATGTTAGCATGTCGATTTTAGCATTTAGCTAGAAGCACTGCTGTATCTCTACACATCAGACCAGCAATACATCATCCAGCCTGAGTCACCAAGGCCACACCCACTTTTGAGGAAAAACACATTTCCTCAAAATGGGAGAGATCGGAAAATACTGAAAAGCTGCTATGTATCAGGCTTTAAAACAAATATACATACAAATCCAGAATGATCTCTGGTTCTCAATCTTTCCTGGAAAGGAAAGGAACCCAAAACACCTTAAACACTTTTCTTCGGTTGTGTCTGGAAGGGAACTCTTGATTTGCAAAACCCTCATGAGATTTGTGCATGTTCTTCCTTCATTGTGACATCACAAGATCCTTTGTGGGTCTGGGGCTCTACTTGAACCGCTTCCATACGTCTGTAGTCTTTTCTGGCTGCCTCGTCACTGTCAAAATTGCAATTTAAAAACACATACAATTGCATCGTTGTGAATGGGATTTCTCATTTTCTATCCCCCAAATGGGGGTGTGGTCCTGTATGTATCTGGTCTGATCTAGAGATGAATCTGGCCACCACTTTGTTTTCCACCATCTTGCGGCGCCACCATTGCTGCGGTGGCACATCATGTCCGTTACCCTCAGTGTCTGCTGGTTGTATCTAGAAGGGAACCCCAAATTTGCGAGACACTTGCAAGATTTTTCATAGTTTCGGCCAAAATGTTCACTCTTGCGGGATCTCGTGGGTCTCGGGTTCCTCGGGTTCATGTCTGCTGTGGCCTGCTGACAGTGACGGATGGATAATTGAATTGACGACGTTAAACGGTGGCAGATAGCAGATACGTCTGTACGGCCTCACAGGGTCTGTAGCGTGGCTGTAGACTCTTAGTCTGGCTCCTACTGCAGGTTTCTTGATCTGTTTGTTCTCTACTGAATATAAAATCCTTCCTCATGAATGCAGTGTGTTTAATTATTACGCATAAGCATATAGAGATGTTTTATCTTGATTACAAAGTCATTCTTACATTTATGAAATTTAATAAAATCACTTTGTAAAGGCCTCTGCAAATTAACTTAAACTTGACAGACTGTTTTAATATTATGATCATGGATTAATGGTAAAACTAACCGTTACTATGCCAGTACAAAACATAGAAAGAGTAAAAGAATGCACTAGAATACAAGGATGAAATGTGTAGGAAGAGAGAAAGGATGATGGAGAAGAATAGCAGCGGTGGATGAGGCAGATGGAGGTGAAGGACAGACAGGAGACGGGATGTAAACACACTCAGCGAGGAGCGAGCTGCAGGAAACAAATGAGAATATAGTGTGTTGCGTTGTTATAAAAGCCAATTTGATAAAAAAAAAAAAAAATCAGAGTACTTAGTGTTGTACGAGTATGAGCTTCCAGAAAACATGTTCATCCAGAGTTTCATTCTGGTGGGTTATAAAGTGATCAGACCTTTACACACACACACACACACACACACACACACACACACACAGAGCGCAGTGGGAGTCTCACACAGGTGGAGGCTGCAGCAGTGTGGAGGTTTCACTGTTGGTCTTTGTGGATCTTTGGGGGGTCTGACTGCTGACAGAAAAATCAATGACAGAGAGACAGAGACAGGAGTGCTGGTTTCACTCTGCAGGGAGGATGATGAAGGTATACAGACAGGATGAAGCACGTAGGCGGTGATGATGAAACTTCTCAAAAACCGTTTCTGGAGTGGACGAACCGCGTGCATGAGAACAGCCGAGCTTTTGGGAAATATTCTCTTGTGTGAGGCTGAATTTGTCCTGATCATGTCTTGGTTTTTTTTGTTTATTTTATCGTGAATTGTGTGAATCCAGAGCACACATTCATGTCCACAAGCCTGCAGCTGCTTCAGTCCTTTGTCACTTTGTATTTTTCTCGAGGTAATCCGCTGCTGCTCACCTGCAGTGTAATCGCTTTATACAGCAGCTGCATGTGTCAGTCAGTAAACACAGTCAGGGGCTGTTCTGCTCTTTCTGAATTAAAGTTGCTCTATTTTCTATACAACAATAACAAACCAACCAACCAGTTTTAGCAGCAGGAAAGACGATTTAGTGTCCAAGTGACTGTATTTGTTGTTTGTTTGAATCTGGAGCCTCACTGAGCGGTTCTGTCCACGAGTTCTGTGTGAATTTTCTCTGCACGTTTTAGTAATAGTATAGATCATGTCCTCAGCAGTAATGAGAGTGTACAGGACTGTCCAGATTTACCACTGCACTGAACCTGTGAATGAGAAATGAAAGAATGAGGCTGCTGATACAAGAAGCTGAAATTAGTTTCCTTTATCGGCGGCCTCGTCTCCTGGAAATTATGTTTATGCAGAACTAGTGTGGAAATACATACGTTTTTTGGGGAAACATGATGCAGATAGAATTATGCTTCTATTAGCATGATGAGGAAACTGTCCCAGACTGACGTCTTTGTGCACTGGGCAACGCCCTCTGTTGATGATGCATCCTTGACTACAGTGGACCCGCTGAGGGTTGCCAGGTCTGTTGTTTTTTTTTACAGAATTGGGCTACTTTTGAAGTGTTGCAGCAGGTCAATTTTTTTGTATATTTTATATGCAAATTACATGAAAAATATCAATGGATAAAGATCCATACTTTGAATATGATTATATATTTATACCCAAATCCTATCAAACTGACAACAGTAAGGTATTAACTACAGTAAATGCATATGAAGTCAAATCAGTACATTGATGTTGTCCAGGCAGGCAGCAACAGATTAATTTGTGTTCACACCTATATTTTATTTATGTTAATATACCTTATGCAATTACACAAGGCTGTTTTGGGACTGAGTGAAAGAACTGTCTAAGGAAAATTGCTTAACAAGAAAAAAATGTAAAAGACACAACAAGATGAAAAACAACATAAAATATGTAACAAGACAAAAATGACAAAAAATATATAAAAGATGCAGCAAGATGTCACAAGATGAAAATGGTGAAACAAGACAAATTACATAAAATATGTGAAAGACAAAAAGGATGAAAACAACATAAAAGATGTAACAAGACAAAATCGACAAAACAAGATGAAATTTTGTAAGCAAAACAAATATGATATAAAATGTGACAAATAACGTAAGAGCTATAACAAGACAAAAACTGCATAATATGTGACAGGACAAAAATTTTGAAAACGACATAAATGATGTAACAAGACGAATAAGACAGAGGGACAATCGGCCATGAAGAAAAAGTGAGGTTCAGTTAGCTTTGCTCAGAAGCAGCCGGTAGAAATGTCCTTCTGTGAGAATATTTCATAGCTTCTACTTTTTCACTTTTACTGCTATGAAAAAGTTGAGTCAGTACTTTTCTTCAACAAGTATCTGTACTCCTACTAGAGTACTGAATGTGTGGACTTTTGCCACCTCTGGATGATTTCCAACAGATATAAATGGTGAGTCATTAAGACATGTCACAGCTAGTGTTTTATATCTATGCGTCCCATCGCGGGGCCATGGACACCGGCACTGCGCCACAGTCGAGCAGGGTGCATCCCTCTGCTTACAGGTGTTTGCCTGTGCATCACTTGATGCTTTTGTTTTTAACATTTGTCCCATATTGGAGTCCTTTAAAGTGAAATACAGCCACGTTTTAGACAGTTTAGCTCTGCATTTTTATCATGTGTATGTGAGCTACTAGCTAGCAGTAGGCTGTGGCTCTGGAATGAGGCACAGGAATCTGCATCAGAGGAACTGTTGCCATAGTGGCACTGGATTTCAGTACCCAACCGTAGTTCTGAATAAAGCAGCACTTGACCTCTCTGGTCAGCCGGACTTCCTGCTGGATTCTGTGTTTCTACGCGTAGAGTCATTAACAGTTTGAAGAAAGTGTTTTGTTGGGTTTGGAGAGTAAATGTGAGGAGAATATTGGGAGCAGTGGAGTTCATGTGGTTAATTATTCTTCACATTTTACTTTCTTCACATGCAGAAATGTTTTGCTTTTGTTTAAAGATGGCAGTAAAAGAAACCAGCTTGTACTTTTCTTCCAAAATCTAAAGAGTGACGGCAGGGGGACTTTTAACAGAAATACCTGCTGATTTAATGAACAATGTTAACAACCTGCTTTTCCTTCTGTTGGCTGGAAGAAAAACAGCAGGTCCTGTTAGAAAATGAGGAGACCTGCAGCTCCTGAGCAGCACTTTGACAGAGTGGATTTTCTCTGTTTTTGGAGAAATAAACGAGTTGGTTCAGGAACACCTAATGGATGTTCTCCTCTTGCTTTTGCCTTTCAAATAAATTGTGTTTTTCTGCCGGAGCTCAACAGCTGCGGCAGCATTTCTCACAAACTACCGACCGGCTGAAATGTCACGGAGCACCTCGGCTGATGAATCCTGATTGTATCCAATGACCCGGCCGACAGGACAGCAGTTAGGTCACGGTGACATCACCCTTCATCTGCATCACCATGGTGACACATCGATTCTTCATCCAATCTGAGCCGGACAGCAGCTCAGTAACAAGAGAGACTTTTGGTGGGTTTTCCTTCAAAAACAAACAAAAAAAACAAAACAAAAAAAAAAAAAACCGCTGTGACCCAGAATCAACTCTGGCTGCTTGTGAATAGAATTTGTCTCTGACTCACTCAGGGTTTGTTTGATATTTTTGGCAGAGCTGGCCTCCAGGACAGAATCGCTTATTTCGAAATGACTCCATTTTTCTCAGTGGCTCATTGGTTAATTTTGTCACCTCAGAGCAGAAGAGATTTGCATTCAAATCCCTGTTTTTTTGTTTTTTTTTTCATGACGTTTCCTTTTCACAGGCAACTTGTAGAAGTGTTGGATGACTCTCAGGGTTATATGCATCAGTTTGTGGTTTCATTGTATTAGAATCCCAAAATGGTTGGTGGCTTAAACAACTGCAAAAAATTGTGGGCAACAGAAAATAATGAGGACAGAGCAGGAGGAAATGGAGGATGTACAAAGTGCAGGACTTTGACAGCAGAGACCTGCTCCTAGTGTGTGAGGTTCGGTTAATGCCACAGAAGGACTTTAGTCGAGGTTAGGAAAAAAATGTGGATTTGTGGTCAAATGTTAAAGGGTTAGTTTCATTTTTTTGAAGTGTGGTTGTATGAGGTACTTCTCCACAGTCAGTGTTATTACCTACAGTAGATGACTTTGACAGCCCCCAGTCTGGAGAAGCAGCAGGAGTGCTGGTGCAGGAAGCTAAACAATCTACTAGGGTTGGACGATATGTTAAAATTTTCCAACCAGCCATCATCAACATGTTGCACAGCAGCAATGCTCACTCTTACATTAGCAAAATAAAATGCCAAATATTGCCCCCAAAAATGCACAGTTTGCATCAGTTCAGGGGATCAACTTACAAAAAGGCTGTTTGCAGTAGTCTGTCTAACCCCTATCTGTCACTTCCTCTCTCTCTCAAACCCACACATGCGGCTGCAGCGGTGCGCCCGGCAATCAGCGCATCCAGCGCGCTCTCAGCTGAACCGATCGGTGCTTTTCGTCTTTTCTACACGGTGCAGTATAAGGGCATGCTAAGGACAGCCCTGGGCTAAGAGTTAACCCTGGGATAACTTAGCTCCTTTTCATACACACATTGTTACCCCAGGGTTAAGCTAAGGTCAGGGCCATATATTTCACACTGCCTTTCCTCTGGCTGTGAGTTAAAGCCGTGTTTTCCGTTAACTTGGTTTAGTTTCAGGGGACAGTCCTGCAAACTCAGGGCTAACCCTGCTCCAGAGCGGGGCCAGCTAGCTCTAGGCTAAAGTCAGAGTTAGCCCACTTTGGAACGTACCAGGATTGTGCCAGTGTGAAAGCTCTTTGGCTCCTTGGCTAACTGCTCTCGTAATCTGGGGCTAAATGCAGTGTGAAAAGCCCAATAGACTTCCACATGAAGGCCAACCTGTTTTAATTATTGTTAACATGTGAAGGATGAATCATTTGTGTCTGCATGTGTGTAAGAGAGAGAATAGCTGGAGTCTGTATCTGGTTTACTGTCAAGTTTTGTGGTTTGTGTGAGATCAGATTTTATAGTAATTTTTGCAATATTCCATCTCTCATCGGTCATAATATTCAGGATATGAAAATGCTGCTGTTGGTGTCCTGTTTATTAATTTTCATATGAACAAAACCTCTATTGTACACATTACATTTCCTCTAGATAATTTTTGTCTAAATTTCAAACTTTGCCCGTTGTTTTTACCTGTCTGTAAATATAGTTTTCTTTCCTGTCAGAGTGATTTGTCTCTGCTTTAACTGTCTCCCACCCGCCATCCCGTCCTTGAGATTGCTAGAACATCACTAACAACTCAAACACCCACATTATTTAATGCTGACCTCCTCGGTCACACACACACACACACACATACTGACGGTCAGACAGGCAACTTTACGTTGCTGTCAGTGCATATGAGTTAAGAGTTTTACCTCCAACAAACACAGTGACATTGGAGCAGCAGTGTGTTCAGCTTGCTGCTCAGAGAGATCACACACACACACACACACACACATTCAGAATATATGTATGCAGTGTACACACACACACACACTGACAGTGACGGGCTGAGCTGCAGCAGTGTAAGCTGAATACAGCCTGAGGTGTTGAGCTGAATGACAAATGTTTACCATAGAGCTGATAACGCCGAGGGCACACACACTACTACAACCTCTTACACTCTCTGACTGTGTGTGTGCGTGTGTGCAACAGAGTCACAGCGTAAATGGATTTTAGAAAACAATATCAAAGTGTATGTTTACATGCACTCTAATATCGCCTTATAGTTTTTTTTACTGTCCTCTTTACATATTTGCTCATGTAAACAGTGAATCCTGGATACACCTGATAAATCCTGATCCTGCTTTACACAGAGCAGAATATTTAAGCTGCTTTATTCCGAGTACAGTGGAGCTGCACAAAGTTCATCTTTAAAGGAGAAATCTGTAATATATTTACTGAAATAAATCATAAAATCACCACGACATGTCATCAGAGATCAAAGAAACATGCTAATTTGAAATACTTGATAGTACAATGATCCAGCTGTGGTGTCCCCCTTTAATATTTCTATTCCAGGCCATTTTGTTGGCCTGTTTCACATTAATTAGAGTTCAAATTTATGCCGAATGTTCACCAAATGAGTGAGTGTCTGTTTATGAGTCATAGTAAATCATTAATGATCTTTTTACAAAGAGGAGATGCTTATAATGTTTAAATTGAGCAAAATGTGAATGGAGTTTGGCAGGAATTGAGACAGGCATCCACCTAAATCAAAGTCCAGTGTGTATTTTTAGAGCAGTGGGCTTTTGTTTTCAGTGTAACAAGCTCAACTTTACACTGAAGACAACTGACAGTTATAAAACATGATCAACCTACAGTGTAGACTTGTTATCGCTTGTTATTGTCAATTTATGATGCTGTGTGCATCCTGCGATCCTGTGGAGCTCCTGCAGCCCACCTGAGCTTCAGTCATGAAAATCAAAAATGAACTCAGAGGTTCCAGACTAATTCACATTTGCAAAATTAGTTTGGTGATGCCAGGCTTGCAGACTCTTAAATTTGCAGATAATCAACTTATCCAAACCTGTGAACATGCAGTGAACCCTGGACTTTGTGGGTCCCTGTTGCTTTATTTAATCTGATGTTTTTCAGGCTAAAGGCAGCTAACATGCTAAACTGTCTGTCTGTATTTTATAGTAGAACATTTACCGTGTGGAGAGAAAATGTCGAAGGGGATAATGTACACACACCAACACACACTGAACTGATCAGTACATGCAGGTGGACATGTAACACACCTCGGCCTTTGCTGTCCGTCATGTTGATTTGTGACGTTATTGACCGACTTCACGCCTCATCAGTATTCAGCAGGAGCACACAAACACATTCACATGTCAGACACTTGTATATCTGTACACAAACACATGTCCTGGTGTGTTGATGTGTGGCTGCTGTCGTCTCAGCAGACCCCCTTTCATAGCGGTGGAACAGTGGAGGAATACCAATAACTCTGTACACACACACACACACACACACACCCACACACACACCAGCAACAAAAACCTGTGTACACACACATCTGCTTCAGGCGAGCTGTGAGAGTCTGGTCCCTCTAAAATGTCCTGAAATGGACACAATGTACAAAAAATGGAGTCTTTCATTATCGGCACCTTATTCAGGAGCACTTAGGAGCCGTTTCTTCTTTTCACCGAGTGCAAAAATTCAGCAGATTTATGTTTTGATGGGGAGGCGAGGATAAAATGTGAAAATGGAAAGCACTTAATGCATGAATCCAACACGGCTTCACAACTTTCTGAACTTTATATTTCTGTACTCAAAAGTACAAACTGGTGTAGCTTACTGTGTTGAACAAACAGAAACAAGTTGACAGTAAGAAGATGGAAAATGATGATTGATAAGGTGATAGCCAGCAAGTTTATTTATACAGCACATTTTGTACACCAGAGTAACACAGTGTGCTTCACACCGTTAAAAAAGAAACATCCATATAATAAATCTTTTTTTTTTTTTTTTTTTTAAGTTATTTTTTGGCATTTTTGCCTTTATTAGATAGGACAGCCACAGATTAGACAGGAAACGGGGCAGAGAGAGGGGGGATGACACGCAGCAAAGTGCCGAAGGCAGGAGTCGAACCAGCGGCCACTGCAGAGGACTAACAGCCTCCATACATGGGTCGGACGCTCTACCAACTGAACTAAACGTCCGCCCATCCATATAATAAATCTAATTAAAAGAAAGTACAAAATACAAAAAAATAGTAATTAAAAGGGATTCATTAAAAGATAAGTCATATAAAATTAAATAAAAAGTACAATCAATGAAATAGAAACATAATGACAGTGACTATATTATGTTTAATTGGTAATAAATGAGCCAAAGTGTAATTTGAATTGACTTAAAGATGTACTGCACACTTAAACATATTATTCGAGCTGTAAATTATAATACTATTCTGTGATGGAGCACATCTATGCTGGCATTAATATTCACATTTCTTCATAGATTTTTTTTTTTTAAAAACAAGGTATTTCACTGAGCAGTGATCTGCACCTCTCCTCAGTCACTTTGCCTACTTTTTAGCATTTTAGCAAAGTTATGCAGTGGGTGAAGTTCAGGTCAGATCTGGGGGTGCAGTTACACTTTAACAACACTGTGTGGAAATTTATGACATAATCAGATTTAGTGAGTCCACTTCAAAGCACTACCATTAACTATACCAGCAAACCAGTTAAATAAAACAAAATCCAGTAGTTGTCACACTTATTTTAAGACAATTTGCAGTTGGGTAACGGAGGTCCAACTCTCGAGTAAAATTTACACAACTGAGTTTAGTTAGTATCATGAAATTTCTCTATGTTGGCATCAATCAACACACTTCAGTTAGGCCAGGTTATGTTGGTCAGTTTAATTAGCTGGGCACTGTCCTACTAATTAAATCCAAGTTGACTAGATATTTTTTGTATTACCTACTGGTTGCACATAAGTCAGTTATTACAATCTCAATGCTTTTATTAAAGGGATAGTTCAGATTATCTGATGTGGGGTTGCATGATGTACTTCACTCAGTCAGCAACAATATCAGTTTAAGTGTACACTGTATTTGCTGTGAGACGGCCTTTTCTCTCTGCAAACCAAACTCCATAGGTGAAATCACTAATTTTACGTAGGACTCTCTGGTCTACTGCTTCCGTGATCGGTTATTTTGGTCGTGTTAGTGTGACTTTAGAGTTTTATGAGGTTGGTTCAGGTTCACCAAGGTCACACAATAACACAAACTAACTAACCGATCGATGCAGCAGTGGACCAGCCACTCTTTTGTTCTGTGTGGTAAAATTACTAATTTTGTCAATAGGGTTTGGTTGGTTTTATATAACAGTGATTTCCCACCAGAAAAGGCAGTCTTACAGTGAAGGAGGGTAGTGAACATATGCTAAAGATAGCATGCATTTAAACTGATAGTGATTTGTTTTACATAGTCCTTTTTTTAGGTGTCTAAAATCTCTTTTTGCTGCTGACCCTGTCCACAGCAATTCATTGTTTAGCTTTCTACACTGGTACTCCTGCTGCTTCTCCAAAATGGGGGTGTGTGGACTGCCATCTACTGTAGGTGATACACTGATTATGGAGAGGTACAACCCAGTGGTGTAGTCTAGTTTATTGTAGTGGGTATACTCCAATTTTTCCCCTCCCAGCCTCGTACCCGTCCTGCCTGGGGCGACATCTGTCCCGCAACCATCCGCATCCACCCATAATTGAGATCATTCTGAAAGACTGGTTATGTATTATCTAAATGTAAATGTATTGTAAACACACATGTAGCATCCAGCTCCTAACACTACTGGTAGTAATTAATGATCAGCTATTAAAGGTTTTATTTATGTTGGACCAGAATCAGAAAACACCAGATTCAAGCAAGAGGCAGAAAAGGATATTTGCAATGTTAAATGGCCACACAAGACAAAGGGTTATAAACTGGTACCCTGTATTTTTCCCCCACAAATAACAAAATAAATATATAAAAATGAAATTAATCGTTCAGTGTACTGTCAATATCACACAGATATTGTATCACCTCAAATAAAACAACAGTATCAAATGACAGCTCTTTTCAATCTGTTCTTCAATCTCTTCCATCTGACTGATTCAATATTGTCACTTCACAACTCACTTCAATCTTAGAACAGCTCACTATTCACTGTCTCATCAATATCAAAATCACCATAACCACATCACAATAATACACCATACCCACAATAACGACAGGTTTCTGAGCTGAGCCTCTCTACAAACTTACAGCAAAGTATAGGCTGTTATTTTTCTGTTTTGACAACCTATGTTATTTTTTTTTTTTTTTTTTTTACAGTTTTATCTGTTATATTTACCGTTCACAGCAGCTTCTCTCTCCGCTTCACAAAGCGTCTGACGTTACTTTCTAATCTGCCTGCGGAGCACACGCGCACGCGCGCGCGTGCTTCGCTAACATAGCAAAGGCGAATTTATGAATGGGAAAGAGAAAGTTCTCTCACAAAATCATGTTGATACGTATCATTGCGCATTTTTAAATGGTTATACGGAAACTCGGGACGTTTTCTAGTGGGTATACGGCGTATGCCTGCGTATCACGTAGACTACACCACTGGTACAACCACACATCAAATATTCCAAAAACTATTTTTTTTAAATGTAGCTGATGGCTTGTGGACAAATTGTGTAACATTTGAGGTGATTGAGACTCATGAGCACTGAGTTATGGCCATTTAAGCGTATCGTGCTGCTGGAACTCCACCCTCAGCGTGACCCCCATCTATGAATCAGTACCAATGTACATTTATGAGTTATTGAGAAACGTCAGACTTGTGTAACTTCTCTCTGGGTGGTTCTGTGACTTGGTTCAGTGTTTCGTTTTCGAGGACTGATTGATCTTTCCTGGCTCAATTAAACACATTTGATCCCCACCCAAAACAGCCTCGCCTCCCGCCAAGGCTAAAGGAAACCCATCAGTGTAATTAAGGTAATTAAAGAGATTTTAGGGGATGAATGGATGACCCAATTTGCTGTGAGTCCACAGTGCCCAGGCTTCCTTCTCTCAACTTTTTTTTTATTTGTTCATTCGTCAGATAAATCCTCTCATCTGTGGATCCTGCTCTTTTGATGTTTTTTTATTTTGTGTCCTTGGATCATTCGCTTTTAAACTTTGTCAAGTTGAATGTCAGATGCTGGCGACAGAGTTTCCACCTGCACTGGAGGTCTGAATATTATGGAGTTTGAGAAGTTTAGGTCAATTTTTCGAGTAAAAATGACCAGATCTTGCTGGTTGCAGACCCTAACTCTTAAGGATTTCTTGGTTTTCTGTGTTTTCTAACAATAAATTGAAGATACTTTGGGAAATTGGACTGTTGGTTAGACAAAATAAGCAATCTGGTCTCAGTTCACTCCTCATCTAGTAATGTAGGTGTGACATTTTGGACTTCAGACTGCCAGCCCAAATCATTTTTGGCATATCCAGATTGAATCCAGATTGGTTTTAGAAAGTCTGGACAGCAAAAACCCACAGGAAATGTGATTTTTGCAAATTGTGCCCAAGCAAAGTGGTTTGAAATGTGCTTCACTGAAATGTGCATCTAAGTGCAGAGAACACGCCGTGCATGTAACTGTGGACTTCAAATTTTTTTTAATAGAGTTTTACAGAAGGAAACATAGAGAATAAGAAAACTAAATCACTCTTTAACAATTCAAGACAGGAACAATGGTAACTTGGCATCTCCAAGATTCAGAAAACAGGATTTTGAACAACAGGGTGTTCTGCATAATGAGCCTTATAGGTCGGACATAAATGATGATACTGTGGGATTCCAGCCGGCCAGCCGGCTTATATATTCTTCTTCTTGTCATAAAATCATAGAAGCCAAAACTAACAATGAACGTATCCAATTAACAAGTACTGTGTGTCACAGGGGTGAGAGCAAGGCAGCGGGGGAAGAACCAAAATACAGACAAATCCAGAGCAAGTTTACAGATTGATGAGGCAGGCGAGGGTCAGAACTGGGAAGACGGTCCAACAAAGTCAAAGGTTCAAGTTACAGATTTCAGGCTTCAAATAACAGATTACAGCAGCAGGAAACTGAGGCGCAACTTTGACAGACTATTAGTGAAAATGAACCAGTTTATGTGTGCTGCTGGACTGACCCGGGGAAATGGGAAACAGGTCAGAGAGTGGGCGGGGAAGGTTAGACAACAGCAGGGTAAGAGGTTATTGCAGGGCAGGAGGGTGTGGCTGGATGTGGGAGTGAGGTGACGGAGATGGAAAAAAATCAGAGGTTGCTGAGGAAGTGGGAACGTGGCTGGAGGGACGGACGGAGAGGAAGAATCCAAAGCCTGACATTCATCTTCGTCCTCTGTGCTGTAGAGCCTGTTTACACCTGCTGTTAACATGCATCATGTGTGATCCAATCACAAACAGACAACTCTGAGTACGTCAGTTCACACCAGGCATTGAAATCTCGACTGAAGAGACTCAAGAGACTTTTGCAAGCTTTTTTTGTTTGTTTGTTTGTTTGTTTAACTGGCAGCCAAACTGTAGTAGCCAACATGCTGGGACAAACCATTGACATTTATAAAGATGGACAACATAACAGCTCCCTAAAAGTAAAGCATGAACATCTGAACAGCATCAATTAAATGTTGTCTTCTTTCTTAAATTAAGTGTAAATGGTGAAATCAGTTGAAACATGTCTTTAGGGGCACCGCGGTGGCTCAGTTGGTGGAGCGTGCACCACATGTGGTGGGGCTGTGGGTCCTCTGCAGTGACCGTGGGTTTGGCTCCCATCTGTGTCCCTTTGCCCCCACTTTCTCTTCCTCTGTCCTGTCTGTCTTCAGCTGTAATATGTAAAACAAAGGCATAAAAAGGCCCAATTATATATATATATATATATATATATGAAACAGCTGCCATATGTTGTCAAGTAGATACACTCCAGATACCATCGTTAAGGTGATGCTGCAACAAACTGACACAATGTTTTTTATACAAAGTAAAAAATAACTTAATGCAGAATGTTTGTCAAATTTACAGGAAGGCCCAAATAATTAAGAATTCTGTCACAGACAGCATTTCACATTCATTTAGAACCTCTGATCTATGAGTCTGGATCTCTGTGCGTCTTCACACCTGTTCTTAGGACTGTCCACTTGTGATCAGACCACACAGGACACATGTCAATACCAGGTGTAAACAGGCTCTAAGTCTTTTTTTTTTAAATGAACCTACACATTTGTGTTTTAAGTTTTAAAAAAATGATTATCCTGCTGCTTTAGTGATGCAGAATGCAGAGAATGTCTCAAGACTGTAGAAGGATGCAGCAGATTTCAGGTCTCAGTGTGTTTCTTTAACTGTTTGACTCTCTGGGTTGTTTTTTACAGATAAAAATGTGGATAATGAGTTCCTTTTACAAGTTTCAAAATTTTGCCAGTGATGCGTTCTCCTCTGAGCTTCCAGCTGACAGGTGAAGCAGCAACACATAATGATTAGAGATCTTCAGACAGAACTCCAAAGTGATTTTGGAAAGTTCAACAGTGATAATGTAGCACTAAGAATAAAAAGGCAGTGCCACATTAAAAAAGCAGCATCTCGTTCTGTCTCTCTGAAGGCTGCGGGCCGTACGAACGTCTCGCTCCCTCTTCTCGGACTACAACCGTGTTTATCTGCCCTCCAGCCAGCTGATTCATCTGCCGGCCTCCCCGCTCTCCCTGCCCGCCTCTGCCTCCGTAGCCCTCAGCACAAACAACAGCACTGAGACAGAGGTGGAGACGTGACACGGGAGGGCTCGTGGTGTGAAAAACAGAGAGGGAGAGGAGGAGGGTGGGTGATGGATAGATACAGTAGAGAGGAAACACACAGAGAGAGATGAGAGTGAAACTGGAAAGAAAAACAGGATGCAGACAGTCGACACATTCGGAAAGAAAAGAGACAGAAGTTGATAAAAAAACACAGATTATGGTTATGAAATGTGGAACTATAACCCACACAAAAATTAGTCAACATGAGAGGTGATACACTGGATAATAGGAGGATACCAACTACTAGACTCATATTAATGCTGCAGACTGGATATGATTCACCTCAGGTCATCAGACAATAACACAACATGGGCTCATCTCTGTAATAAAGCAGCCAAAGTCCAAAATATTTAGTTTATTGTAATTCATCACCAAGAAAAGGAGCAAGTTCTCACACATGAGAACTTGAAAACAAACACTTTGGGCATTTTTACATGAAAAATGACTCAATCCTTGTGTTGTGTTCAGGTCTGTGGGGCCCGTATTCAATGTTTACTAAAAGAAAAATGATGCAATTAATTATTTTTTCAAACTGAAATTCATTGGCCTTGGCTCATTTTCTGTGAAGAACATATAAATGAATCATTTTCAGTGAGTGTACAATGTGCACCCCCCTACACATTTATATTATATACATGGGGCCCTGTCTTATGCTGATCTAAAGCACAAGTTGAAAGCACGAGGCACGATGGATTTAATTTACTCAAGGTGTGTGCAAATCCACCTCTGCCCCTTGCACCAGGGGTATCCTGTCCTGTACCTCCACAGCAGGATACACTTATCAGCTGTGCCCAAATGCCCTGATTAATTCATGGGTGAGATTAGACCGAACATGCAATAAACCAATCAGAAAGTGGGTTTCATCACCTTTAAGAAACAGGTGCGCCAGGAGCACGCACACTAGCAGCATGATAGGTGGATTTACCACAAGGAAACAAAGAGAAAAGATTTTTAAAGCAAGGCGACAAAGATAGTCGGGTGCTTTCTTGTGCAGACAGACTGTGACTGCGCCACAGACTTTGTGCTTCAACCAGATGTTAGTTGGTCTAAGGCGCAAGTGGTTTTGACTTCAATGCATGGAGCACAAGATAGTAAATATGCCTGGTCACACCTTTGTTTTGGATTCACTTTTAGACCTCCCGCCCATGGCCACACAGACCAGGTGCAAGTGCATTTGCTATCTTGCAGATGTGCCAAAATAGCAACTGTGCCAGTATAAGATAGCAAAACCACCTGCACCACCAGTGCAACCACTTTGTGCCGGATGTAAGATAGGGCCTGTGGTGTCTGGGTCCACTGGACCTGAAGGTGATAAAAGCCACAGCACCAGTCCGTCAGCAGTCAGCCTTTGTTCAAGGAAGAACTGAAGACATTAAACTGAGGTGGCCATCAGATTTTGCTTGGAAATTCATTTGCGCATATCTATTCCAATTGGTTTCCATAATGGGTGTTGAAGAGTTGGTTACTCCACTGATTTAGCATTGTGGGGAACAGTTGCTGGTCTCACTTCTTTCTAACTTCACACCAACTGTTTTGACATTCAATAGTTTCCCAACACCTGGAAACACACTTTAATGTGTGAAGCAAAACAAGCCAATTAAATGTGTCACGTACAAAAGTTTATGAAGATTGGATGAAATGTTAAAAAATAAAAATCCAAAAGTCTGTCCCAACTTCTGTGGTCTATAGTCTGATAGATTTATCTTGAACCATAGGTCAGCTCGTCTGCTCTTCTGACCAACGGCTGAACTTTACTCCAAATGTCAGTGAAATCTGTCCACAGGATGTTGAGATACTCTGCTGAGGAACAGACAAAAGGAACGGACGATGGAAATAGAACCACACAAAAGAAAAGAAAAGATAGTGAATAAAGATAATTAAAAAGGCACAGGACAGAAAATGGTTGGAAAGAAGATGGTAAAACAATAAAGAGGACAGAGAGAGACATAATAGACTTGATGCAGAGAACCTCTCCTGAGAAAGACGGGATGTCCAAGAATAGGTGGGAGATAAAGAACACAGTACAGGAGGGTCAGCGTGTCAGAGAGAGGAAGAGGAAGTCAGAATAAAGAGGGAGGGTAAGAAGTGATGTGAAGAACAAGAAGCACAGAGGTCGAGAACAGGAAGAGACGAATAAAAGAGAGAAGAACAGGTGGACTGATAATGAAACGACAGCTGAATTAGAGACACGACCAGAAATGTTAAAAAGTGTGCAGTGTAAGAATGACTGAATAAAGACTTTGGACATGAAACAGAAGCTCTGTGTTCCTTTACCTGTTTAATAAACAGCTAATTATTGGAGACGTTTATCATCTGACACCACATGTTGCTTTTAAATGCTTCCACGCTGCAGCCTGTCAGACGCTGAATGAAGAAAGTGTTGCTGCATTCAGGTGCCCCTCGGACATTCCAGTTCAAGTCAAGATTCATGTTCGCTCCAACAATTTCAAGCTTTAAATTTCAAACTGATTTAGCCTCAGATTTGTTGCTGCACCGGTACAATCCCTAAAACCACTAAGATATTGATTTAACTTATGAGTTTTAATGTTAATGAATAACTTTTCTACTAATCTAGGTCACTCTACTCACTCTAATCTTCAAACCAGCCACTGTCAGCTCATCAACTAGCGACTGATATTTTCGTCGTCCCTCCTCACCTCCTTCTGTCCTCCCAAGTCTAAGCTGGGAGATGTGTGCAAGCTCAACTCACAAAGTGTCAAGAGGTTAAATATTCTTACACATATTTTCTTTATCAAAGAGAAAGAAACTAATCATACACCTTCTGAATCCAAGTTTCCCACTTTTACCAACCCGACGACTTTACTTATCAATTAGTTCAGACTTCAGTCTTTAGTGTCTCCAGAGGGAACTGTGAAGACGACCAGTTTGAAACTGAAACAGTCTGTTGGTGTGGAGTTATGAAGATGAGAGCTGACCACATCTCTGTAGCTGCTCCTTGTTTCAGCTGCAGACACGAGGCTCCAGGCTTCATCAGCTGCTACTAAAACCACGTATCATCATCAACTGTCAGATGAAGATAATATGTAGTTTTGGTGCCGTTTAGGCTTAAAACAGGAAACTAGTGTGTCCCTCTTGTTCATGCCACACTGCAGAATGTGACCTTGGTTCCCGACTGAAGAGGAACTTTGGAGTACAGGTGGCGATGAGGGCAATCTTGTTGAGTGTTCATGTAAAGCTCGGCTCTTCTAACCTTCAACAGACTCTTTGTGTTCTGACCTGCTGCTCTCAGGACGGGCAGCAGCTTTGCTTCAAGAGTTTTTATTTTTCCACCCCAGGGACACACAGCAGTGACGGGAGGTGGCTGGAACACGTCTATTATGGTGATCATGAACACATGAGCACTTCAGCTGACAGACCACAAAATCAGACCTGAAATATTTTCTATAATCATGTTTTTTGTATTCTGCACTTCAAATCAAACAGCAGAGTGTCTGTTGTCCTTTGCTGGCGTTTGCATTTTTTTTCTTTTAGGTGGTGCTCTTTTATTTGTTTGTTCAACCACTAATTGTGCCAATTTCCAGTTTTACCTGTCCTTTTTTGCTTTTATTTTCCTAATTTTGTATCTCAAACATCAGACACATGACGGCAAATTTTCTTTTCTCCCCAAAGCCTTAATTTCCTGAGAAAACAGAACATTACCCGCCTGGTCTCATTTACAGGTCTTCAAACAGCAAAGTTTTGCCATACAAGCAAACACAGGACTTTCAACCAAGAGATCAGAGTTTGTGACTCAACGTTATCTAAAGTTTTAAAGTTTTTTTTTTTAAGTTTTAAAGTTACTTCATGTTACCTGCAACACATTATGTGTGTCACATGACTTTCTTCACTTTTGTCTCATGACTTATTTGAACCTAAACCATGATCCTTTTCTATAACTCACCAATAGTTGGTGTGTAAACCAGCCAAACTGTGACCCTTCACAATGTTAACTATTACAAAGACTGCCATGATGACAAAGGTCACCTGACTATTGTTGCCATGTCCAAAACGCATAAAATGCACCAGAATAAGCAGCATTAAATGATGCACAAAAGTTAGTTTTTCTGCTTGAATGTCTCACATATTTTCTGCATGGACATTAGTGCATGCATGAAAACAAAACTGAAAGCAGCTCCTCCAATCTTTAAAGTGAATCATTCAAGAAAACGCTCAGACATCAACACACAAAAAAGAAAGCTCCAAAATGATTTTACAACTTTTTTGTTGTTACAATTTTCACTTGCTCACGCATCAAATTTGCAAAACAACCCTGAAAACTTCCCAACATGCATCACGATATTTTAGAAGAGCTGCCATAAAATCAGGCATTTTAGGCCCCAGCAATCACAAAAATAGCCTGTGAAGTTGTGGAGAGAAATATAGCCTACAGAGACAGTAGGGGTGTGAGTGCAAGTCCCTAAATTGGAGAAAATAGTACTTCAGGTGGGTAGTGGGTGGATGATTTATGCAGACATGTGGACTCAGATGAACTCAGAGCTCATCTGTGCATCACTAAGGTGCAGTATGAGACACAGAGGGGCGTGACAAAGCAGCGTTGGTATCTGATGACCTGGGATGAGAACAGGTTGATATCAAACCAGAACAGTAAAAGAGACAAGAGACCCACAGCAGAATGTACAGTATTTGTAAAGGGACAGATGGATGTGAAGCAGGTCTGTAAGAACAACCAGGAGTCAGAGAGGTGAAGACAGGATGTCTGGAGCCTGGTGTCGATGTATAATTGGTCTCCTGCAGCGAGAGAGTCCGCATTCTGGTTATATTCAAAGAACATTGTAGGCTTTTGAGTGCAGATGTAAATGAGGCTGTTTCCTGTGGACGCCTGCAGAGAGGAGACTCGTCCACCCGTCAGGTGACTGCCTATGAAAGGTCCAGTCAGGCTGCATCTGTCTATCAGAGGAGAGACACTGAGATGAGGATGTGATTTCTGAACATTTTTGGCCCTGAAATAAGCAAGAACTCTGTAAAACTGTCCACCTGCTCCACCAGCTGCCATTCAGAGTCCTGTTTTGACCATGTTCCGTCCTGGACATTCTCTACTAGAACATGTATGTCCTCTCTACTTCATGAGCCTCCTGGAGCAGAACACCAACAAAGGCCCTTTTGTACAAAATAGAGCAGTAGTTCTGTGCATCGTACATCAGCGACTGTGCCTTTTCTTCTCAGTGTCATAACTAAAACTAGAACACACGGACCTCGTACACATGGAATCAGTTGAAGCCACATAGTCGAGAAAACAATCAAATAAAAGAACACCAATGAGAAACTTACATAAAAGTGGCAATAATGAGTTAAAAAAAAAAAATAAAAGTCACAATAAAATTCTGAGAGTAAATAAAAACAGTTCAAGTTTAAGGCATATGAATCAGCTAAAACAGGAAGACCTGAAGGTAAAATGTGAGTGAGTTAAATATTTACATTGGATAAATATTTAACAATAATTAACAGCATAGTTTCATTTCCACAGATCAGAGGAAATATATGCTTGAAAGAACATGTAGTTTTATGTTAAGTATGTGAAGTAAAATGGATCTTTTTGTTTAATATTATCGTGATCGTGTTGCTAATTTCCATTCATTTAGCATTGAGCTAACTAACAAAGCACTAGTTAATTATGTCAATATGAAATAGATTCCAACAATGAAAAAATAATAATTCAGGAATCATAAAAGGAAAGAATCAAAGTTTCTCTCTCTTTTCATCCCTAACAGAATCTGTATTTTGTGATTGTAAGTCCAGCCCTGCCGTGGTTGTGTTACGTGTGTAAACGTCTCTGGAAGATAATAAAGCAGTGACATGTTGCTGCTAACAGGCAGCGTGTCAGAACCTCAGCAACTCATTTAAGTTCAGAGTCAAACCAATTATTTCTAAAATTAGACAGAAATAACCTTTGGCCTCCAGAGGGCACGTATGTGTGGTGTGTGTGTGTGTGTGTGTGTGTGTGTGTGTGTGTGTGTGTGTGTGTGTCATGATGCTCTCCTCTCTGGCTTTTCTTTAAATCACCTCATCAGTCAATTCTGAGGGTCTCTAACTGCAGCAGGCGGCTCAGAGTCACGTTCACCTACAAAATCATGGACATCATGACCACACACACACGTGTGCATACACACACACACACACACACACACACACACACACACACACACACACACACCACACACACACTCCACTTTAACAACATCTTAAGCCCCCTTCAGACCTGCACCTCTTTAGATAAGATAACATAACATAACATAACATAACATATTTATTTATTTGGCTCACAACAGGGAAATTTACATTGTTACAGCAGCAAAGTGGAGAACAAAAATATAAAGAAACATCCATAAAAAATATGAAAACAATTTCAACAAATAAAATACAAAAAAAAAAAAAAAAAAAAAGCAGGTGAATTTACACTACTGCACGATGATAATACAGCTGATTAATGCACACTGGAGGTGAAATTCACAGCAATTTACAGCAATTTAACATGTTTCATGTTTGAATATGTCACTTTCAACACAACACAGCTCTGAGCTGAAAGCTGATAAAGGTTGTACACGGTGAGCACGAGGTGAAATCTGCACACAGAGACAGAAATGTACATCTTGTAACGTGCTGCCTCGTGCCTCAGCTCTCATGCACAAAGGAAATAAAAGTCTGGGTTTCTGTCCTGATATTTGAGCTGTGATTCTGGCAACAGTCAAAACAGCAGTCATGGGACTATAAAGGGACAGTTCACCCCAACATCAAAAACACATATTTTTCGGACACATAAGGACTCTAATGCTTGTGCTCTATGTGTCAATTAACATGGAAAACTGAAGAATTTTTCCTGAACTTTCCTGAAATCAAGGGCACAGATCTGATTCCAACGTATGTGACATTACTGTTAATTAATTCCATCGCTGTGATGAGGCAGAAGTCTCTATTTTAACTGCAGAGAGAAGCAGAAAACAGGTCGGTTTTAGTTCCACTCTTACGTGACTTTATGCTGTTTACAAGTTCATTATTAGAAGGTAGATCAACTTAATTAATGTGAATTATTTACGTTAAAATACACTTTTCCCCTGGTGGTCTTTTGACTGGACAGACTCCTAAACCAAACTCCATTCAAAAATCAGGTGTTTTAAGGTTGGAACATACTTTTTCACAGTAAAACGTTTAGTTATGGTGTCACAAAGACTCTTTTCTGATTTGCCTCGATCTGCAGGAACAATCAGCACACACATCATTTACTCAGTAACTCAGTCATCGTGTTGACTGGTTGGTCCCTCAGTTTATGATTTCCATCCTCCTTTACCTTTGCTCTGTGGGTTAAGAAAAAGTGTGTTTTTTTATTGTTTAACTTGAAAAATGCAACACAGCAGCTTTTAGCCATGATGCCACTAGGTTTTTAATTTGGCATGACAGGAAAGTGACATGTATCTGCTCTTTGACAGTTCAAAAGTGGAGCTAGCTTCTTCTAAATATACTAAATGATACTACCAGGGTCTGTGCCCAAGCCTGAAATAAATATGGCTCCATTTAAGGAGTGGAGAACTGTTGTCTGCCATCGCTCGGTTGGATACAGAGATGAACCTGAACATTCTCATTCAGCGGTTTCAGGTTAAAGTCATTTATCATTTTTTATTTCGTATGACTTTGTCCCAAACAGATGTGAAAACTCCCACATCACATCTGTGCCACATGTGGAGAAAAATCTGTGAATTGTGTCAGTTTGAGCCCAGTTGCTGTAAACACAGCCTCCGCGTGGTGTTTGTCCAGATGCAGGCTGGCGTGGCCTTGCCTCTAACCCGAGCTGGGAGCTCCTGCGCTGGGGCCTGGGACACGGCTGATAGGAGCCTGGAGCCGCTGGGTGTGCAGTCTGTGTTTACGCTGATGGTTACAGACTTGTTTTCATGCAGACATCACTTTTCTGTGTATTGCTTTTCTTTCTGTGCCCTCCTTCTTCTCCAGCTGTGTCCGACCTTGCCTTTTGTTTTAATTTCTCTGCCGTGCCCGAGTTTAAAAAGCTGGAATCCAGAAAGGCCCTCGAGTCAAGGAGGGTAAAACGCTGATTCTTCAGCCTCTGGAAACAAGTTTAATTATTTTTTTTCTTTGTTGACTTTAGGGCCTTTTTGTAATACAGTTTTTTGTAAAATGAAGGAGCCGTGTTTTCACTCTCTACTTTCCATACTGCACGTACCTACAGGCTGTCACAGGTTGGCATCATTTCTGGTGTTCTGAAGGATCCTGATGTGTTGCTCAAATCTGATGAAAGCTGCCACAGAAAGAGGATTTAACAGGAAACCTCATCATGGTGATCACTGCTGCTGTGTGAACAGCTCTTATTTATAGATTTTTATGTTTTGACATCATTACCAGTGATGGAAGAGGTACTAAGATCTTTTACTCGAGTAAAAGTAGAAATACCACGGTCTAAAAATACTCTGTTCCAATAAAAGTTCTGAATTCAGCACATTACTCAAATAAAACTACAGATGTATAATCAGCAAAATGTACTTAAAGTAGTAAAATTAAAAGTATTCATTATGCAGAATGTCTTCTTTCACAGTGTTATATTGTTATAGATTATTATTCTATTGAAGAGGAAGAAAAAGTATATTTGCCTCTGAAATGTTGTGGAGTCGAGCTAAAAAGTCACATAAAAAGAAATTACACAAGTACAAGTATGTCAAAGTTGTACTTGCATATAGTACTTGAGTAAATGTCCTCAGTTACTTTCCAACATTATTACAAATGTATTACAAAGTTACTGAAGTTGTAAAAAGTTTTTAAAAAAAGTTTTGTGTGAGCCTCAAAGCTGTCGTGCATGAAGTCACTGTGGCTTTTATCCAAAGTTATTTTCAGAAGTTTTCTCTACCCCAAAAACTGGGTGATCTTGCAACTGAGTTCCAAATCAAAATATTATTCCTGTCCATCTACATCGCTTTGGTGTTGTTTTTTTTACCTGAGTAAGGCTGAGACGGACATTTTAGCAAAACATTACAGTACAGACTTTCTCACGTTTGATTTTCAAGTGAGTTTTACAGCGCTGTCAAAAGTTTTCAAACTTTTTCAATACTATGTTTAAAACAATATAATATCCATTAATTATAGAATTGAAAGTACCTCAGTTCAGTCTTTACTGTTCTGCTTGAAATTTGGCTCATCAGGACTGTGTGCAGGTTGTTAGTAAAAATATAAAAACGATCCCTCACAAGTGTTACAAATAACAAACAGTATAGCCTCAACTATCGAATTATTATTTATTAATGATCGTCATTTTAAGGTATTGCCAAACTATTTTCTTTGTTCCCAAACTACACCCATTTCACTGCGCTAGCGAGCTCTGTGGTGCTCGCATTTACGTCCTGCGCTATCGCGAGCATGAGCCTGTCACCTGAGAGTAGATGCACGCTTCATTCTGCGCAGTGATTCGGTTGGTGGGTCTTGTTCTGTAGAGATAAAATAGTTCCATCATGAAACTGGAGAGAAGGCAGACATCTGCAAAACTGTCTAGATAAATCCAGGATAAACAGCACGACAGATAAGAGGTATTTTTGATCCGGGGCTGAACTTTGTCTTTTAAACATAAAAAAAAAAAAAAAAATCAGAAATAGGAGCTCTTCAAACAGCAGCAGCGATCACAGTGAGGAGGTTTGCTCTCTGAACATATGTTCTGTTTAAATCCATCTCTGTTTACGTGGCAGCTCTCATCAGATTGGAGCAACAAGAGGAGATGAAGTGGAACAGCATCCTGTGTATTATTATTTTGTGAATGGAGTTGGCTGAGTGGTTCAGGAATAGGCCTATTATCTGTGCATTTGTGTTTTCCATCTTGTGTGCTCGTATGCTTGAAGAATAAAGAACCACAGGAAGGTCTGATCGAGCATGAGGCTGTGAGATTGTCCCTCAGTGTCTGAACTAAAGCCGGGAGAACCACAGGGAGATGAATCATCGGCCTCTTCTGTTTGGGAGGGTTGAAAAAAAAAAAGAGCAGGAAGTAGTCGGATTTGGGAAGCAGAGGATTGGAGGGTTGTCTGACATGTTGGCCTGGTTTGACTTGACTTCAGACTCACAGCCTGCAGGGATCACAGCGGGGGAGGAAGACATTTCTGCTCTGTAGTCAGCATGGTTCTGCTCGGCCGGGGCTGACTTCCATCACTGACAGACTGGGTGTCCCTCAAATCTATATTGCATGGTGACGCTGGAGGAACTCGAGGAGAAAAAACATATAAACCCAGAAGTGTGTGCAGCTGTGCAAAGAAGCCTTGGTGATGGTGCTGCGGCAGGAAGCCTGTTTCAAGCTGTCAAGGGTGACCGTATTTTCAAACTGAAGCCCTTACGTGTATCGCATGTTCATGCACGTGCACATGTATTCACTTATGCAAGTACCACTGGCATTTTCTTCCAGATGTGGGCAATTATTTTAGTGCTTAGCACACCTACTGAGTGCACCTTTCAACGTCACAGAAGCCACGATCGCAGCATTTACCTCCTGGAGCTCTTTAGAAAAAACTGTTAGCATACTGACAGGTTCTGTCAGAAAGAGCCACAGGCGCCATGGCCTATGACATTTTATGTTTTTATATTAGCAGGGTTACTTTAAAAATGTATTCGGATACAGTTACTAATTACCTGTTAATTACCTTGATTAATATTTGTTACTTATTGTTTTGGGGGCTGCAACTAACAATTATTTTCTCAATTAGCCGATTAGTTGTTTGGTCCATAAAAGGTCAGAAAATGGTGAAAAATGTTGATCAAAGTCCAGGATGACGTCCTCAAATGTCTTGTTTTGTCCTCAACTCAAAGATATTGAGTTTACTGTCAGGAGGAGTAAAGAAACCAGAAAATATTCACATTTAAGAAGCTGAAATCAGAGATTTTTTTGATTTTTTTTAATAAAAAGAAGATTAAAAATGATTAATCCATTATCAAAATAGATTCAGATTAATTTAATCATCAATTAATAATAGGTTTGTTGCAGCAAGTGTTTTATGGTCATTGTTAGGTTTATTAGTTTGCCCAGCTGTTCCTTCCTTTGTTGTGCACAATTTATTGATTGATTAATTAATTTAAAATCAAAAAATTCCACCCGGTGAAACATTTTTCCACTAGAGGTCGTGATAATGAATTGGCAGCTGTGTGTGCTTTATTTTAAAATCTGTAGTCCTGCTAATAAGCTCCATTCTTGCTAAATGTATCTGTAAACTAATTACTTCTTTAGTCCTTTTAAATAGAACATTGTCAAGCGATGAATCCTCTCAGCCCAAAGTTTGTTTGGCTGCACTATAAACTCTGCACAGTAGTGACAGAAATATGTCATTTCCAACAGAGATGTTTTCCAGCAGTAAAAGCACAAGTTTAAAAGATTAGAGCTCTGCTCAGGTTGCAGGTGGTGAAAACTGCTTGGAGGTACATGAGATTAGAAGTAACACCTCTGACTTCCTCTCTGTAGCTTCTTCCACCTCTGTGTCTTTCTCAAACATCCATAAATCACTTCTTCTCCCTCTGCTTCTCCCCATCTTTGTATTCTCATCCATCTTCCTCCATCTAGTTCAGACAGTGAGTTGTAATCCCTCTACATCTTCACCCAGCTCAGTTATTTAAATCAGCTGTAGGCCCAGGAGCTCTGTCTGTCTGTTTCTGTTTCTTTCTCTCGTCTCTTAATCCCTCTGTCTGTCTATTTTGTTCACTCACACTTTGGAGTTCAAGTTTTATTTGTCCCAGTGGGCAGCTGGTCGAGCAGCAGCTATTAAAAGCAGCCTTGCATGAAACTAGTGAAAACTGCTGTAGCTTAGCGCCGGTCGCGTGTCCAACAGCTGTGAGCGTCTTCGCAATTATACTTCATGTGTGTATGCACTTCTTGAAACTGTTACAATGAGCTGAACATGGTGTGAAAAGGGAAAATGGAATAGGAACACAGCAGCAGATAACACCAACTAAGTAAATGAAAAAAAACCCAATTGCAAAAAAGTTGGGATGCTGCGTAAAACAGATGCAATGATTTGCTAAAAATTCTGACTTGTATTCAACTGAGTACAACACAAAAACAAGATATTTAATGTTCAAATTTGATTGTTTTTGTAAATATGCGCTAATTCTGAATTTGATGCCTGCAACATGTTTCAAAAAAGTTGGGACATGCGCAACAAAATACTGTGAAAATTGTGGAACGCTCCAAAAACACCTGTTTGGAACAACACTTTGTGAAAAAACTGCAGATGGTCCAACAGTTTAAGAAAAAAAAATCTCTGCACGTACGGGACAAGGCTGCACAGATACAGAGGACAGTGTCGTCTGGTAAAGATGGAGTTGAAATTATATTATGAAGAAAAGAAAAATATAAAAAAATAAAAAATTATTAATACCAACACTGGAAACTAGGCTGAAAGGCTGAAAAGGCAGAAGACCAACACTGAGTGTCTGTGACCTTTGACCCCTCAGGCAGCACTGCATTAAAAACTGCATTAAAAACCCACATCATGTATAAAGGATACTACATGAGCTCAGGAACACTTTGGAAAACCGTTGTCAGTAAACACAGTTTGTCTCTGCAGCTACAAATACAAGTTAAGACTCGACCATGCAAAGAGAAAGACATATATCAACAACATCCAGAAACACTGCAGACTTCTCTGAGCCCGAGCTCATCTGAGATGGACTGACGCAAAGTGGAAAAGTGTGCTGTGGTCTGACGAGTCCACATTTCAGATTGTTTTCACTAATCATGGACGTCGTGTCCTCCGGGCTAAAGAGGAAAAGGACCATCCAGATTGTTACCAGCACTAACTTGTAAAGACAGCAGCTGTGATGGTTTGGGGGGATTTGGAGCCACACATGCTGCCATCCCTGACGTCTGTCTCAGAGACGTCCCTGATTATTTCAGAGAGACGATGCAGAGACACATTGTGGACGTGTTCCAACAGCGTGTCTTCGTAGTAAAAGAGTCAGGTACTAGACTGACCTGCCTGCAGTCCAGACCTGTCTCCCATTGAAAATGTGTGGTGCATTATGAAGCACAAAATATGACAACAGAGACCAAACAGGACTGTTGAGCAGCTGAAGTCGTTATATCAAGTAAGAATGAGAAAGAATTTCACTTTAAAACTTCAACAATTAGTGTCCTTTCTCGATCTTTATACTACTTTTTTGATGTGAGTGAGAATGTGCTGCCTTAAAATATTTGTTTCCATTTCAGTAGCTTTAATTTAGTTTGTTAAAATCATCTTATTATTGTGCGTCACTTTGTTCCAGCTCTTGACTGAAGCTACATTATGTTTTCACAAAAGACTGTGTTCTTCGGCGGCTGCAGCCATCCCTCAGATGAAAATATTCCAGACGTCTTCGTCATCACTTCGTACTGAACTCAGTCAGGCATATTTAGAATCTTTGGAGACTTTTGGATCTCCACTAGAATCTGAAATAAAGTTTGGTGGGTTTGAACAAAGTTTGGCAGCACAGCATGAATTTATAACAACACACCAGCTACTTGTTAAGGGTTTGAAATTGGAATTCACCACCAACAGTTGCAGTGCTGATGTTAGTGTCTAAAGAGACGGACATTTTTGGTTAAATCGGCTGGTGGAGGATTTTAGGTTGGAATGTAAATATGAGTCAAATAAATGAAAAGTTTCCAAGAACAATACAAAACTTCTTCTTCTTTTAATTCACTGTTTCTTCCCTTCTTGCATTGTTTTGTCTCTTCTTCTTGTTTAATTTTGTTTCACTTTATCATCAAAGCTCACTCAATCTCACATTAGCAAACACACACACACACACGCACACATGGTGGCGTGCTGAGCGTCCCGGTGTCATTAGTGATGTTAGCAGGACTCTAATCATTGCTTTTGTTTACCCATCAGCCAGATGGCTGCCGCACTGCTGACTGGCAATCACACACAATGACAAACTCTCTCTCCCTGTGTCATCACATCTTCTCTCTTTTACACTCTCAAACTTTCTATCACTCTGTGACACTTCCTTTATTTTTGGTCTTTGTTTTGTAGACTGCAGAGGAGACAGAATCAGACCTGTACGAGGAGAAAGGAAATGAGTCTCAGGCTCACATCCTTCTGTGTGACCTTTAAGTCAAGGTCAGAGGGGAAACGGCACTCTGACGTAGCATCATATACCTGACAGTCATTACATTTACAAAATAGGCTAACAGACTGTTCATCAAACAGTATTCAGTTATTGTAGTTTATTCAGATGAAGTTAAAAATATATATATATATATTTTTTTTTCCATTATTTTCTTCCTCTTTTGAGCTCAAACTACAATCTTTGACTAAACCTAACCAAGAGTTGTTTGTGCCTTTATTTTGAAAGTCTATCCGGATGTTACAGATCCCTACACGTGCAAAACTGACCCTAGCCGGGTACCTAAATCATCATAGTTTGAAGCGTAGGGCCTCTGACCAAGCTGCCATATTTGCCAAGTTGTGAGTGAGAGCATGTTGGACATCTCATAGAAATATAAAACCTTTAATGAGGGTTTGTAGCCTTTTTATGCACCTGCACACTGTCTGAACTGTGTGTGTGTGGTGTGACAGTGTGTAAACAGCATGTCAGGACTTTAGGAGACACCAGACGAGCAGTATGGAGGCATTTTATGTTTTTATTCAGCTGTTTTTTTTACATTTGAAAACTGGCCAATGTTAAGACCATGAGCCAATGTTTAGCTAATGTTAGCTAAAGAGCTAAGTAACTGAAACTCACTGTTAGATTATGACTTGTTTAGGAAACAAAACTCAAAGTTTAGGACGTGGGACTTGACTCAGGACTTGCCTGTTTTAACCTGGGACTTAGGAAGCACAAAGACAAGAGACTAACTTGTTACTGTTATGACTTGGTCCCACTGCTGGTGTCTTTCCTTCAGACAGAGAATGAACATCAGGCATTCTCAAACATCCCTCTGCTTGTCCTCATCATTCTTACCTTTTTGAGAACAATTCCTCTGAGTGGTTCATGTTAAATTTGAGTTTAGAGTTCAGATAGAGAAATCATAATGTACACACACTTTTTTTCTCTGTTTGTGCTTATATAAGAAAGACATTAGTTGTCAGTTTTGTCTCTCTGCTCAGAACAGTTGAAAAGCGTCAGACAGCAGACAGTCTGCTTATCCACAACAGCCACCTGAAGCAACCAGTTTTTCAAATTCACACACGTTCTCTGATTTCCCCTGAAAATCCAGCAGCTCTTCACTGCTGTCATCTGTAATAACACCTGCCAAACCTCGCTGACCGCTGGGAGCGCTGCCTCCTTCACACCGCCTTCAGTCTCTATAGGATCCCAGCTTCTTCCGGCCTCTGCTCTTACTCCTCTTCCTCCTCTTTCTCCTCCTCCTCAGCGTCAGCAGTCGGGATCTTCTTCTGCACCTCCTCCCTCCGTCTTTCAATTTGTTCTCACTCTCACTTCACTGATTTCAGTCTCGCAGGCATCCGTTCTGTGAAAAAATCATGTAAAATGCACGTGTGAATCTGTAACGACCTCACTGTGCATGTCATCAAGCAAATTAGCCTCATATAGTCTCACCTTGAGTCTCCTCGCAATCATCCCAACATGTGTCGCTTTATTGGTAACACGCATGTTACACGCTTGACATGCATGTAAGAGATTTGTCAGCAGTACACGAGATGAGGTGATTTTCTGCTCCGGAGTCGTGCTGTGATTATCTGCTCTTTCCAGATGAAGAACTACAAAGATGGCTGCTCATAGAACATCTGGTCCTGGTGCCATTCCAACATTTTATTATCAGTTAATCAGTGGATGGATGATTTTGTCTTTACATGCAATGGAAAATAAAAAATCTGGCCAAAAGTATGTGGACACCGGAGCATCACAGACACACAGCTGAACATGTTACACATTTGTGTGACGTTTGTGCGCACATTTTCTGATAAATATCACTTTGCTGAATAATTATTGACTTATTTCCAAACTTTGGTTTAGTTTTAGTTTTAAGGACATTTTCAGGGTTAAACGTAAAGATAAGATCATTTTTTTGATCCCACACTGGGGAAACTCACATGATACAACAGCTCAAAAAGTAGAAAGAAAGGTGAGTTATAATAGAATCTCTATAAAATAGAAATAAAATAGAAGAAAATATCACAAAAGAATTATAAAATATAAAGTCCTAAATTATATATTGCCTGGAGTCAATTTTTACTTGACTCTGTGCAAATTCTATTATTTATTGAGCAGTTTTTAGATAACAAAAAACACTTAAGTTAATTGTCATGTTTAATGAAGGGCTGCAACATCTGTAAAATGTCAAAAATAATAAAAAATGTCCATCTCAGTTTCTCAAAGTTCAAGGTGATGTCTTTAAATGTCCTGTTTCGTCAGTTCAAACGTTTTATATAATAATAAATGGACAAAAGCAGGAAATCTCCATATTTGAGAGACTTACTCACCCAACATGGCATTTTACTTAATCTTTATTGCTGAGCTCAGCATTTTGCCTGTCACGTCCATGCATTTTAAGCTTTTCATGTGTAATTTAACACCATTTAGTGCGACATATCTTATGAGTTTTGGACTGGCTAACAATAGTCAGGTGATCTTTTGTCACCATGGTGATCGTCTTTGTGGAAACCCGTTTGCAGTTTGGTTCAGTTTAGGTGAGAAAACTTGGTAATAAACAGGTGAGAAATTGCAGATCATGGAGGAGTGAACCGTTGGACTTGGCAGAAGAAATAACACATGGAATGCAATAAAAAATGACAAGTGGCACCATTTGGTGAGACCAGGCTGTAATTTTTCCATAATTTTAACTTTTTATTTTTATTTTTCATCTACCTTCTCCTCTTTCTGTCTATATCTGTGTTTATCTTCCTACTTGTCTTTTCTTTTTCATTTCCTCTCCTCCACCTTTCCCATCTCTCCTCCCCCATAATTTTCTTTTTTTCAGGAAGTGAGCCTCTTTTCTTCACTTCCATTTCCTCCGCTTTTTGCTCCCTGCTATTTTTGTGAAAACATGCTTTCAACATCCTGGCCATTTGGATATTTTTCCGGGATTATTTTCAAACCTGGCAATGTGTTTTTTTTTTTTTTTTTTGTTTGTTTTTTTTTTGGTAATTTCAATAACAGAACATGTTTTTCAGCCTATTTTCAGCCGCCTGAGAACACGCTTACCATTTCAGCCTTTTCACATGAGATAAAACATGCTTCATTCATTCTCGGAGAAAGAGGATGCTGCTGCTGCTGTATGAAGGTGCGCGGGCTGAATGCAGGCTTATTTTTAAAAGCCCACCTTTCCATTCATTCATCAGTCCAACATCTCGTCGGTCAGATAATGAGCCGAGCTGCAGAACATGACCCTCAACTCCCTCATGTTTGTCTTTTCAAAGCACACAAGGTTATCTGCAACATGACCTCAAAGACAGTCTGACAAGTTTTTCTTGTTGTCCATGTGTTAAGTTTGTGTGTGCATGTACAGTATATGTTTGTGTGTGTGTTTACAGGAGAATAGTTCAGGCCTTTTATACCTTTTCTGCTAAAATAACATTTACAAGTCATCATCTTACCTTTGTAAAGAGTGCAGAGTATCTGGACAAAAATCCATTAATGGTCAACTAATTAACACACAAAATGTTTAGTTTTTTGGAGAGACCAAACTAAAAAGACCTCAGTGAGATATTATGTGAGCAAGTATTATTTACAAGGTTCAACAATGAGTATCCTGATTTCCTGGGACAAGTAAATGCCACCTTGGGCTAGTAAATCTAGCAACTAACTTGCCCAGTCTGAGAAGTGGAAAAAAGAATTAAAGTAGCTAAAGAATGCTTGCTTTCTTCTCATCTTTGTTGAAAGTTGCACATGTGAAGTACTTTTTCACGAAGCAGACGGCAGCATTTCAATTATCCCGAAAACAGGAGTTGAGCTGGGTGGTGTTAGAGGATTTAGGCAAAACCCCAACTATCTATTTCACCATTTGCTGCAGGCTTGAGACTGGGTCTTTCTTTTTTAAGGTGGTCAAGTTTCTGAAAAACATGGCTGGAGTGCCGTAGCAGAGCTGACAGCATCTTACTTGCATGGCAGCTAAGAGAGCTGCTGACAACCTGTTATGATGATGATTATAGCTGATTATTTAAGACAAATTTAAGATCAGAGCAGTGAGACCAAAAAAAAAAGACATTTTAAGATCTTAAATTTGCCTCAAATTAGTCTCGGGCTGAGCCTGTTTCTCAGGAGCAGAATTAAGAAGTATAGGAAAATGGTCTTATGTTGAGCTGATTTATGCCTCGGAGACCACAGGTTTAGAAAAGACAAGTTCCTCTGTTTTCTCCTAGAGTGATATATATGTATATACCAAATTCTTTCTTTTCTTATTTAAGTGTGTTATAAAAAAACAAAATAAATTCTTTCATCTCTATTCCCTTCATCTTTTTGAACTGGTGGAAGTTTGTTGTATTGCACAGAGGGAATGTCGTCACTCTTTGACAGTTTAATGTTTGAATTCATTTCCAAATTTAACTTAACATGAATTTCTTCCATTAAAGCTCTATAAAAGGGTTTGTTTCTGTGCACCTGTTAGTCCTTAAAAATATTAGAATCCAAGCCGATGAAGTATAATTGCCGCATGTAAATCTTCTAAATGTCTTTTAAAACTTCAAAATTCCCAGAAACAATAAGAAGGAAGTGACGGTGTGATTCTCTGAACCCAGAGCCCTTTAAGTCCCCCAGATTTACTTATTTTAAATGATTAAAGGAGACCACAAAATGCATTTTAAAGACATCAATTAATAGAGGCAGTTGTTCTGCATTATAATGCAAAACATCCTAAAATATATTTCATTTTATTTAAAAAGAAATGTGTTTTCTAAGTTGTAGATGAAGGGCATGTTTGCATGTCCTCACTGACCATCATTACATTTTCACTGAAAAGCAAACTAAAATTGCAATTAATACCAAACTTTTCCTGCTAATATGATCATATGTTTGTCTACTTTAAATAAAATTGCATTTTTTTCTAAATAAAATACATGAATTATCTACAAAACTGCAATTTTTGCACAGGTCCCCTAGTTTGTTTTCAACCCCACCACGTCATACATTAACCTCCTATAAATATGATGGATTAGGCCCTGTGATCAGAATTGAGGAAGTGACATCACACAAGTCTTTAAATTAACATGCTGCAAATAAATGCAAGACCCAGTATCTTTTCTTACTTATATTTCATTGTTTTAATCATTTGTGAATGTCAGGCTCAACAGTTCAACTCGTTGTACGAATAAATGAGAGTAAACTGTTGTTTGGGAAAAATTAAACATTAGTGTTGCTAAATATTCAATTTTTATGAAGTCCTGAATGTCAGGTGCTGCTGTTAGCTTAGCTAAATATGGAATTATGACCTCAGTGTCCTCACATTCATGTTAGCATGAAGCTAACGTCTCATCTGGAGTCTTTCTTATAACCAACCAGAGAGCAGCATCATTGTTATCAGCTGTTATCATGTGACTCTTCAGACTGCAGTATAACACACCACACACAAACACACACAGGTACCTGCAGGCTCTTGAGCAGTCTGTCACAGAGTGATGTGTATGTTGACTCGAGGAACTTTGCATTTAAACTATCTGTCAAACACACGATAGATTGATTGACGTACTCCACTCCGCCCGGCCCACACACACACACACACACCTACACCTCACACACACATGTACACAGCACTAATTGATGTATGCTGACACACACACACACACACACACACACACACACACACACACAGAGTACACAAACATGTTTTGCAACTAGTTTTCCTGCAGCAGTGAGCAGTACACTGGGAGTTTCTAAAACGCACACACACACTTACACACTTTTTTCATCCCAAACAGGTAATAGCGTCATTTTTCACAGCGGAGCCGGCGTCCCCGGCCCGTGCGGCCCTCATTAATCTCCCTAATGGAGAAGTAAGTGATCGGAAATACAGGTTTTAATCACGTTTCCTCTGCTTCCTCGTTGAGGCTGAAGGCTCTCGGCTTGACACTCTCGGCTTCGACAGTCTGAGCTCTCGATCGGTTCTAAAGCTTCTTGATTGACACGTCCGTTTATGTGCAGGAAGTGCTATGTTACCTGGCAACACAGCTGAAAGTCACAGGTTTGATCCCGAACAGTCAGTCATGTGTGTAACAATGTTAACTGTGCTTGATTTAAACAGTTGTTACGCTTATGTGTCATTAGCTGCACCTGTACCTACAGGTACAGGTGAGAAGATGAAGTCTGATTGAGGAAGTTCACTTTAGAGTGAGTGTGAGGTTCTAACACAACATACAAAATACTGCACAGCTGTGTATGTAAGAGATAATCAATGTGCAGGTGTGCGTGAAGCGGTTTGAAGGCACGACGTGGAGGCGAAGAACTTCGCAGCTGCATCTGCAAAGTGACAAGTTGATTATCCCTCTTTTACCATCGTCCTTTGCCAACAAGGAATAAAGGCATTTGCAATCTTTTGGTGAAAGTTTTGCAGAGCTTACTGTTGTTATGACAAATAATTCTCATCCTTCTTACCACTAAACTCAGCTGCTCGCTGCAGTTGGTAACGAGTAACACCGCTTCCTGATGAGAAGTGATGGAGCGAACATGTGTCTCTACATATACAAGTATGTCGCAGCAGGTGCACTTCCTCTTATTTATTCACAACTAACGGAATTTTCTTAAATCAGCCTTGTTTCTATTTAGTTGGGCAAGAGTTTACTTACTTATAACTCCCAAAAGTTCCCTTTTTTTATTCCAAACCTCGTCCTTTCTGAGGATGTTCCTCTGAAGAGGCTGCTGTGGAGCATATAAAAGGTGCCGCTTCTTCTCAAACTCTTTGATTAGTCTCTTGTCCTCCCTTTGACTGCTTTGATGAGGGGAAACAGGAACATCAAGGACATCACGTCTTTTTAAACCTGATGAAACTGGTTGGAGGTGAAGGTGAAACTTGGCTACAACCAATCAGCTGTTCGCTCGCTCACTCGCTCCTTCACGTCGTCTCTAGTTAAGAAGTGGTGTGAGCTTTGACAGCTGCGCTTTTAAATGTTGCTATGGTTACTAGTCAGGTGTGTTTTTCTATGATTTTTGCAAATAAAGTAAGAAAAAAACAGACTTCTGATCAATACGGCACGGTGAAGAAGGCAAAGGTCAAAGCCAAGAGGCAGTAGTTCGACACAGACAGACGAATCCAGCGGGAGCAGGCAAAGATGCATCGAGCCAAAAAGGTCAAAACAGTCCGTTTACAGATTTTAGAAAGACACAAAAGAGAGGCTTGAAAACAGGAACCTGGAGTAGATGGAGAAAAAAGGGAACAGGTATAAGAGTGAGCTTGTACATATTTTAACTGGCCAAAGAAGCGTGTTGTCTGATGTCACACAAAAGTCAAGTTGTCCAGCTTTTTTGCTGAACAATCTTGTCTTTCTTTTATTAATTTTTTTGCCAAAACAAAGCTACTCAAACTGTCTGGCTTTCTGCCCACTGACATAAACTACATTCCTGTTTTTGGCCTCTGATACACTGAAATGTGTTCTCACTGCTTCCTCCACCTCCGTCTTCAGGCTGAAATAAGTGTCAAGTTTGACGTTTTGACTTTTTTCAGCTGTTCAAAATATCCTGAGTAGTCATGCAGCTCATCTTGCTTTTGCAAATGTTCCTCTTTCCCCACAGTGATGATGTGTTTGTTAGATTAAGCTGCTGTAACTCTTCTGTTTGGACAACATATTCCCCTCTGGATGAATAAAACCTGCAGTCGTCTTCATTTGTCTACGTCAGCTGTTCATTTTGTGCTTTTTTTTTTTTTTTTGTGCTCATAAAGATTCACATGCATGACTTTAGTTTGACCTGAAGCTGCTAACTGATTAGCAGGCTGATTGCTGCAGCCGTGGTCACTCAGTCCTGTTTTCTGTAATAAATGAACTTTTGAAAGTGCTGAAGAGAATGGAACAAGCCTTTCATCTCCCACTGGCCCTTTGCTGTTGCTGTTTTGGCTGAGTTGACACGATCCCACATCACACTCTGCATCCTGATGAGCTCTGGCTGCTCAAACTCGAACTCGCTGCTCATTTGCATTTTTACATTTGACACGGCGACTTACATCATCATGAGATTAGATTCTTTGACCACCAGCAAGACAAATTCTGATTACATGAAAATTAAAACAGAGACCCTTTTACACTTGGTACAAGGTTTCATTGAAGCTTCTGCTGCTTTTTAAGACTCAACATGTTCACACTTGGTTTTAAAATGTGGTTTCAGTGAACCGAGACACATCGCTGTCTCTAGGGTGTCCAACTGACCTGTTGTGTTCAGATTTCACTGCTGCCAGCATCACTTCTGCAAGAAGGTCAAAAGGCTCTGTGCACAGTTATTATATCAGACTGTCCCCAGTAGATTTGTTTGGCACGGGCTGACTACAAAAACAGAAATGCTTCAAGAACTTATATACATGAACCAGCAGCTCAAACTGTTGAGATTTGCAGGCCAAAATCAGTCCTGTACTGATAACATATTTTCCTGTTATGTCCTTTTGCAGGCTGTCCACGTCAAGAAAAATAACTCTAACAATATCTATGAATATTCAGGATGTTCCAAGCGACTAATCTCTCTTTGGATTAAATGGGAATGTTTAATTTAGACTATTTTTGACCTGTGTAAAAGTAGCAAAACACTCAGAAAACAGTCCAAATTGAGCACAATTTAATAATTGATCATTTTAAACGTCTGAAAAAATATTGTGTATATGAAAAGCTATTTGAACTAACTATGGCTAACATTAGTGGTGCTAGCAGCAGCAACCTGCTTTCCCTGCAGGTTAACGTCCACATGTCTGTGCTGAATGTGGACACATGTTGCTCCGGTCAAGTGGTTAAAAGTCAGTTTATTCTGACACAGCCTACATTCATACTTATTTTCATTTTCTGCATCAAATTAGTGACAAAGTGTGCTGGTTTTACAAGATGGTATCTGTCTTATGAGTATTAGCACGTGTAGAGGGAGGCTGCTGTCTGACGATGCTGCAGCTCCAGCTAGTGGCGGGTGGCTTGGCTTGGAGGCAACAGTTAACTGATGTTGTACATAAAAAACTATCAATATAGTTTAAGATAGTAGCACAACTTTTAACACTCATATAACGTAATATTAGGCTGCAGATAACATTAAAAAATATATATTTTACGTGGGACATACTGTCAAACAGTCTTAGCATTGATGGGATCTGAAGTTTGTTTGGTCCTTGAGTTTTAAATTTCAGGTTATTGACTTTTCTGCATCAATTCATAATCTTTAAGAGAGAATCACGATGCATCTAAGAAACAATTCTTTCTCCAACTTCTAGATAAGATAAGAGTGAACCACAGCTCAGCTTTCTATTTCAAATGCTTGTTTCTTTACATATTTACTGATGCAGATGTGAAATTATAGATGCTCCAACACGTGTTCACTATGGAGCTGTGATTTTAATCGATATTCATCTGCAAACACACAAAACACAAAGACTCTGTTTTCTCTCTTTATCCCCAATATCTCTTTCATGTCACTCTCTCTCTCCCTCTACCTCACACACACGCACGCACACACACACACACACACACACACACACACACACACACACACACACACACACACACACACACAGGGGAACAGAGCCACTCAGATGGTGTCAAGTTGTACCAGAGCAGCCATTTTGGCTCTGCTGGGGGAATCAATGGCCCATTTTGTCTCTGGCCATATTGTGTCTGTAAGCTAATCAGCCACCCAGGCCCCATAATGGAGGCAGGCAGAGTGCACACACACACACACACACACACACACACACACATTTTTCCAAAGGAAAACGGAGGGCCAACAGAGACACATACCTCAGGATTAAAGCAAAGAAAGGGGAAGCAGAATAAAGGCGTCAGCAGACTTGTAAGAAAAGCAGAGCCGGCCGAAATTAAACCAGTCAAACTGGCGTTGCATACAAATGTACGTGGAGCCTTCGCTGTTGCATCACAGATCTCCTAGCAACCACGTCCAGCGCAGTAATGGAGGCTCACCGGAGGATTGAACACAGACATATCTCTGTTTCACAGTCGGTGTGAACCGTCCGATTTCACAAGGCGAGCCCGAGAGACAAAGATGGAGGCTTAAAGAAAACAGTGCAAGCAGGCTTTGTCTTCGGCTCATCTCCGCTCGTCCTTTGATGTCTTTGTCTTGTCAGTGACTGATGGCAGAGCAGGACGCATTTTAGTGTCCTGCTTAATTCAACAGGTGTGTGTTTGTATGCATATCACAGAGCGAGAGAGACACGCAGAGACAGGCTGTGTGTTAGTGTGTGTCTGTGTGTGTGTGTCATGTATTGAATCCTGCCTCAGGCATCAGAAGATGCAAACAGGTCTCAGTATAAATATGCAGCTGTCATACACACACAGACGGCGTTCCTGTGTTTCTGAGGACCCCAACTGAGAGAAAACATCCAGAAACATAACTTTAATCTAAACCTGGTTCTAACTTTCACCTTAAAACCAAGCCTAAACCCTCAAACAGCCCTCTGTGGACGACATGGACAGACAAAAATTTTAATTTTCCAGATATGTTCAACCACTTTTGATAAATGTCCTCACTCTCCAAAATGCCCTCACTTTCCATAATTGTCCTCACTTCTGATTAATATCCTCACTTTACCTAAATGTCCCCCATTTCCGAGATGTCCTTACTTTACAAAAATGTCTTCACTTTCTAAAATATACCCACTTTAATTGATGTCCTCACTTAATCTGTCTCCACTATCTAAAATGTCCCCACATTAGACATCTCCACTTTTCAAAAACTGACCCCAATTATCAAAAAAATGTCTGCACTTGTAATAAATGTCTTCACTTTCCCAAAATTTCCACGTGCAATTAAGTTATAATTTTACAAAATTATATCACTTTATGAAGTGTAACTGCTTTCCAACATGTCTTCACTTTCCAAATCTGTCTTACTTTTCAAAGTTGTCCTCCCTTTCAAAAAAATGCCCTCACATTTTATGTTTTTTTTGTTTTTTTTATGTACTTATGCACTTTCGGTAAATTCGTTAAAAAAAATTCCCCCCTTAATGAAGTGTACTTGCTTCGATTTCTGGAAATGTCTTTTTTTCAGATTGTCCTCCCTTTTCAAAAATGTCCTCTCTTTCCAGATGTCTCCACTACCCAAATTTCCCCACATTTGAAATACATCCCCACCTTTCAAAAAAAGTCCACACATTTCAAACATGTCCACTCTTCTCAAAAATGTCTGCACATTTTGTGACTATCGTTGCTTTCATTTAGCAAAAAATATTTGCACCTCATTAAATGCAATTGCTTTCCAATGTTTTCATGTTCTCTCCACGCTTCAAAAATGTTACATTTTTAAGTTGTCCTTACTTTGCAAAAATGTCCTCACTTTTCAAAAAATGTCCTCACTATCCAGATACGTCTCCACTAACCCAAATTCCTCCAAATTAAAAATACATCCCCACTTTTCAAAAGATGAGCCAAAAGATGAGACCAGGCTGGATGAAAAACTTCTCATCCCGACACTTTTCAAAAAATGTCTAAAAATCTGTTCTTGTGAAGATAGAAGCGACCAGCTGCACACACACAAAAGATGTCCTATATTTAAAGAGATGAAGGACGGGTTGTGAGCGTTGAGAGACACACATCGACCATGGACATTTCTCTCATGAGGCCTTGGAAGCAAATGGCTCTTCAGTGTAAATGTGCAAGGTCCAGTGGGGAAAAGCACACAAACATTTCTAAAACCATCAGCGCTGTGCCGAGGCCACTACATGCAGACGTTCTGTAGTTTATTTACTCTGGAGAATTTTTCACATTCGACCGTACGTGTTCATGTAGTCATGTGTTGTGTTCATGTGTTCATTGTGTGTTTCATTGTAGTGTAGTGTGTGTTCATGTGTTCATGTGTTCATGTGTTCATGTTGTAGAGTGTGTTCATGTGTTCATGTTGTAGAGTGTGATGTGTTCATGTGTTTATGAGTGTGTTCATGTGTTCATTGTAGGGAGAGTGTGTTCATGTGTTCATGTTGTAGAGTGTGTTCATGTGTTCATGTGTTCATGTAGTAGAGTGTGTTCATGTGTTCATGTGTTCATGTTGTAGAGTGTGTTCATGTGTTCATGTGTTCATGTTGTAGAGTGTGTTCATGTGTTCATGTGTCCATGTTACATGAACACACTTCATCTTCCCTCCTCTCAAACACTTTAATATTATTTTGGAGCCACAATTTCTGATATGAACCAACAAACATTAGAGACATTTTTCACCCCAGTCCCTCCTCGTGCATCAGCTCCACCTTCCAGTGCTAGAAAGTAACACAGTATTTTTACTCAAACTACTCTTCTTACTTTTCAGTTTTGAGACATTTTAGTGAGAAATATTTTATTCTTTTCATTGATTTTTCATTTATGGTTACGAGTTGTTCCTCTTGCTTTTCAGAATCCCAGTTTTATAGTTTGAGTTCACTCTGAGAGATAAAAGGTGCTAACTGGAACCATAAAGGGTTCTTCAGCTTGACCCCACAGGAGAACCCTTTTTGGTTTCTCTTTCTAATTCACCAAGGTTCTACCGGGAACCTTTTCAAAGAGTTCTAACTAGACCCCAACATTCAGGGTTGTACCTAGTACCATCTGTGTAGGGTTTCACCCACAACCCCCTATGAGAGGCTGTACAGAGAACCCTTCAATGGTGCAATGGTTACACTCAGAACCCTCTCTGGGGGTTCTCTCCAGAGCTGTTTCACCTTTGAAGCATGCTGATTTTTAGATTTCAAGGGTTTTATCTGGAACCCACCCACAGGGTTCTACTGGAAATCCTTTTACATTTGGGTTTTGTCAAGAACATCCTAGGGGTTCTACCAAGATTCCTTTTACATTCCAAGGACTTTACCTAGAACCCACCCACAGGTTCTACCAAGAAGAAGTATTATGTAAATATTATTATGTAAACATGGCTTTTGACTTAAGTTTTGACTGAAGTTAACTTATGTAACAGACATAACTTTTGTCATGTAGTTTGGTCACATAATTTAAGTTTATAACTGACACAATTATTGTATTTATTTTAAACCTAACCAGGTAGTTTTGGTGTCTAAACTGAACCAAAGTGAAACCAAAACCAAAACCTAATCATGATAAAGATCACCTGACTCCACAGGAGGATTTTTAAAGTATAAAGTCATGTTTCTTGAACGCAGATTGACTGAGTTGGATTTTCAGTAGATTCCTGGCAGGTTGATACAAATAAATATAAACAAAAACTAAAAATGTTGCCTGTTAGATCCTACTGAAGACATGAATTGTTTTTATCAAACAAACAGATGAAAATAGTGCTTTTGTTGGGACTATTTTCAGTGGCGGATTAATCCACGTCTGGGGCAGCAGGACTGTGTATGAGGGCCTGATGCAAAATGAACTCCAGTGTTTGTGTCCATGGTGATGTTTTTTGACAATGATGGAGATTTATGACACAGAGGAGGAAGATACTCAGAAAATGTTCCTTAGCAGATACGTTCTGTGTTGGTTTGGATCTGTGCATGCGGTCTGTTAGGGATAACTGAGTGTTTCTACTTGGTGGTTTTGCGATTTTTGCTAAACTAAAAGATCTGAAACTTCTTCTACAACTGCTGTCAGCAGAACTTATTTATCTTCACTTCATCTCTTTCATTTCCCTCCACGTCTCTACTTTCCTCCATATCTTTGAACAAGTATTTTTTAAAAAGATCAAAACTTTTCTTTCTGATCTGGCACATAAATTCCACCCACCTGCTTCCCCCTCACCCTCCTCCGCCTGCGTCTCTGTCTTTCCCAGCATCGTCCCATCTGCATATTATAATTGAGGTCGAAAGCGTCCTCTGTCTGCATGAGTCTGTATGTGTTTGCTCCGCCGTGGCGACCCTCCTCTCGCGGTCATTATGCACCACACTCCCTCACTCTGTATGCAAACTAGATGACAGCTGGACCTCGGACGCCCGTCGGCCAATTGAAGCCGAGTCTCGATGGCGAGACTGGGGCCTCGCTGAGGCTTCTGGAGACAGATCAATAACTACAACGATCCCTGCGATGTCTGTCTCAGATGTTTGGTAATGACCCTCACTGCCGCCGCTTCTATCTGTCTCGCACCACGCCACCGCTGCCGCCGCCACACTCCTATGAATAAATCGAGCCTGATGAATGCCAAAGTGGCTTTAAGGTTGTGATTGGACTCAGAGGAGTCGGTCCACTGCTCGGTGAATGTTTTGGATTCAAGGGGAGATACTTTAAGTCTCACTTGTCCATTTTAATGCAGCAACAAGTTAGTTTACTTTCTTCTCTGTTTTTTCTGTCAGTAGAAGCTGCAAACATGGATGTTTTTCCAGACTTTTATTGAAATTATATTTATGGCTTATAGAGACATAGTTATGTGCACATCCCTTCCTCTATTTAGGTCAGCTTCAACTGTCTCCAACTGTGTAGTTTTGGCAGTAACTAGACAAGTAACTAATTACTTTTCTCAAATTAATAACGGAATTCCAATTATAACTATTCATCATTTGATTATTTATTAACTGCTGTAGCAACATTTGGTTAACATGTATGTCCAACACCGTCTGTGGTCAGGGTTGGTAGTAATAGATTACATATAAATGATTCAAGATTGGAGATATTTATTGTCACACTAAATATATTAGTTAGGTAATAAAAGACAGGATAATATTAATGTGCATTTATAAAATGAAAATATACAAATCTACAATAAAATAAAATAAAAACTCCAAGCAGTACTAAGACATAATAAAGAGCAATTAAATATAGAGAGCAGTAAAACTGAGATTATGTAATTAGATTTTAAAAATTAAGTGTAACACTTTAGATTACAGCCTGCAACATACTGCATAGTTACAGTGGAGTTATGGTGTAATTTTATGAATAACACTGTTCCTACCAATACATATATTTAGGTTCTGGGTAACAACAGAATATACGGAGGTGATGCTACACAAACAAATACTTCCTGTGAGCATTCTTTCCTTTATTTCCTTTTATTTACATCCTTCATTAGTAGTGTCTTTCTCTCTGACATTACCCCAATAACAGAAAGTACAAATGTTCTGTTAACTTTAGACACAAGAAACTTTGATCCTTTCTCCAGTCAGCTGGTGTGATCCAGAACCTTGGTCTGATTACATAAAACTCAATTTGTTGTAAGTACACATGTCTGCAGCGGCAGACATGCTGTGGTTCGATGATATGAGGGCTGGAGATTGAAATCTGTCACCTCCTAATTGAAGCTTGTGCATTTCTATATGAAGCTGACAGCTCATGTTGAAACAGGAAAGAGACAGACACAAACTCTTGACACAAACTTTGAAGCACAGTATCGAAAATAGCATTATATGGTGCAGCATGAAGATTTCCAATCACTGGAAATAAAGCTGTAATTCCACAGCTTTTGTTTTTCCACTGCAGTAGGTAAAATGTAGGTGGAGCTGATTCTCATAGTGACTTTATTCCTGCAGTTGAGAAACAACAGAAGAACAGGAGGGTTAGTTTGATATTGAGAATCTGCAGCTTTTATTCACGGACAAACTGTAACCTACACTGTACATTTACTGCCACAGTGACAGCATCACTGCTCACATTTTCCTCTGCTCTGCTGCATTCATAGTCACTTTCTTTCCCTCACTACACACAAAAAAGAGACGATATGAAGGGATGTTGTTCTTGATACGCCTGCACATGGTCAGTTAACCACAGCATGCCATTTTGAAGTGACAAAAAAAAATGTGGTCACTATTGATGGTAGCTTGGCTGTTTAAAAATGGCAGGTTTGTGCAGGACGTTCCATGTTACACGACTGGTCAGTGTTCTGCAGTGTTTTCACGTCAACTTTAAGTCATCATAGTGATTGAATTCTTGAGTTATGGTCAAACACGTGATCTGGCAGGTCACAGTGACCTTTCACCTTTGACCACCAAAAGCAGCAGAAGGACATTATTGACTTGAAGTGGACATTTGAGCCAAGATATAAAGATATTGACACATGAAGAAGACACTGACCTAAAAATATAATGCCTGTGGCTACAGCTATCACTAGCATAGAGGCATTAAAAAAAGGGTGTTTGGAGTTTTTTAAAAGTCGTGAATCACAGAGGTCCTTCAGCACACAGTCATGAATGTCCACACAAAAAGTTAGGCTGATCAGTTTAGTAGTATGAAACATGAGCTGCGGACAAGCTAATTACATGCAGGGATGTTCACTGACTTGTTCATGTGCATGATTTTTTTTTCTGTACATGCACACAAAGAGTGAAATTATTTGTGAACTTTGTTTTACAAGCTCAAAATCTTTATGACCCTGATTTGTCCCTGTGTGTACCTGGCTAATTTCTTGCTGTCGTATTTTTGGGATCTTGTTGAAGACACCACTTTTACAGCACTACACAAAGTCACAGGAGTGTAAATGTCCTTCAGTCCAACCAGTTCTTTTCACAGTAATTAACCATGTACCTGGAGTCAGACAGCCACCCTCTAAAGTTAACAATCACAGCCGTTTGACTCTTTAAGTGTTACTCTCAGAGCCTCACAAATTAACCAGGTGACAGGCCAATTAGAGGGAAGATATGGATGTCTGAAGGGCAAAAACTTGTTTGGTTACTTTGAAGTTCTCATATTTCAAGGACTTTTTCTTTGTTTGTTCATTTTTGGCTCAATTAAGAACGAAATTTGTTTAATTTACAAACTAAGCATCTACAAAAAAAAAAAGACTTTCCTGACTTCCTACAAGTCCCAGAATGCCTTGCAGCCCTCCTTACTGTGCCATTTAAATGTAAGTGGAGCGAGTAATAGCGACACCGTGGGGAGTTTTTCCAGCAGAGAAACAGATTGGAGAGCGATGCAGCGGTGCCAGTTGGTGCCCAGTTACTGAAACGTTTTCTGTCATCAGACTCAACTGGAGCTGCTGGAAATATGTGGATGTGATGCTATTTACTCCATATTTGGTCCACTCTTCCCAGAAACACACACAGACTGCTAAATGAAACCAAAAAAGTAGAACACCAGGATTTGTTTTTGGTTCAAAACTGTCCTATCTGCTCCCTTTTTCCAACTGAGCAGAAAAATAAAGTTTCAACCAGCTCGAGTGAGTCAAAGTTTGGCAGCTGCTGTTCTTGAAGATGGTGATTTATAATAGAAAGAACGCACTGTGGTTTTGTGTATGTTACCTGCATTGTGCTCCAACACACTCACACATACCTCCTACTATGAGATTCTGTATATTTTTCCCAGAAAACATGATAATTAGAACACAAGCTGTTCCAAAGCTGCAGAGACGAGTAGGAAAACAAGCGAGATGTGCATGTTTGTGAGAGACAGAGAAGAAGAGATTTGTCAGAAATGAAATTTTTCAGTTTTATTACACGTTACTGGACTTAAAGGGACAGTTTGGGATAGTCAGTGTATTACCTACATTAGATGCTGGAACAAAATCTATTTTAGCCATTAACACTAGAACAGCCAAGGAGGTCATTTTGACTGTTTTTAAATTTATATGTGCAATAACTTTTTTAGGATTAAAAGATATGATGCTGCTGGTACCTGACGTTTACTAAAAGTGAGCATATTTTCATTTAAAATGTCTTTAATATATATACATTATGCAAAAGGCAAAAAAAGTGATCATTTTTACCTATTTCAGCCACAGGGGGTCATACTGAGCACACAGAAATTCCCGCTATTATATTGTTACTACAGCTGGAGATGCATCTTGGTTGCTTTGTCACCTTCTCTCCACCAGAGTCTCCCTCTCTGTTTTGTCTTTTACATTGCTTGTTAAGTCTGTCGTGTGTAAAATCCACGGATGATATACCAGTGAATCCTCTTTTCTATGTCTTATTGTCTGATCCATTTAAGCCAAAATCAGTCTTGATGTCTGCAATGATGCAAAAGTAACGAAGAATGGTCAATAATTTCCCTCAAATGCATTAAAACTAAAGCAAAGAGCCTGTTTTTACCATGTAAGGCACAAAACGTAAATGTTACAATGTAGGTAGTAAAAGTAAAAAGTTGTCAGAAAAGAAATACTCAAGTAAAGTCGATTGCTGATCTAAGAATAATTTATTTTGTATCCTAATTGGTTTTAACTCCAGTATTTTTCATGCATCTGTTCTTTTGGCTGCAACCTTCATGTCTCACTCTCTGTGCAGAACCTTGTGCATCCACCTGAAATGAAATCTGCTAAATAAATAAAGTTTTGCTTGCTTGCTTTCAAAAGTACAGAAACCTGACAAGTCTGCTGACATACAGAAACAAAGTATTTGTACTTTGTTACTTCTCTCCTCTGCATACAAATCATTTAGTCAGCCAGTTAGTAGGAGAAAACCTGGGAGAAGAGGGGAGAATCGCTGTATCAGGGTAAAGTCTTCTTCTATTCGGTTTATAATTTGTCTGAAATTTTGCACACAAATCCAGAAAATGTCTTTATTGATTTAATATTATTTTGATATTTTGCTATAATATGTCTTGTAATTCCACGTGTGTTGGGATAAACACAGGATCAGGCATGACAAAGAAATAAAAACTAAACTTACTAAGTGCAGCACTATATAAATAAAAGGTCATTAAAATATATCCTCTGAACATGTATTTCTGCACATAATTTCATGAAAATTCATCCAACAGTTCTTGATCTATTTCAGTATGAAGTCTGAGTGTTGGACTGCACCACAAACACTGCTGGGGTGACCAAAAAATTGGTGTTAAATGTTCAAAAACATTGTTATTAGACATAATCAGTAGTTTTGCTGTTGCATAATACCAACGTTCATCTGATTATAGGGTTAGAAACACTGAGGGTCTGAGTCACCAGCTGTGGACGGCAGTAATGAGGACGTCTAAACATTCAGATTTAATGCAGAATAGACACATAGGAGAAAATAATATGGTGGAGATTATGTTTCAGTTTGCAACAACTCCCTGCCGGCTTTATAGAAAGTTTTCCTGTTTTCCAGGAAAACTGGCAGCTTGATTGCTAAAACTGTTCATAATTTAAATGATAGCAATCTTGTGTAATGACAGTATTTCCATTGTCAAAAAATTGTCTCAAATTGACCAAGACACATTTCTTTTCTCCTCGCTCTTTCTCCATCTCACACACTCTTCCTCAGACAATGTAATGAACCGCCGTCGCCCTCTCCAGACCTTATTATCATGCAGCAAGACACCTTTATCTGCTCTTTAAAATGGGACACTTCAGTCCCTCTTCAATCTCTATCTCCATCCTCCGACGCTCGCCGGCTTGCTCGTGCCGTGTCTCTTTGTGAGCAGTTATAATAGGATGGAGGAATGAGTGACGAGTGACGGCCGCAGACAGTGAAGGAGTAGAGAGAGAGTTAAGAGGAGGAGAGTCACTGGGGAAAAATCTGAGGCCCAGCTCATCCTGTCAGAGCGATGAGGAGGCCGAGGCGTGAGTGAGAAGGAGGGACGGGCACATATGGCGGAGCAGAAAAGAACATTGAAGGCCATCATGTGAATGTACGGTGCAGTAGAACCATTCAGCCCTGATGGATTTCAGAGAGAACCTGAACATTTCAGTCGCTCCATCCTTCACGAAATTCATCACAGGAGGAAAGTTGAGAAAAGTCAGAGGGCAATTTTCTAAGTGACTTATCAGGAGAAGAAAATCAATGTCAGGCAGGCGGGTATGAAGCAACAAAACCTTGACTTAGTCCTGCACTTTCTGGTGATTCCAGTTAAATCAATACAGCCAAGCCTCTGGGTACAGAGCTGGAACAGGGCTCGGCTGAGAGGAGATTTTGGTGAAGTGGCCACAGTCAGAATAGTAGATCACATGACTGCAATGTAAATCTTCCAGTTTCATTTAGAAGATGCTTTTACCCAAAGCGACGTACATCTGAGAGCTGTTACAGCACAAGCAAAGATCCAGTCAGGCGAGAACAACACAAGTCAGTGTCATGGAGCAAAGATCAAGTCTGATTGGATGTAGGTGCCTGCAGGCAGTGTCAGTGGCAGCGGGCATAGAGTTCATAAGATGCACTGGATTATCTTGTGCAGTCAGTCAAGTGCAAAGGTGTTCATGAAAGAGCTGGTCTTCAGTCTTCTCTTAAAGACTGAGAGGGACTCTGCCGATCGACCATTTGGGCCCTGTTGTGGTTGTGGAATCAGGCGTCTTTCTGGATGAGGGAGTTCAGGTAGGTGGGGGCAGTTTTAGTAGCTGTTTTATAAGCGAGTGTCAGGGTTTTGAATTTGATGCAGGCAGTGACTGGAAGCCGGTGGAGCCATGTGCCGCTGATGCAAAACCAGACGTGCCGCTGCATTCTGGATCATCTGTAGAGATTTGTAGGGAGGCCTGCCAATAAGGAGCTGCAGTAATGCTTAATATTACAAGAGCCTGAACCAGGAGTTGTGCTGCACACTCAGACAGGTAGGGTCTGATCCTCCTGATACAATACCCACAATACAACTTGACCCCAGACATTTAGGTGGAAGACTGGGATGTGTTATGCTAGTAGCAGCTAATGTATCCTGGAGCCTCTAGCCCATTGTTTTCATTGCTTTACCTTGTTTGTCCAGCAGGAAACCACTGTTATAAAAGCCAGATATTGCTCTCTCCAAAGCCACCAGACTACACTGGCAAAAACAGTCATTTCACTTTACAAACACAGGATCAGTTAGGTCTAGTTCTGATTCAGCAGTCACACAATAACACAAACAACCTAACAGATCAAGTCAGCAGCAGACCAACAACTTCTCTGAGGAAAAGTTACTGTTTTTGCCAATTGAGTCTGGTTGCTTTCTAGAGAGTGATATTTGTCTTATATAACAGTGGTTTCCTGTTGGAAAAGGCTGTCTGACAGCAAGGTGAAGTGGTGAAAATATTCTAAATATAGTGTACACTGAAATTGCTTGCTTAGCTTCCAAGCTGGTGCCTCTTTGTGCTTCTCCAAACTGGGGGCATGTCGACCGTCATCTACAGAAATGGAAAAGGAAAGTGGAATGGAAAAGTTCCTCATACAACCCCACTTCAAAAAACTTGGACTGTGATGTAAAACACTCAGCAGCAGCTTTAAAAGGCTATTTTTTCCCATATAGCTGACAGTGATGAGTGTGACATTTATCACCTGGAACATCATCACCTGACTGGAGGTCCTTTTCACTTCACCTGCAGTACAGGTGACAAAACACAGAAGATTAACAGCCTGAAATAATGACAAGACATGTGAGGACAATTAGAGAGAAGAAGAAAGAGTGAGACAAAGTGTGAGAAGGCATTAACAGACAGATTACAGTCATAGAAATGTGTGTTCATGTGTCCAAGTCATTACATGCCTGTGTGAACATCCAGTCTATCTGCCTATCAGTCCATGCACTGGGCTATCTGAGGCCCAAATATAGTGTGAGGGTTTGGTGTGATTACCACTCAGCCATTCGGCTGCCAGCCTGCTGTCGCCTGTCATCTTCTCTAATGAAGCCCTTCTCTGAAAGGTCACTGCAACTGCCGCTTATAAAGAACCATCCGGTGGCCATCTTCCTCATATTTACGCTCGGAGAAGTTGCAAAAGAATTCAGGAATAAAAAGGCTGCGGTGAAGTTTCTAAAAATCAAATACAGACAAGCTGAGCTTTTCAGTTTCACACTAATCTAATAAGACAAGTGAATATTCCCACCAATTTGTACAGAGGTGTTTATAATCAGAGAGTCAAGACTGTGTGGGTGGAATATTGTGTTTGATCACTTTAGAATATATTAAAAGTTCAAGAGGCCGATGTATCATGTTTGAATTCATCAAACTATGAAAACAAATCCAGCAGCAACAGCTCCTCAGGGGCAGAAAGCATACTGGTTTTACTGGACAGGTCCCAGCGTGAAACAGCTGAGTGAATGTGAAACATGACATTACAGATCCTGCTACACACACTGTGTTAAGTGTACAATCACAGGACAATGATTATTAAGGACTGTGATTCTGTTTTATTCTTTCCTTTTCTAAATTCTAGCAGGCAGCCACTGGGTTAAGTTTTTTTCAAATGGTTGAACTCTGTATCAGTTTAAGTGCATACTAAATTTTTAATATTTTAACCACTTTACTTTGCCGTCAGACAGTTTTTTCCAGTGGCAGATCATTGTTATATAAGCCAAATGTTGCTCTCTCCAAAACAACAAAACTTCTTTAACAAAAACACTAATTTTACCTTGCAGAATACAGGATTTGCTGTTTGTGTTATTGTGAGACTTGAGTGTTTTAAATGATTAGTTCAGATTCACTGAATTGCAAATTACAAATAACTTTACATTTGTCATAATAATGGGTTGCTGAGGAGATAAGTGTAAGTCTGGTGTTTTTGTTAATGGAGTGTGGGGGCTTTAAGGTCAGCAATGTAATGGCTGTTTCTGGTTAAAAAAAGGATCCTACTTTTTAAAAAAGCTTCTGTCTCTGAATGGCTCATTTCCATAATGTTGTCAGACACTTAAGACCAAAGCAGAACTGGTGATTCTTGTCTTGTCTTTTCGATGATCTGTGAGATAAAATTAATGTATTTGTGAATGGAGTCTGGTGGGCTGGTGCTGATGCTCTATTGCAACATCTAGTGGCAGTGAATGTCACATACACACCCTTTAAATATCTTAAAGTTCATTCAAATAATCACAAACAGCTGCCTGGAATGTAGTAAATAGCCTATGTGTGTTTTGGGATAATATCCAGCAGTAATCTTGGTTGTATGGGATTTGCAGTGAATGGATAAAAAAACACAAAACAAAATTTTAATTCTGTGGAACAGGTATCAGACGAGGCGAACGGGCTTTTTGCCGACAGTGACAGCAGAGAGCAGGGGGCCAACTGACAACCACTTGTCTAAAATGTTCATAATTTGTTGGTCTTGTTGTGTTTGGCCTGTTTGTTGTGTCCTTTAATGGCTGAAAACTGAACAAATCATGAATCTGTCAGTCCGTACCACGGTGGAGACGCTGTAATTAAACCAACAGATAAATGAAAGCGTGCAGGACTTGACTTCTTTAGATGTTGCCGTGTGCAGGAACATGTGAGAGTGAATGGACCCACATTGTGCTCTGAGCTGCAGGTCTCTCAGATGATTCATTCACATTCACCTCAGATTCTCTGAACCCTCCTGAGATCAAAGACGCTGCTACAGGCACTGCGTGTTTGTTTTGCACGGATGTGAAACTGTAAAATTGTGTGAAGTTGGAAAAAAAAGAAAGAAAAAAAAAAAACTAGCCAGCTAAACATAAATCATCTCAACTTACAATTCTTATATTCTCACCTGTTACAGGGTGAAAAGCTGGATCTCACACCAAGGGACCGACTCTTTGCAGATCTTATTTTCAGATTCCATACGTTAGAAATGTTCCTTAATGCATGCTTATGACTGTTAATTTCATTCAGTCAACTACAAAGCAAAGCTGACATTGTTTGAGGTGTCTTTGTTTTGGCAACTTGACATTAACCAAGACATAAATGTTGACATTATCAAACTTAAAGAAACTATTTATCTTGTGTTTTAATATGACATTTGAATGCCATATGTGGTTTGTTTTGACATTGGCTGTCATGAGACCATTATAAGTGTATCATGAATATTTTCCTTGACCACACCTTGTTATAAAGATGTCATTAAGTTTTATTATGCTGTCAAATACTTTGTTAACAGTGTAATGAATAATTTCCTGGACCTAAACTAAAGTGGTTCTCCCTGGACTTGTCATAAAGGTGTCATTAAATGTTATAAGGCCAGGTTGACGACAGAGTACAGTAGCAAGGTGATTTCACTCACAGAGTTAGCTGATGGAACGACAGCAGTTAGCTAGTTTACTTGTGGCTAAAGTAAGCTAAACGCTGTCTGCTGTTATTTGTGGCTGGAGTTAGCTAGTTAGCTTGGTTAGCTGTGGAGCTAGCTGCATCATTAGCTGACTCAGCCGGGGGTGCCAGGAGCCAAACGCAACGAGAAAACCACCTCAGTTATGTTATTCCCTGTCATCAATCATTAATGTCAAGGTGTCAGCTTTTTAAAATGACATAATTGACCAAATGACAACAGTCCTGAATGTCCACCAGACATAACTCTGTAAGATAAATCCCTTTGATACTATACTCTGTCATCAAACTGGCCTTATAACATTTAATGACATGTTATGACAAGTCCAAATCATACCACTGTAGTTACACACATTGTTGTTAAAGCATTTGACAGTATAATTTGACATAAAGTGATAATGTCAGGTTGTTATGACAAGGAAATCAACAGATTATGATGTCTTGGTTAAAGTCAAGTTGTCATAACAAAGACATTATTGGATTGATGAACATCAAACTGTCATAACAAAGACATTGAGACAGTCATAAACATTCATAAAGACTCCTTCCCTTTCATGACAGGTGTCTTGACATGGTTATGATAGTGTAATGCACTTATCTTATGCACACTCAAATAAAGTGTTACCATTTCCACCAGTGATTCCAGAGTCAAATCATTCAGTTTGTTAGTGGTCTCAGATGAGTTAGTTTCTTTTAGAGAATGCTGAGTTAAAGTTTACTTGACATCTTTTCACACCGTGTATAAACACTCAGAATTACAAATTCATAAATCTGTAAGACAGAGCTGTTTAAACAAAATGAACCCCAGAAAATCTATCAAGTGTATCTGATCTTTTATCTTACATCTGAACTCATCTTACGTTCCTCTCTGGCTGCTGCTGAACTAGAGTAAAGTTGTTTTTTTTTCTGCAGAAAATTCAGACAATCATTCCTCTGATGGCAGAGGTGAAGGCTGTGTGAGGTGTCAGAACAATTCTTGTACTCGGCACAGTTCCAGCAGAGCAGAGGAGGCGGGAGGCTGAAACAGCTACTGAGGTGGTGCTGAAGAGCGGTTTCCATGCCTACACAGCCAGTTTAACAGGGTCTCAGAATGAGTTTTGCAGGGGCTGTTCACACACTCAAGACAGAGTCCAGACCCTCTAAAAATTTGGGTTTGGGTTTGGGTTAAAATAAGCAAAACATAGGGGCATACCGGAATGTAGCCGGCATTTCTCAATCTGTCAATATGTGCTCATTGCGTGGACTTGAACTACGAGCCATGAGAATTACACACAGTTTGTTTTTTGCTCACTTCCAACATTACTTTATCTTGTTTACAAGGCTCATTATTAGAAGGTAGATCATTGCTGTAGAGCTTGAGATTTGTGCCCTAATACGACGGGACCCCACAGGACCCACCTGGACCTGATGGGTTTGGGTCGGGTCGGGCTGTATTTCTCACATATTTCATGGGCTTATGTCAGGTTTTGATTGTATTATTATTATTATTATTATTATTATTATTAACAGTAGTAGTAGTATTACTTTTTTTATTTTTCTCCCTCGTTTTGTTGTTGCCAATTCAAATTCCCCCCATGTATTGTCCCTGTCACTGCCAACTCCTACTGTTACTCCTACATATATAAAGGTAAGCTTGTTAAAAAAATGTCAGGCTGTAATCGGTTTTGGCCTGAAATATGCTAACGAGGGACGTTTTGGGGTCGGGATTGGACAGAATTTTGTCAGGCTTGGGCCTTTTCGGGTCAATTATTCAGGCCCAATTAAAGTTCTACTCTGCTCCTGATGGAGTGGATGGACTGTTAGACCAAACTCCATTCTAAAAGCATGTGTTTTATTGTAGGGCCATATGTTTTCACTGTAAAAACTTTAGTTATACCATCACTAAGACTCTTTTCTGATTCAATTCAATTGACAGGCTCATTCAGCACACATCATTTATTCAGAAATATTATCAACTATCATGTGATGAAGAGTTTGTCAAAGACATACTCACACTGATTGACTGGCCCGGCACTACAGCGCTGGTTTTCATCAGACGAAAGTAATGTATGTGGTTCGCATCACTTTGTAGGACAGAAAGGACACTGACAGGTTATGTTGTCTGGGTTGCATTAAAAATGACACAGTTGTTCCCATCCTAATTACTATGGTGGGCATTGTTTTTATCTTTTAGTATCTTTTAGTTCTCTGTTTTCTTTGAAAAGTAACCTAACAAAGTTCTGTTTGACAGATGTGATTTGCAGCTGACAACTCTGTGCTAATTGGCATGCAGATTAACATGACTGACTCTTGAACTGCAGACGTGTTTGTACTTTTGATCAAACTGTATAATTGGAGTCACTTTTCTGTGTTTCCAGAGAGTTCAGATGAAAAACAGGTAGAGTTTGTTACAGCAAATGATGATTTAGTGCTTTTTCTCCAATTCGCTGATAGAGGTTGTGAATGTAATGATTAGTAATGATGACAAAAACATGTCACAGCATCACACTGCATTCAATATATTATCAGTTTAATATTTATTGTAACATCAGTATCATTATGTGCTGTGACAAATCATGATAAAATGTGTCAGATGTTTGAGAAAGTCTCATTTATCTGTTGCACAAGACAAATGGGACATTTAGGGTAATTTAAAGTGTTATTTCTTTTGTCGCTGTGGTGAGAAACATAATAATAAATACAAACAATAGATCTAAAAACAGATATCATCTGTTTGTGAGCGCAGCACCTCTTCATCTTCCTCCTCTTCTTCTAATACGTACAAGTTCCCTGCATCCCAGCTGATACTACGAGTTATTTCTCTCTTATTCATTCTCACATGCTGCCTTTTGAAAAATGCAAAGATCAAAATGAAGCGAGAAAAATGTCCTGGAGGATCTTTATGTTCAGTTTGTTCCCGAGAGGAGGACATCCTATCTGTCTTTATGCTCATAACGCCCACACACACACCCTCACATACGTCCAACAATACAATCTATCTATAGGCGCCTGAGCAGCAGAGCTACACTACCACTTGAGGGAGGAAACGTATGCTTTTGCATCCCCATGTTTGAGCTTAAAGCTATAGTATGCAACATTTCTGTATTAAGATGCAGGACATATGTTATATATTTCATTGAGTTGTGTACTAACATCATCCCAGATGTTTCTATCTATGTTCGAACCAGAAAAATACATCATTTGTTCAAGGTAACTGTGTGTTTGTATCTTGCCGCTAGTTGCTATAACTTCCAGGAAAACAGGGAGTCGAGAATGTGACTAAAGTAACATGAATAAAACTTAAAAACATTTCCTCGTCCATGAACATGGTTTCTATCTGAGACATGTCAGCAATGGTGGTTGTTTAACAGTGAAGACAACAGCTCCCATGATTCTATGCTTCTTCACAGCATCATCAAACTGAGTCTTTTGTCATTATTTTAATGTGAGAGCACAGCAGATTTTACATATTGTGCATTTACATAGTTATATCTGGCCATTTCATATGTGGTATGATCGAAAATTACAATTTTCCATCCTTAGAACTATGCGAGATATACCACATTACTGTCTTCTTAAGATCTGTCTGGTTGGTTTTCAATCATTTTTCTGCACTTGAACAAGCCAAGACCAACCTCTGACTCTGTTGGTGCAGCCAGCCAAAAAAAAAAAGAAAGAAAATGTCAAAACTGAACAATACATTCAGGAGTCAGTCATCTGTAAGTGCTCATAAAACAGTCCCAGCTGTCTTGAGTCAGTCTTTTTCTTGTCTTGACATTCCAATAAAACCCAACATGTCTAATAAAATCTGAAGGTCTCTGCGCTTCAGCACCAAACAGGAATCAGAGAACCAGCAAGTTACTTTAGTAATGGCTGAAAAAATTTCTCAAATACCATCAAACACACAATAGACGGTGAATTAACAATGTTATGAGTCTGTTCTGATCCACCAACTAGCACCTATTTTGGTGAGAAAGTATAATTTTTGTCTCACTGACTTAGTACAGATAACAATGGAGGCTGCTAGAGAGCTAAGGCAACTTAAAACAAAATGCAAAGTTTGCACAGAATACAGTTTATCTTTATGGATTATATTGTTGCCAAATTGACAAGAAGACTGTCAACATATGATGCCCTTTATGTTGTGTTTGTAGACTTATGGGTTTTTATGGACACCTGAGAAACTGTTAAATGTCGTATTTCTTCAATAGAGTTTGATGTAATATCTTCCTCAGCGAGTGCAGGGAGCTTTAGCTTTATTCAGACTGTTAATATATATATGTTTTAATGTTTTGTCACCACTACAGAAACACTGCGTAACTTCTTAAGTATGATAGTGGTTTACTAATCTGTGTAATCCATGATTACTGACAGTGGTTGATCAGGTTGAACACCAGGTTGGTTTTGATTTGAAATGAAGCTCAGCGTAAGTTCAATCAGGAAGACCTCCTTTAAGCTGTCATTCAGAATTTCCTCTACTCTCTCGCTCCTCCTACTCCCTCTAATCAGCTGGTCGTGGGCGTTCACCTTCCTCTCTACTATCCAATCAGATTTTGCCACGGCCTCGTTGCCAGTCAATTGCCGCCACCGTCAAACTTTAAATCTCTGCTGTTTTCGCTCCATCAGTGCCATACAGACAATGCGCAACCCTCCTCCACCCCTTCTCCTCCAGTCTTCGGACCCAGGCAGCCAGAGTACATCACCTCGTCCCTTCCCCATGCCATTCATAGGTCCAGGCAGCAAGAGTTGGAGTCTCTTCACCACCTAGCCTCTGCATCATCATCCCATCACCACCACCACCAGTGTCTAGACCTGGGGGGGATTTCCTCTTCTCTCCTGCTTCATCACCCCCTATTTATATACGTCCATATTCTATTCACTACAATGGGGTCTAACCGCCAAAGACTTTTCTGCTGTGATCTCATGCACGTGCAATAAACTAATTCATCTTACTCAGAGTCTCTCCTGATTGAAATATGTTCATGGCTTTATAATTCATCTTGACAAATATATGCAGTTTGTTCATGCTGAGACAACATTTCATCTGTCACTCACTGCTGAAAGTATATAAACAGATGAAAAACTTATATTTTAATATATAATCCTGCAATATAAACAGAACTTTAAAGTGAAGGAGCAGCTTTATTGGTTTGAGGGCTCCATATTGCAGGGAACAACACTTTCAGGTGTTAATTAAATGAAAAGTTTCTTGCCATACCTCATCTTGCACCCCACATAACTATTTGTCCGTGTACACTATTATTATGATTTTTGCTACAAATAAAGAGGATATTTCTTCCTGCGAAGAGCACTCTCGTTTATGAAATTTAACCTTTGTAGTGATGGATTGGTGAAAGGTTTTTGCAGAATTCCAGTGAGGATAATTGTTGTTTATGACCTAAGCTAACATTTACTGACATCTATTTTCCAAGAGTTGATCAAACAATACAGGGTGTAATCAGAGCAGCACAAAGCAGCAGTAAGTACACAATAAAGCAGGTTACACAAGATATCAGACAATACGGGTACAGGAGCGCGGTTCTTTCCAGACTTTAAATTTAATCATTTTGAACACAATGGTGCACCCCTATGCCAATGTATCCCACCACACTGCTGTCACAGTCATAAGTAAGCCAGTTAATTTAGTGCACACAAACACTGATGCACAATCAGACAGGGATGATAAAGGAAAATATCAAACGCCTCTATGTTTGTGGCGGTGCTGCGACCGGTACAAGCAACACTACAACAGTCTGGTCTTTTCCCGACCTCGACATATCCATCTGTCTGGTGATTTTGTGCCCAGCGCAGCCTGCACAGCGTGCAGACGGGAGGAGATCCACAGACAGGTGGGAGGTTCATTCAAATGAGGCAACACAAACCACTTTTTTTTTTGTATTTTGGTGTAAAATGTGTCCCAGAGCCTCATTTGATCTCCTCTTCTACCCACATGCAACCATAGCTCATTCTATTTTGTTGTATTGTTTATCTTTTTTTCCATGGTTCAGTTTGGTCCAGACTGAGACCACCTCGTTTACTGGGACCAGTGTTTGTCTGTTTGGGAGGTTTCATACATGTGATTTTGGATCAGATCAAACTGAAAAGTCCAAAAATCTGGACCAGACAAGGTAGGTGTGAAAGGACCCTGACTGCTTGTTTAGACCACAAATGCCCCACAAGTGAGCAGCCAAACTTCCTGTGCAGCGTACAGTTTTAATTCAATCTCTGTGAATATTCCTGATTTATTTGCAACATGATGCATAGGCACTGCACTGTGAGCAGACATATTGATGTGCGCTAAAGATAGACGTGTGTTGGTGATCAGAGCAGAGGGATTAAAGTTTAGTGGCAAAGTTGTCTTGTGGCAGTAAACCTACAGTTTGACCATCAGTAAACTCTGCAGAAGAATTTCAAGAAGCTTCCCAGCTGCTGGGTAAAGTGAAGGGGAAGTCTGTGCAAAAATAGACTGGAAGCCCAAATAAATGCTTCAGGTTTCATTTACACCCGTAAGATGCAGCTGTGACATGAGATGTATGGAGCTATAGTGCAGACAGCTGCAGGGATTAAAATTTTTTGTTGCACTGTAAAAAAAAACAAAAAAAAACAGTTGAGACAACTTAATATTCCAAAGCAACTTACTGAAATAGATTTTTGAGCCCAATTTTTAGTAGTCTTAAGTTTTTAAATAAACTTGATAAATTGGTCACAGTGAGCTGTGAATTTTCATTGTTTGGGAGCCTGAAATGTTTTAAATATAAACTTTATTTACTTTCACTTCAATGAGTTCACTCAGTAATTTTTGAAATGCAAATGTTTCCAGATCTCTGAAACTTAAAAATTCAGGCTTATCTCATAAAGACAATTAAATTGTTTGAACAGATGATTAGTTGTTGGTAAAACTTTTTCAAAACGTTTTCTCAACTTTTTTGCTTTTATCTAGGAAGAAATTATTCAACAATACTTGAAAATGCAATTAAACAATAATAATGAAACATTCTCCAACCAGAAAATGCACATAATTGATTCACCCTCTGATCTTAATACATCTTCATCCATCCATTTTGCACTTACACTGCTGCACCTATATGAACCGAATTAGAAGGTGCAGTTTGAGACGCCCACTCAACATTCACACAAGATCCACCATCCTGCACTGCTGACATCATTAGCTTTGTATTTATTAGTTTAATTCACCGTTCTTCACCTCCACTGTGCTTCCTCCCACTGTGTTGGGTGGCAGCCAAGTGTCGGTGATGGAGATCTCCAAACCTTGGCAAGTAAAAGTGAAACTAGATGTCTCCGGGGTTAAGTGCTCTGTTTTTTGGCAGTTTGGCTGAAGCAACTCGAGGAGTTCAGCACATCATCTTGATCTTTTGAACACCATCTTGCCATACCAAAACATGAAACCTCCTCATTCTCAGCCGTCTTCCTGTCCTACACAAACTCTTATCTCATGAAGAGCGGCTTTTAGCACAACTCTCCTGGGCTCCAGCACCCAGAGAGAGGATGAGGAGCCTCTTTTAATTCATTGTCTGACAAATCAAGCAGGAGACGGCGAGTGCTGGGAAGTATCTTGACTCGTCCTGACAGGATCAACTTGACCCCCAGTCATTCTGGGAGTCTCAACCGCCTCGATGGAGGTCATCGTGTTGCTGTTAAAAGCAGCACTCCCTCAAGTACTGTGACACCCTACAGCTCGGAATTGTGGGTGTGTGTGTCTTCTGACTGTGTCCCAGTAAAACTGGAAAAAGCTTTCATGTGTTTGTGTGCCTTGCTGTCGCACATGTGTGTTTCATGGGAATGTAGATTCTTGTTAAACTGAGACTACGGGCTGTGTTTCTACATTTTTGTGCATGTGTTGATGCTCGTTGGTGTCCATTAGATTCAGTTGCAGAAAGAGAGCCAGATAACAAGCTCAGTACCAGGACAAAATCCAAAACAGGAAGGCGAGGTGTGAATCCTCCATGTCAAAAACTGAGATTGCGACAGTCTTTTCAGTACTGTGAGGTCAAGCAGACAATCCATCGCAGACCGCTGATGTTCTTTGTTCTTTATTTCAGCTTTATGAGGGATTTATTCTCTGTATCTCAAACTAAAGATGCTCTGTTCTCTACTGCAAGCCATATCTGTTCTCAGTTCTTCATCCATCTTCTTCATCTAAAGTCGAAGATATTCTCTGGCCTTTATCTCAGCAGTGTCTTAATATTTCGTGTTATGAGAACACCTTTTTTCATTCGACATCTTTCATCATCTCAGATTTGTCTAACTTTGAAGATACTGAGTGTTAAAATTCATTCTTGAAACTAGAAAACAGTCTTCTCACCACAAGGTCCCCTTCTTTCCTCAGATGTTCTCTGTCCATCATGTAAAACTAAACATGTTCTCTGTTCTTCACTCAATCTTGTCAAAAGATTCTCTGCTCTTTCTCAGAGACCAGCCATCCATTACTTTCCTGCTGCTTATCTCAGGTTGAAGTGGCAGCAGGCTGTAAAAGTATTCCTCCCAGCGTGTTCTGGGTCTGCCCCGGGGGCTCCTTTCAGCTGGACATGTACAGAATACGTCCACAGGGGAGAAATCCAGGATCTGATTTTGAACTTCAATTGACTCCTTTCAGTCGCTGCTTCCTTTGAAGCAGACTTTCTTATGCCTCATTTTTAAAAGTTCTTTTACATTATAGCGTTGAAATATCATCCAACAGAAAGCAGCAGAAACTTGCTTGCGCGGCCAAGTATTCAAGGATTTATGTGAATACTGGACCGTTCAGCACCTTGATATTAGTGCCAAATGCCAGCGTTACAGAAAACAGGTTCCTTTATGTAGTGAGACAGAAAGTAAAGATGTGGATGAGGCTGCAGCATGTCTGACCTTCATGTAGTTGATTGTCCTGTCACAGATCTAATCATGATCATGAACATTCCCTAACTTTTATCAAGGATTTTAGTTGTCTAACCTTGACTGTAACTTCACCAGTTTATTTGCCAAATGACACCATATCACAGTTGCCATGTGCAGATATGCTAGAAAAGGGAGATTTTTAATAACTTTGGCCTTAGAGGCAAACAATCAAATCGATCAATCATTAAACACAAACCAGACTGTTGTAGAACTGTCCAGTATCAACGGACTTGTCTGGCAATAAGCTCAGGTTGGCTGCATAATGTCCAATGTTCCCTCATGTTGCACCATTGAGCAAAAGTCTTTGAGTCATGGTAACCAACTTCACAATCATTTCCATTCTGTGTATGTGGACAGTGAGTAAGGGTCAGCCAAGACACCATGGCAGGATGCCATGAAGGTCAGGGCCGCTGTGCCCTCGCAGTTTGGCCTTTTGCCCTAAATTATCTGCCCTGAAGCCACAGTGGCCTTTGTGTCCCACCCACAATGCCCCAGTGTGTTTTGTTGAGATTCTGATTGGGCAACATCGAGTAAAATAACCAGTAGTGGGCTCAATTTCCAGCCTGTTGAAACTGCTGGAACACAAGGCTGTTTACGACTACATCTTGATAAATTAGCTAACAAATGAGACACAATCTCAACATACAATGTTAGGCACTGCTCGTATATTGCTACACTGACTTAGATGATCCAGAGGCCTTAGTGTTACGAGCCTAATCCTTGACCCTTCAGTAAAATTCATTAATCCTGTGGACTTGTTTTATTTCATGGCCTTGCTGCTCTGACATTTAGCCTTCCCCTCCGAAAATTGACAACATCAGAGACCGAGTAGTCTCTCTCCTAAAATGATGAAATCCCATGCCTGCGAGACACCTGAGGAAGGAAACTCATTTTGGCCTTTTGCATCCATTATTCATGAGCGAGTGTTGGATAGTAGATCAACTAGTAAATTGAGAGCTTTCACTTCAGGCTCAGCTTCTTCTTCACCATGACAGTACAATACAATCCCCCACAAAACTGCCTACAGAGAAATCGCAAAATAAAGATGGACATTTCATCTCAAACGAAAAATATTCTTTTCAGTCCATCTTCTTCGGTCCGTCTCGGATGTCCTCTGTTCTCTGGTATTTATTTCAAACTAAATATTGTCTCTGTTCCTCAGCCTGCCTTGAGCTACAGAGGCTCTGTTCTCCATTCCGTCCCATGAAAATGTTCTCTCCTAATTTTAGAGTGAAGTCTGGAGAGTTTCATCTTTCTTGGGATGGAGGCATGTACCGTGTACCATTGTTCCACCTCGGATTCAAATGCAGTTCTTGGTTTTCAGTCTAAAAAAGAAAGAAAACTACAGAGAAAAGTAAAGAATCAGACACATGAGAGACAACCTCATACCAGAGCAACAACAAACTGGACTTTGTGCCTTTCTGAATAGATTTTTTTGGCAATTCCTGGAGCCATGGGGGCATGTTCCCCCAGCAAGCGCCATCCTGGCGGGTTTGATCCCAGTCTGTTCCATTAACACGGTGTTAAAAGCAGCCTGTCCCCGGTGTAACATCCATGCTTGCTGCTGCTCTCAACGCCCGTTAATGCTTGTTGTCAGGACTATTAAGCCCACAGAGAGAGAGGAAGTGTGTGTGTGTGTGTGTGTGTGTGTGTGTGTGGGGGGGGGGGGGGGGGGGGGCAGTAGAGCATAATATAAACCAGCTAACTCCCTAATCCCTCTGTACTGGACCACTCACATCCCCTGAGCTCTGCTGCTGGATGCAGAAATGAGCAACACTCCAAAAAAACCCAGAACAGTTCTTTAGTGCTGCATCTTTAAATATTCAAAATAATTTCATTTGTGCAACGATTTCTTGGTATGTTACTAAACTTGCCAGGATTTGGTACCATAAAGAACATTTCTTTCATTTCTGGTCTTGCAAAGTTTTCTAAAGATAGAAAACATTTTCGCCCCTTTAAGTGTACATGACTTCGAAAAATTTGAACTGTTTCAAAAGGAAAATTGTGTTTCTTATTTTGGATATTCTTATTTTAAGCTCAGCGAAGTCTCATCTATTTCTACAAAACCCCTCCTCAGGAAAAAAAAGGAGCAAAACAAAAGAAAAGCAGGAGATCTTTTGCTGAGCTCATACGACTGTATGGACCAACAAGACTTTAATTTGACCACTGAGACAAATTTAAGATCGCACAATCAAGTTTTCTTTTAGCTCTCGCTGTTATTTTAAGAGCTGATTATTTAAGACAGTCAGTGCAGTGAGACAAAATAAGGACATTTTAAAGTCTTCAGTTGGGCTCAAATTAGTCTCGGGTTGAAATGATTCAGGAGCCGAATTTAAGAAGAATGAGAAAATGCTCAAAGACTCATATTGGTCTTAAATTGAGCTCATTTATGTTTCAGAGACACAGGCTAGACAGAGACAAGGTCTTATTTTGAACTTTTACTTTCCTCTTCATTGTCACCTTGTTTGGTTCGGACTTTCGAACGTTCAGTTTTATCCAAATCAAAATTACAGGTATTAAACCTCCTGAGACCAAACAGCCAAATCTTTGTCCAACTGAAAGACGTCAAGATCAAACTGGTTCAGTTTAAGTATGAAACATTTTGGTTTTGGATGGTTCATACTTTCGGACTGATTACAAGAAGTTCTGGCAGGCACAACCGGAAAAAGGAAAAACCAGAAAGGTACATGATTTACGTCTAGCAAAAAGAATAGTTTGCATAATTGATTGCATAATTGCATTGTGAAACCAAAACTAACTGGATGAAATGTAGATAATGTAACCAAAACGTGGACCTTGGTTCGTTCTTTCAGGTGTGAAAAGACCTGTAAGTTAATGGTACCAATACTGTCAATAAATCCCATAAAAGTTTTAAAGAAACCACCAACTTATTCGTCTCTCAATATGGACTCTCAGCTCCAAGCACACTGGTTCCTACTGAAGACTTGAATGACAGTAAGAAAAGTATAAATTTTAACATATCCTTTAAAGTTATGCTTGTATGACATGTTAACGCCCATATTTAGTTTTAATTTCAAACAAAAATGCTCCATTCAACATGTCATTGCAGACTTGCTGCTTGTTCTTGTACATGTCAGAATGGAAACTACACAACTTCAGATTCAAAAATAGATACTATCATTATCAGTGTCTTTATGTAGAAGCGGTTCATCACTCAACATTTAGCAGGGTAACCCTGATTCTGTCTCACAGCTTTCATGGTCAATCAATAGCTCATTAGCACCTTGTAAGGTTGATGTGCTGCTGGGGGAATATAAGAAACAGATGAAACTGCTGCTGAGGAGAGAAAAATAAATATATTCAAACAATATGGTGCCTCCATTTTCTTAAAGGCTACAGTGTCTTCTTTTGTCAGTGCTGCTGTGAATATTTATCTGCAACCTATTGGCAGTGTGTTGCCTTGTAAGCAAAACAAAAATGTTTTTATGCAAACTGCATTTACAGCAACATATTTAAGATTTTATTACTGTTGCTTGTTTGTTACCGATGCAGGATCCATGTTCACTTGACTCTAAGTAAAAACATTTTAACACAAAGTCTTTAAACTAAACATGGAGAAAATGGTGTGATCAGTGTTGATGTGACATCTGTCAGACTAAAGCAACTTCTTTAATTAGCCTGGCAGCCTGGTCGTGCCACTTGCACTCAGAGTGCAGCGTGTAATCTGAAGTAAATGCATTAGAATAAGAGGAGGATGTCAGGTGTCAGAAATAGATGAAGGAGTAAAAGTATTGATGGGTTTTAAAAATGAGTGAAAAGATGTTTTTAAGAGAAGGGTCAGTGGACTCTGAAGGTCGAACATGAGAACAAGTTTTCTAATTCGCTGCTGTCTGTTTCTGTGACCTTCAGTCAGTCCTGCTGTCGATTGAAAGAAAGTGAGTACAGATTTGAAAACCGATATTTCATCATAAGGCTGCCTGGATGTGTTGATGCAATAATGTTAATCTTTGATTTGTTCATGTTTTTTTCCTCTGCTCTGGTTTGGACTGGTTTTGTTCAGAGACTCAGGTGAGCTGAGTGCAGTTTGGTCAGAGTTGGATCATAATTGGTTTCCAAACTAGTTGCGATGTTACAAACTCCTGCAGGTACATCCAGGAGTTAAACCAGCCTGGTCTGAATAACACATCAATATCTTGAGTCCTTTTCTGTGTGTTACTTCACAACACTGAGTTGAGGTACAGTCACACATGCATGAATTTGTCTTTGCTTTGCATGAACTTTGGTGAACTTGGACCGCTTTTTGTGAATTATATGCTGTTTCTGCCATAAACTTTCAATAGATCCCCCTAAATCTTCCACACTGGACAATGAAGTCATTTTGTGTGTTATTATGACGCTTTTTTGCTTTTTGCATTTCAAACCATTAATCTGTACATATTTATTCAGACAGAGTGTCATTTTATGTACAAATGTCACAGAGAAAATGTGACATAGTTACAACACTTAAATTAACTTAATCCACATAAGAACCCAAATCATGATCTTTTCCTAAACCAAAGTAGTTTTGGTGCCTAAACCTTCCCAAACTGCAAACGTTTCACAATGTTTACCACAACAAAGATCACCATGGCAATGAAGGTCACCTGACTAACAGGACAAAGGTCAACAGACTAAATGCTGCTAAACACAGTAAAAAGCTTAAAATGCACAAAAGGACCCAGTGTAGTGGGCTATTTCTACATTATCCAATGAGATGACGTTTAAACTGAGGTGAGCTCAGGGAAACTTAACTCTTTTGGACAACACAGCTTCACGTCAGTCAGTATGTTCGGCTGGTAAAACACTGAGGACGTCTCCTACAGCGACAAGCGTCTCTATTCTGTCTTTATTCCTCCGACAGATGAAGTGATCAAAGGCCTGACCCCATGCTCCGTCATGTTTCAGAAGAAAAAGAAAAAAGGCTAACTGTCTAAAGTCGAGAGGACGCCGTGTTTACAGTCACATCCCCGATCCTCGGGCCTCGTGTCTGCATGATTTCCTCTGTGTGTCGTCCGGCTCCATCCTCTCACTCGCACCGAGCTTCTCACACATTTGCGGAGCTGTCAGTCATGTGAGTCAGCCTTCATCATTGTTGTCGTCCTCCCTCCTGTCGCCCGGGGCCGACCGCTGCAGCACGAAGGGTCGCGGTCATGTTGTGACCTCGTCAGACGACACAAAGAGACGGAGTGAGGGACCAGACTGCAGCTCGCGTGTCTCTGCTTGAACTGCTGTGTCACCGTGCAGGAAGTGTTCCACTTTGTGTCCCGCTGCCTGAAGATGGACACATCAGGGCGTCTGTCCATATCCATGACCCCCTCACCTTCTCTGTTTGCGCCATCATCAGGTCAAAACTTCCACTTTAGTCCACGATAAAGGCCTGGTTTTTATATTTACTACAGATCTCCAGAGGGTGAGCCTAAATGTTTTTTATAACCTGATGTGTCCTCTTTCACAAACGCCAAAGTATCGATGTTCTGCACAAGATACCTCAATCTGGAAAAAGATCTGCTTAAGGTTTTGAGACTCATAAGTACAAATATGATTGAGATCTGCCAGCGAGAGGCTGTTTTAAAACAAACTTCAGGATCTGGTCACGTAACGGAGCGTTGCCATTTCCCTCAGATTGCTTTAAAACTTGACTTTCAGCTCTTATATTTGTCGTTTGATTATCTGGCTGATCTGAAATGTATCTTACATTTTGAAAAATGCCACGACCTTCAGAATATTTATATTATAATCAACACAAACGTATCGTCTGGACTGATGAGGTCGGTATGTTCTGCTCGTTCTTATATTGTGTATAAATAATAAATACCACTCGATACATTTCATATTCTCCTATTTTCCACTCAGTGTTTGCCCGTCTTGTTTCTGTCTCCGGCCACGGCCGTCCTCTTCACCCACACTTCTCCTCAGAAGCTACAATATACATGTTTCCACCTCAAGGCTCGACATGTAATTGTTAGATTTGTGCAATTTCTGTGCCCACAGCGGCAGAAAATAAACCAGAATGAAACGTTGCTGCAGGACGGGCCGCGTTTTAGACAGAAGAGCGTGAAGTGAAAATGTGAATTAAAATAACATCCAGTTACATAAGACGAAGGAGCTGTTAGAGGTCTGCTGCTGCTACTTCTGTCTCAAAAAGTGCAGGACTGTGTCCAGTTCTGCACTTTTCCACCTCCACTCATGTTGTAAACTATATTAAATGCTTTTTTTTTTGTTGTTTTGTTTTGTTTTGTTAAAATGTCTTACATACAGTATAGCTCTACACCTTGCCTTGTTTCATGAATATGCAAAGTCTCCACCCTCTTCACACCTCCTAAGTAGTTGCACCAGGCTTCTCCTCTGTTTTGTGAGCTAATCACGTTAACTACTTACACCTGAAAGACGGTGATTTTGGTTATATCTTGATTTTAAAAAGTTCTGTCTCAACACTGTAAAACTGAATGCTTTGTAGGAAGTAGTGAAAACTTAAATTTGTTTAGAGGTTCTTAAACTTAAAAATGTTGAGCGCCAGCAGAATTTTCTGTCTTTTGTGTTTATTAAAAATAATTTTTGATGAATGAGGGAAATGAGCGTATGTAACACTAACTCAGTATTTAAAGTTTGAAAACCTCAAGAAAATTGTGGCCGAACTGATTGCCTCAATGTTTTTTGAGTGCTGCTGAATTATTCAGATTTACAGTGAAGTTTGGGTGCAGCAGATCACAAAACTCATGATTTGGATCCATGGTTAATATTTATGGATTTTTGGATTAACAAAAAAGAAAAGGTGGGATCAGGGTTAAATTATTTTTAAAATGCACTTAATTATATAATCATTATACACCCAATAATAATAATACTATGCAGCATACTTGGAGTTCTATACTCTGTAACACCTCAGTTTCCAGGTGGTTTTATTACCAAGTAATATATTTGTATTAATATTTATTATTAGTAATTTATTTTTCATGGTAAGTACATGATATTACCAAGTACCATTTTCATTTCCACTGTAAAAACAACAAAGCTGAGAAAAAATTGTCACTGAACTGATACTTGCAGTGTCAGTACTTTAACTTGTACTTTAATTAAAAAATCTTTCCTCATCATTTTCTTAATTTGGTCAGAATTCCCTAAAAATGCCTCAGGGCTGCGTCACACACACACACGTACACACACGTGCACAGATGTAAAAATCTCATGTATAGCTGGATTCAAACTAAAGTTCCTGATGAAGGTTGTAATTTTCCTGCTCTGTGGCGGTTCAGTTAACAGGTGTGTCCCCTCGAGGGCTCCACTCTGAGTTGTAACTAACTCGTGTGCAGTTTCAGGAGCGTGTCAGCGTTTGGTGATCTGGAAACCAAATGAGGACCTGTTAGAAAACATCTGGCAGGCTGAACCCTGAGGACACTGAGCAGCGCTGTCACACTAACTGATACGTGTGTGAGTGTGTGAGAGTGTGTGTGCCTTCACACTGACACACAGCTGCTATATATACTTGTTGATGGTGTGTGAAAAGTGTGTGTTCAGTAATAAAATAATTTGATCTGCATGAATCATGTCGGTGACCTATTTTAGGTTCAGAACGCTGAATTTCTCTGAAAGGTGACAAGTTTCTACATCTGATTTTTACCCACCAAGTTTATTTAGAGCTCAATAATGAGGAGATATATTGTTAATTTATGGATCCAGATGGTATATCACTGACACAGCTGTATACTCACACACCATATGTTGGTATGAAACCACTACACCACTTCACCTACATGTAAATTCACAATTATAGGACACAGAACAAACGGCTGTCTGCAGCAGTGTCTCCTCCAGAGATTTATTCTTGTCTTTGTCCTATAGCAAAAGGTTAATTGGAGTCACAACATGTGGGTTTTTTTGCAGTTAAAACTTTGTCTGTAAATAGTTGATATAGACTGATGAACTTTAAAGGGCAAAGTGAGGCCTGATCTTGAGTGTTCTGTTTCATAAGGTTATACTTCATACTGTGAGGAATTGTTTAAAAGTTTATTCATCACTTTTAGTTTACTTTTTCAATAGTATATCCATCACGCTTAGCTAAACTTTTCAACCATTTATCCTTTACTTCTAACCAGCTTTTTCAACCTTAAAATCACTTTTAGCTAACTTCTTCTTAAGCATTTATCCATCACCTTAGCTAACTTTTCCAGCTGTTTATCCATCACTCTAAGCTAATTTTTTCAACCATTAATTCAAAACTTTAATTATATTCATAACCATCACTTTTGCTAACTTTTCAACAGTTTATCATCACCTTTAGCTAACTTTTTTCAACTATTTATTCATCACTCTTAGCTAACTTTTTATCCATTACATGTAGCTGGCTATGTCCACTGCTTATGTTGGAAAAAAGCAAATATATTTATACATTTGCTTTCTAGTTAAGAGTTAGATGAGGAGATCAATACCACTTTTGTCTGTATGCTGTGGAGCTGCAGTCAGGACATGGTTACTTAGCTTAGCATGACTAGTAACTGGTGGGAAATAGCTAGCGTGGCTCTGTCCAAAGTTAAAAAGTAATCAAATGTTAAATCTCATGTATGTTTGATCTGTACACAAATAGAAATGTAAAATCAGATTATTATGGTTAACAGTGAATTCCTGTAGGTAGGCTTTTTTCAAACTTTCTAAAGAGCCTCTTCCAGTCTTTATGCTAAGCTAGGCTAATCGCCTCCTGTTTTCTAGCTTTGTACTTAATGAGTATATTGACCTTCTCATCTAAATCCTGGCAAGTTCGCTTAGTTTATTTCTCAACTAAAAGAAAACTTCAAGACTTTTACTTTTCAATGAGTATTATTTAATGTTTTTTTTTTTATCATAGTTCATCATTTATCATATTATTTATTTTTTAGGTGGTGTTTTCATCATTTTGTCTGCTCCCCATGAGTAATAAACATGAAAACTTTTCAGCTTGGTGCAGGGTGACCCACAGAACTTAAACAGTTTTAAGCTCCGTGCTATCAGCTGCATGCTTCACTATCATTTGCAGGATGCTGCGTGTTATTAGGATTATCACACGGTGGCAGAGGAGCAGGCGCGCTCCAGGCGCTTTGATAAGTGCAAACCACTTGCTCTGCTCTGCCTGAAAAGCTTTTGTTGCTCGACATTTTGTCAGGACAGCCCATCACGGAAACAGCAGAGGCTTAGTTGTTTTTGGGGAGGTGAACTTTTCAGAGCGAACATGGCGCCATCAGACACAGACGACACAAGTGAGAACAAAGGCAGATGAAGCAGCTGTGGTTCGAGGGAACAGCTGCTCCTCTGTGATCGAGAACAGGAAGATGAACTTAAAGTGAAGCTCGATGAAATGCTGCACCGTGTTCTGCAGCTCACTGTTTGATTAAATTAGCTGTAGGCTAGTCCTTGTCATTAACCCTGTCTCTTTCTGTGTGTCTGCAGGCGGTGGAAACAAATCTGGCCTCCAAAGACAGTCACTGGGTGTTTGTGAACGAGGTAAGACAAGGCACACAGAGACATTCACAACATGTGACACTGAAGTGTGTCTTCTACGCCACAAAAGTCATTATTTTAGTATTGAAGTAGCTGCTACCTTCATATCACTGATGCCTTGATGAATTCAAGTTCCCCGTCACGTCACTGACACCACCTGTCATCGTTCTAATAAGATAATTGAATAGATTACAAACGATGTTAGCCGACTGTTAGATAATCTCAAAAATCCAAAAATATTTTCTTACAGAAACTTTTCATGACAATTCAACTGTGAGTGTTTTGGTCAAGTTTGTGGAAAGTCCCTCAGTTTTTAGCTTTAACTCTTTCAAACAACTATCTTTTACCTACAACTCCACAGTCACTTTTAGATAACTTTTAAACTGTTTTATTACTTTTAGTTAACTTTTTCATCTGGTTATCACCTTTATCTAACTTTTCCTACTTTTTATTCATCACTTTTTGTAAACTTTTACAACTATTTCATCTTTACTTTTAGCTAACCTTTTCCACAGTTTAGCTCGTTTTCCCCTCTCTTTATCCAGCACTATTAGCCAACTTTTTCAACTGTTAATTCATAACTTTAAGCTAATTTTGCAACTGTTGATCCATCACTCTTAGCTAACATTTTTTCAAACATTTATCCTTTACCTTAAGCTAACATATTCAGCAGTTAATCCATCTCTTTTAGCCAACTTCTTCAACTGTTTATCACTTTTATCTTTTTTTTTTGTTTGTTTGTTTTTGTTTTGCTGTTTATCAACCACTTTAAGCTAAGTATTTCCAAATGGACTTTAAACTGTCCTTTTGAATAATTTATCCATTGCTTTTAGCTAACTTTTTTTCCAACTTAATTAACTTAATTAATTAGTTAATTTTGCGATTGTTTATCCATCACTTTTTCAAGTTTACCATGGCCTATTGTTTGTAGTAGTTTAGTTTAGTTTAGTTATGATGGATAGTTTATCCATGGATAGTTTATCCATCGTAACTTTTTTAACCATTCATCCACACTTTTGGCTGTTTGAAAACTGATCCATGACTTTTAGGTACTTTCTGTGTTTTATCTCTTATGTTAACTTATTTGTACCTGTTTATTACTCTTAAGTCAACCAACTCAACCTCACCAAGTCAACAGTGTGAACCAAAGACACACAGCGTCAGGCTTTTAAGATTTTTGGCAGCAGAAGGAATCAAAACAAACCCGAGTTTAGTTCCTGTGACTTTAACTGACTGTCACAGTTAGGTTTGTGTTGTTCTGCGGTCCAGCCTTCATCACAGTGAATAAGAAAATACATCTCATTTCCATCCATCCAAAACCCTTTTTTGTTTCCAAGTTGTTTTATGATGGAAGTCTGACTCCTGATAAACCACACAGATCAGGACTGAGACATTTTCAGGCATTTCCAGGTTTTTATCTTCAAATCTAAATAAACTACACAGACTCAACAGTGTGAAAAGTCTCTTTAAGGCCGAATAGATGAAACTCTCTGAAGCAGCGTTTAATACTGAAGCACCGAGCTCCTCTGGAGAACCACATCAGGTCGGTTCCTGGTTCTAAAGACGTTACTAAGCGCAGCATTAATTACATCTGAGAGTGAAACACGGCTGAGGACAAAACGCTGCACACTGACTCTGAATGAAAAGACGAGTTCAAGAGCACCTTTCTGTGTGTTTGTTCACATAAAAAAACAGCTCCTGTCTGGGATGAAAACACAAGCTGAGAGCCTTTTGTGTCGGTTCTCTCCAGCGGCTGCCCCCATTTTTTCCCCTCAGTCGGAGATCCGCCAGCGTGGGCGACGTTCCTGCTGGAAGTCAAATTGAAATGAGCGGGGGTGAAAAGAGAAAATGACAGCAGCCTCCACCAGAGCTGGGACGGACTTAAATCCCCCAACACTGACGTCTCCACAGCACACACTCTGAGAAATTAAGGTTCTAACTAGAACCATGAGGAGAACCTTTCCTCTTTTAGAAAAGTTCCACTTGGAAACCTAAAATACAAAATACCTTGTACCACCTGTAAAAGGTTTCACCCCAAAAAAACCCTCTGAGAGGTTCTACAGAGAACGTTCTATGGTGTAATGGTTCCACCCTAGAACACAGTCAGGTCATTCTGTGAAGAAACAAGGGTTTTATCTAGAACCCACCAAGGGGATTCTATTGAGAACCCCTTTATATTCCAAAGGTTTATCTAGAACACAGTTAGAGTACTCTACCAAGAACATTTTTAGATTCCAATGGTTTCACCAATCCTTGAAGAACTATTTCTTCCAACTCTGGGTTCTTAGGATGAAAAGGGTTATTCCCTTTTCCCTTTTCTTTAAAAAACGGGTTCTTCAGAAGTAAATATCTCTGGGTAGAACCTCAGGCCTTCAGACAGAACCATTTCAGAACCCTTATCTCTCACAGTGCAGAGTTCTGACTCGTCCTGACTTCTTGGCTCGCTGTAAAGTGATTGTGAGCTTGTTTTTTTGTTTTAAATCATGGTTCTGTTCCGGGTTCCATAATTTCTCCCCGTATTGACACCCGGGCATCTTCCCAGCCAATTAGCAGATCTGACAGCAGCGTTAACGCCATCATTCAGAGGAAGACGAGGAGAACCGTCATCTGCTGAAGGCTGAATACAACCAAACCTCACAGCTCATTTTCAATGCCACATTTTTCTTTTCTACCTCCCAGCTTGGTACCGACCTCCTAATCCACTTACATTTCTCTGCTTTGTTTCAAAGTCGTCATTTAACTAATTATACTCTGCGTTTTTTAATTAACCAAAAGAGTGAAACGGTGTTGAGAATCCCCCGAGTGGCTCGTTCTCCAGCGTCTGTTAGGGCTTTTTGGCATGTTAAACAGTGTTTATGATCAAACACGTCTCTTCTGATAAATGTGCGTCGCTGCCGGTTCCATTTCAGATGTGAATCGCGAGCGAAGTGTAACATCTTGTTCCTGCTGAAGGCGTCTCTTTCATCAGGAAACTGTTTCAGTCATTCAGAATCGTTCAACTGTATCACCCCTTCTTTTATTTCTCTCCTCCTCCTCCTCCTCACTCCTGCTCTCTCACCCCCTCTTCCTCCTCCTCCTCCTCTTCCTCCAGCTCAGGGGTAGTTCTGTCAACAAACACACAGTTTTTCCACACAACAACAACAAAAAAAAAAACTAAAATATTAGTAACCTTTGTGAACAGTGACTTTTCTATTAATCTCCCAACAGGTGAGAACAACACCTGTAGCCATGGTAACCATGCAAAATGTCAAAAATGGCTCCAAATAGTTAGAAGGTGTAAAAATTATTAAATACATGAAGAAGATTTCACTGATGAGAACTTGACAAATGTGTGTCTGATTCAAGTTCTTTAATACAATAATATAGAATATCTGTGAATATCAAGTCTGATTCTCATATTTACATAAATATTGATAAAATATTAAATATCTGACAGACTGGAATAACAAATGTAGCCAATTAATCTGACTCATTTGATCCAAATACTGAAGGTCCTGATTCAAAACTATGTGGTTGATAACATTATATTATTGATATATGATGTGATACAATATGATATGATAATGGTATGACATGATACGATACGATATGACATGACATGACACAAGACAACATGATACAAATGAAAGTTAAACTCTTATAATGACTCCTCAAATTGACACAGGGACCATTGTCCTGAAAATGAAGGCAAATGAGACACGATACAATACGATACGATACTGACTATGTACACCGACACGACACGACACGACAGACACGATAGAAGACAATAGATACGATACGATACGATACGATACGATACGACACGATACACGATACGATACGACACGATACGACTAGGAACATACGAATGATACGATACGATACGATACGACACGACACGATCACGACACGATACGATACATACGACAGGACACGATACGATACGATACGATCAGAGACATACGATACGACAGGACACGATACGATACGATACGATGACGATACGATACGATACGAAGGGAACATCGACATGGACACGATATGACACGATATGATACGGCACAATACCATATGAGGCATAAATGCAATCACCAGAAGTGAAATGCTAACTTTAGGCTATAAATGAGCTACACCACCGTGGGGGGGTGTAGCTCCCGACAGTAGTGTGGTGTAGCATTGTATTGGAGGTGAGTCTTACCACTAAGACTCACCCCCACTAATACAATACAATGCAATATGATACAATAAGACACAACACAATACAATTTAAAGTTTAGCTCTTATAATGACTCCTGAATTTGATGCAGGGACTGCCCATTGTCCTGAAGGCAAATGATATACAATATAATATGATACAACACAATATGATATTGTAATGATACAATACGATATGATACAACATGAGACAATGCAGTATGATACAATACAACACAGACAAACCCAACAACAGACAAGTCTAATTTTGGCCTGTTGTGAAACTACTCTCATAATTAACGTTAATTAGCATCATTGATGCTACCTGCTGCCAGCAACATTTGTTATTTTAAAATGACGCTCAGTACCAGCTAAACATGAGAAGCTGCTAGCTGAATATTTTGTGCACTGCACAATTCTCTCACGGTCACAGGCTGAGGTCAGCCTGTCCTCACCAGAAAAACGAAGACACAGGTCGTCTTTGCAAGCAGCTTATTACAACCCATATTTACATTTATGTTTAGGTAGTCGTCTCTTGTGACTGTAGTTATTATGACAGGAGCAAAGGAAGAAGTCAGGTGATGTTGTTTGAAGCAATAAAGTCTGCATATGGAGGAGGTCTGGGTGGATGAACAGCTCAAAGAAATCCAGACCTTCACTCAGGACTCAAAGTAACAAGTTACTGAATTTTGGCTGTAACTAGACATGTAACTACTTTTTCAAATTAATTACAACATAATTACTGAAATTTATATGGCTTATTTACTGAATACTTTTGTGTAACTTGACAATAGTGGAAACTGCAGAGGATAGCAGACAGTGATCTATAATCAGGTAATAGGAACACTAGTCATAAGAACACTAGTGGCTGCTGCCCCCTGGTGGTCTGGAGTATTAATAACCTCTGTTGGTGATAATGGACACAATGATAGATAAAAAATTTCAGTTGTCACATTACTTTTATATGCATTAATTGGTAAACTAATTCAATTACTTCTGAGAATTTTGTAACTAATTACTAAAGGTCAGTAACTTGCCCTGGTCCTGTGTGAAACCAAAAGTCAACAGCAACTTTTTAAAAATAATTTAACTTATGTAACTTATGTCAAGTACTTAACAGGCTACTTAACTTCAGTTATGTAACTAACACACTTAATTTAACCCAAACCATGATCTTTTTCTAAACTTAAACAAGCCGTTTTGGTGCCTAAATGTAAATAAAGTTTTAAATATATGACTGACATCAATCCTTAAAGTTTTAGTCGTTGTTGTATTAACCTTAAAGTACAGGTTAATCACATAGATATGCAGTTTGGTTGAAAGAATAAGACTGAAATTAAATCCAAATTACAGCTGCTTCCTCCGTCTCCTCCTTCTCCGCCCTCCAGACAGACATCATGTGAGGCCCTGCGTGCTGCAGCAGGTGAATCAGACAAACTTTCTCTTTCTCGTCCTCAGTGTGTCACTGAGCTCAGACAGCTAACAGTGGTAGTTTCTAGTCCTGGATGGCGGTGCAATGAGATGTCAGGTGTCTTGTCAACAGGTAGAGACTGCAGACAAGCTGATCTCCATTTCCTCCTCTCTCCTTTATTCCTCCTCTGTCTCTTGTCAGTCGTCCCCGCTCCCTCCAGCCACTGTTCAGATACATGGAAAAGAGGATTCTGCATCTCTTCTGCCATGACACTTGTCCTCTGATTTGCTAAAGGTGCACTCAGTAATACAGATATCTAAACAGATTAAAATAACATGGGAGGAAAGTGAATAAAGTGGACTGCACAGTGAGTTTAACACATTAAAGCAGATTATCAGTGGAGATCTTTCTACCATCATTCAGAATTTCCTTCTGATCTGGCCAACAGAGACATTAAGTGTTTATTGAATGTGGTTGAGTGAAAATGAAAGCGTCTTAAATGTGGATTTTATCCAGATATGAAAGTCTCAAAACACACAAAACACATAAAACACAGACTGAGACTTTGAGACTTAGGAGGCGAGGATGGAACAGACCAGGACTGATGTCTTCACTTCTTTAATGGATCACTTTTGGCAAACTTCTGCAAAGTGATGTTGACTTTTCAAGCATCAAATATTTGGCTGCCTATTAATTTATGGTAGGAATCTCCCTCTAACTTCATATTAATTTAATACTTGTTAAAATCAAATATAAATTCTCCCTCATGCTTCCAGTGGATGAGAAATCATGTTTCCACTGGTGTTTTTTCACTTTGTTCTGTCTCCTTTACATCCAGCGATGTGTTTGTTGAAGTGCTGTGATTGGCAGCGACTGTTCTCACCTTTTATTGTGTTTCAGAATGTTCTGTATCATCATATAACTGCAGGAAATGCAATATAAAACTGTAAAGTTTTCTTGGGGAGGAGCTTCAGACATCCCACTGATTTGAAGTCCCCACCACAAAACTTCAGCCATGTGAAACAGAGTATTATAGTGCACACAGGATCAATATCTTCATACAATATTGGTCTATAATTTGTATCAAATTAGACAAAAACTAGATTAGATGCTAATTGCACCCTAATAAGGTCTAATACAGGTCTAATAAGATCTAATTATGGTCTAATAAGGGTCTAAAAGTAACTAATAATACACGTACAACACTATAAATATAATAAAGAATATATTAATAAATATGCAGTGGTTTCTGTAGTCTGATGGGCTCGGTCTACAGGGTGAATTTATGACGTTTACTGTCTAATAAAATATATTATTTCTAGTTTTTGTCTAATTTCAAACAAATTACAGCTTGTTACATCAATTTAACTTACTGTAAAATAAAGTCTGTTTTCTCTCAGGTACCTGCCTGTCTTTGATTGTGTCAGTGTCAGAGCACTCTCAGTGAAAAATTCTAACAAAATGGAGAAGTGCTCCTGCAGGGTTTTGTACAAAGAAGTAAAATCTTTTTTGGAGCTCAAACTCAGTCAAAACAGCACAAAAATATTTGAGCACAGGGCTGTGATAAATGTCAGTAACAATCACAAACCCTGTGTTATTGTCAGTATAACAAAATAAACAATACAATTAACAATATAGTTAATAATAAAACACTGAGTCGGTTCATTAAGATGTGCATGCATGATGTTTGCACAGGGGGCTGCTATGATTGGTGGAATTTGTGGGAAAGTTGCAGAGTTTGGAAAAAAATTGCAAATTGCAAGGTGCAGAATTCACAGGGATTGGTTGAATTAGCATGAAATGTTGTGAGGGACTATTTGAGTTGTTTCTGGTACCAGAGGCCTCTGTGTCAGAGAAAAAAAGACATAAATCTGCTCTTTTTTGGTCCAAATTGAACCCTTCTTGTTCCCAGCAGTGTAGTGTGGAGCTCTGCTCAGACAGCTACAGCACACCGGCAGTGTGTGTACTGCTGGGTGGCAGTCTAGTACAAAGTGAGGCAGGTTGTCAACAGCAGGAGACTGTCCTCTTCACCCTCTGTCTGCCGGTGACACAAACAGCCACGACCAGACGACACCGCTGACGCCAATTAAACAGACCTGGAGAGAGAACGGAGAACAGAGGAGAGAACGGAGAACAAACAGAGGTGTAGAGAGTGATGGTGTTACAGTAATGAGAGGGAGGGAGGTGCGGAGTGAAGATAATTAACCAGAGGGGGAGAGAGGCAGGGAGACACTCGGTGGGCGGCAGTGAAGCCTAGTGGTTACAGCGAGTCTGTGAAGCAGCAGCTGTCAGGTTTGATCAACAGTGACGCTGCTCGCACTCGAAAATTTAGAAACCGGGTTATTTTGTGCCGTCTGAAACATGTTAAGTGCAACTTGAAGGTGTGTTTTATGGGGTCTGGGCCTCCTCAGGGGGGCGCCAGAAATCACAGAGGGTCCCCGAGACTTTGTCTGTTCTGAGGTCCTCAAAATCAATCAATTTCAAGGTTCTTACACCTTTTCCAAAGTTAAATTCTCTCACTTTTCAAGCATTTTCAAGCTTATGCAGCACCTTACAGTTGTGGTAAATAACATACTTACATACAAAATGATTAATTCACAGTTTCATCACATTAAATCAGATGCTGTTATTGTGTTATTAGCAACCAAAATTATGTTTTGTGACAGAATTTCTTAATTAAAGGAAAATACAACAAAACATTTTTCAAAAAGTGTCACCTGTCTGTAAGAAGACTTGGCTTCTTGTTGGGGTTGTGAATTTTGTGTATTTTCCTTAACTGAGAGCTGAAAATGCTAATAACTGAATCATTAATAAGCAATAAGATAAAAAACACATTTTTTTCTCATTTTTTCTTTTTTAACTTTAATTTTAAGTTTCCTTTTCCAATGAATGGCGGCACCAGAGTGTCAAATGAGGTGCAATTAATGCCGTTACTAGACTATTGATAAATTATAATTAAAATTAAAAGAAAGTGATTCTGGTTAAATTTACTGCAGAAAGAAAGTAGTTCCTACATGAAACTGCTCACACCAAGGTCTGTTGATTGTCTTGAACAACCGGGTCATGAATTTTGGAAAGAGTCACTAGTTTATTTGGTGATTTGCTGAGCACCATCTTGTCCTATTACACTGGAGAGACGTCAGACATCTCTACAGCTGATGTCTCCAAAACTCTGCATCTCACACCAAAACTATCTCGATGGATAAACAGCACTACAGACCAGGGGAAAAATATTTTCTTTTTGATGTTGTGGTGAACTGTCCCTTTAATCTAAAGTACAAATAACAAAGTTGAAGTAAACTGAGACTAACAAAAAGGCACAAAGTCAGAAAGAAAAACAATAATCAAGTTCCAGGCTGAGAGGCAACAACAGCAGTTTAACTCCCAGAAGCCTTTGCTTTCTGCTGCTGTTGGCTCAAGAGCTTTTCAGTGCACCACTCAGACCAGGTGGACCTGACGGAGCAATCAGAGGGGTGGAGCTGGAGAGGACAGGAGACAAGAAGAAACAAGGGACACACACAGAGAACTAACAGAGTCACTGGTTAAATAAGACAGAAGTCAGACTGAGCTGAAATATGTACAGAGTGAACATCTGTCTGAATTTATCTTCCTCATGAGACCTTTATAATAAGCATCATGTTACAAATATCACCAACTGCCATAATATCTATTTTATTTATTTATTATCAAATAATATTTAATTCATATTTTGTGTCTGTGGAGGCACAGCAATCAGGCAAAAGACAGTCAGAGGTGAAAAGTTAAGAAAAGTTAATTATCATCCATGAACAATTTAAAATCAAGTGCTGCTGTCATGTAATTGATGTTAAAGGGGCAGTTCACGCAAACATGAAAATTCAGTCTATTATCTACTCACCTTCATGCAGATTGAAGGTTGGGTTTAGTTTTTTTAGCACTGAAGTGAATAAAATACAACATGTTTTTAGCTTAAATTCATCCTTCCCTTGGCTTGGAGTTCAAGTGCACGTCTGCACTGGGTGTGTGACGGTGTGAACTTGTGCATACACAAGTGAACAGCATGTCTGAACTGTGAAACTCCAGCAGTGTTTTAAGGACCAAAACAACTAAACCTGACCTTTAATCTGCATGAGGGTGAGTAGATAATGACTGAATTTTCACTTTTGGGTGAACTATCCCTTTAAATGTTTCCAAAACCATTTCCACCAGGAAATTACGCCTTAAAAGAAAAGAAAAACATTTACAAACTTGTCACACATTCGTTTCTTTCTTTGTTAGTCAGGACGTCCGTTTGTTTCACGGTTGTATTTTTAAAAAGGGTTAATGTTAATAAACTAAAGCTAATTATGTGAAGCCTCCACTGGAGAACAGTTGGAGTGGATGAGATGAAAATGGACTCGAACTGTTAATGACACCAGCTCCTCTCTTTGAAATGCAAATCAGACACTTTGTGAACAAAAGCGACTCCAGGTTACATTACAGCTACTCCAGGTGAAGCTGTTAAAGTGTCCGTCTGTAACGACAGCTAAATCCATCAGAGCCTCTCAGTTTCTCCATCCCGCTCCTCTTTTTTTGTCCCTCCGTCCTCCTCTTATCTGTCTCCATCAGCGGCACAGAAACCAAACCAAAGGCTAATGACTTGTTAGACTGCAGGTAATAAGAGCAGGGGAGCTCTTCCAGCGGGGATTAGTAGGTAAAAATCTGTTTGAAAAAATAATCACGCTGATAATAAATGAACTCCAAACTGTGAGTTCATCTCATTATTGTGATAAAGAGCACTAGATTCAATAATGCTGCACCCGATTTACTCATAAATTAGGTTTTCACAAACTGCAGCACTTTCACTAAACATAATCTCACAATATTTCTGTTTCTTTTTGTTTTTATATCCAAACTAAACTAAGAGACATTTTTGACCAAAGAAAGGAAACAAAAATCTGTCTCAAGCCTCAACTATTAAATTATTTTCCCTGACGACTTTTTTTTTTTAATTTGGCATCCATAGTGAGCTTACGGAGACTCAAGAAGACAGGCCACCGCCAACATAGGCTACATATTTTTACAGTTGGAGAATGTAAGAATCATTATACACTGTAAAAAAAACATTCAAGGCAACATACTTATAAAGTTTCCTTTCCCACCCCCACCCTCTAAACCCTGGCATGGTGAGCCAAAGCAGTGGAGCTGCCAGTGGTAGTTTCTTAACTCAACAGTTGATCAGGAAAATATTGATTTCCAACCACCCTGACAAGTGATCGATCAAACATTTTTCAATCAGAGGTGTCAAGCATCTGCAGGACTTTGCATTTCCATGACAACAGGGCCACCTGCCTGAAGGTGTGTCTTTTACCTGAGACAGTCGAGGAGCTCGAGTTAGCGGCTGTAAAGCGGTAGATAACGTTCATGTGTCTCTGAGACAAACGCTGTTTCACAATAAAAGTCCCCTGTTGTTTCATTATTTAAATGCTTTTATTATTAAGTGCCACAAACAGGAAATGTTTTAATTTGGGGGTTTTATCAGCAGTAACATAACATGACTCCAACACGGCTCAAAGTGAATATGAAACAGTAAAATAAAGCAGATACCTGAAAGTACAAATACTAAATAATAAATAAAGATTCTGTTAGAAGCTACAGAAGTGCAGAGTAGATGAATCTCAGGTGTGGCTTGGCACAGCTTGGCATGCTGAAAGCGATAAAGAAATCCAAATCGGCGTGGTACGGTTTAGCTCAGCATGGCCGAAAATGCCAGTGGAAAAGGCCCAATAGTCTCAAGGAAACTGTGATCAACACTTTCCACCATCCTTTCATTTTTATTGACTGAACAGTTGTTTGACCAATCATGAAAGTAATCGACCCATCAATCAGTAAAGAACTCAAACTTAATGCTGAACAAGAGTCTTTAGTAGTAGTTTAGAAATTAGTTTTAGAAATTCAAGGAAATGGGTCACAGTGAGCTTTGTGACTCATGTCAGTGAAAAGCACAATACAAATACATTTTCTTCTTCTTTCTGCAAAATGAAGGTATTTCATCAGCTGAGAATGAGACTCAACAATCAACCATCTTCCTCCAGAACTGGTTAGCACAGCTGGGCTGAACAAAGTCTCAGTCAGACTGATGAAAGTTGAGTCTGAATGAGTCGAAACTGTCAGAACATAAACCTTTCTGTTGTAGAAAAACATCATGGTCACTCATGTGGCGCCACCCTCAGGACAACCTTTACATTTTTTATTCCATCACATGATAAATATAAAAGTTGTCTTTTTATTTTAAATGCATCTATTCAAACAGCTTTGTTTCCTGGTTTGCAGTGAGCCACAGGTCTGATACAGAGTCGACTTTTAGTGTCTAACAGCAGTTGTATAATGATGTCTGACAGCACGTTTATGATAAACATCTCAAAATGGCACGTGTTCCATTACTGAAGTGTTAAGCGGCGGCCTCATTGCTTCTGAATAAGCTGCAGTAAATTGTACACAACGTCCTCTCCAGGCGTCCTCAGCCGGGATCCCATCTTCCCCCAAAACACCATTACCTGGAAGTTAGATTACACCCGTCGCTGTGTTTCTCAGAAAATAACTGCCCTCCAAACCTCTTATCTGATTCTTTCAGTGATTCCCATGATCCTCGGCTCACCTCGCAATTGCTCCAAAGTCTGGCTGTGCCTGAATGCAGGTCATTACATCCCCCTGTAATATCGCGTCCATTTCAGCTGCTCTCCTGCCTCCATTTTGTTGTTGAGGAGTGCCAGAAAATAGTTTGAATATTGATTGTAGCATTACCGTGTCCCTCATCGAGTCCCTGCAGCACAGCTGTGTCTCAGACCCAGAGACTGTGCTGTTATGTAGAACGCTATAAAATGAATAAAAACAGTCTGTCCTCAGTGTTTCATCTAACCTGTAAGTGATCTTATTTCTCAAAGACCTCAAAGAGCTTATTGGAAATCCAGGATTTTCTTTGAACAGTGTGCAAAGGTGTATCTGAAACAGGTTTCTTCCTCTTTAAATACAATATGTGACCTGTACACTGAGTTTAGTGCACAAAGCAGCTCCATAAAGACAGAGTTTTCCCAGTTTTCCAAAGACGTTATGCTGGACAGACCTCCAGCCAGTCAGAGCAGCAAAACATTGGACATGTGACTTTGCAGATTTGTCCCAGTGATGTGTATAGAACCTGTCCCATGTTAGAGAAACAGCTGTGATTGGCCTGACTGAGTATGTATCTTGTTTCCAGGCTCCAGACTTCCCCTTCCACATTTGGTCAAAAGTTGAGGAATTATAATCAAACAGAACCAGAGCATTTCAGTCCATTTTTTAAGGTCAGAAAGATATTATTCAAACCTGGACTGAACAACAGGGGTTTTAAATGTGTTGAAACTTTCAAAGAAATCTTTAGACACATATCTTTTGTCACTGCTTTCTCCTCAAGTGTTGTTTTATCTAATCTTATCTTGTAGTTTTAACTTTTTTTGATTTATTTATTTTATCCTTGCTTTTATTGTTTTATGTGTTTATTTTTTGCTTTTATGCTGCTTCTCCATGAATTGTGCTATATAAATACAGTTATAGTAATAATAATAATAATATAGAGATGTAGGTGAAGTGATGCTGACATATTTCTTTATGACTTCCTGGGTGGAATGAGCACCAGGCAGTAAAATACATTTCAGCAAACACAGCAGACAGATTCTTAATGTTTTGGCTGCAATTATAGAACCTGGAATCAAACTTGTTTTGACTTTAAATCCTTGAACCTGACAGAGTGACATGTTTTCAAAACTAAAATAAATGAGGCACAAATCCGTGTGACTTTTGTTTACCAGCCCTGTTTCATTTTTAATTGGATAGCAGGAACCTAAATATGAAAAAAAAACAAAGTTGACTTTTCAATAATGCCAAAGAAAACAAAGCGAGTCCTGTTGTGGACTATAATTATGTCTGCGTTATAAAGCGTAATAAAGCTAATATTATTCATAGATTATTTTCATGCTTTCAGAGGTAGATTGAGGCTATCTATAATTACACCTCGCAGGAAATAATTGGGTTTCTCAGCATCACTGCAATTAAACATGTGCATCAATGAAGGAAGCGTATTTAATGGCCTCCATGAATCCTGCAGTCTGTTCGGCTCTGACACCGTCATTTGTTTGTGTGGGAAAACTCCCCGATTGCTGCTCTTAATGAATGTGCTATAGGAAATAAACATTACAGTATACTCAGGGTGAAATACATACACACTCTTTACCTGTTGACACTCACCTCACAGCACTTCTCCGATCAGCTTCTGCGTCTCAGTAAATTAGGATCAGATTTGTGGGGAAACAATAATCAGTGAGCCTCCTCGTCTGATTAATATGCAGACAAAGTAGAGGATGAGTGAGGTCAGTGATGTCTCCTTCTCTTTGTCTTGCAGGAAATCAGCGACACAGAGATCCTGGAGCTCACCCACAGTGCACTGGGGCGCATGACGGTGATCCGGCAGATCTTCCCGTTGTGGAGGGACAGCAGCACCCGCTGCATGAGACACAACCACCGGATCTCGTCTCTGCTGTGTGACCCGCAGGAAGGATACCTGCAGAACCTGGAGGTAAACACACTGCTCATCAACAGCTGACCCCTCACTAAGCTCCGCCTTCCTTTGTTACTGTTGCTACGCCTGTCAAGCTTTCCATTCTTGCAGTGCATGTACGCAGCAATGACAGATTTAACATTAAAATTGGGAGGAACTGCTGAAACACAAGTATAGCTAGCTAATTTAAGCTAATGCTAAAGCTTAAACTCTTTGACACATTTTAAAACAAGAACCCAATAAGAGTGAAATGTGTGAAGTTATTTAAGGGCCACATACATGAAATAGCGGTAATGCTAAAGAGGAGACTAAAGCTAGCTTACATCCCTGCAAACACTGGTTAAACAGTGAAATACGACAGGTTTATGTATATGATAGACAACAATAATACACTCTATAACGTGGGAAAAGGAAGGCTAATCCTGCTCCAGAGCAGGGCCAGCTAACCTCAGGCTTAAGTCAGGGTTGGAACATGCAAGGATTGTGCCAGTTTGAAAGTTCTTTTAGCCTAAGCTAACAGCTCCCGTAGCCTGGGGCTAAATGCAGTGAGAAAAGCCCATAAGACAGTTTAGAGCCAAGAGAGCGAGCCAGAGATGTGCCATCATTTGCCTACTTTGATTCTGCACCGGCGCACATCCTCCTTTTCACAAATGCAGTGGTATCTCACCAAAGTTTGTCTAGAGGTAACGTAGCATTATTTAGCTGGATATGCTAATGTTCTCAGCTTATGTCAGACCAGATAAGAGCAAAGTTTGCTCTTGGCTTTTACGTTTTTGAAAGACTACAAAAAAGACCTAGTTATTTATGATTGGACAGTTGCTGTTTGCAGGAGGGGCTTAGCAAAGAGTCAGTTCTCTTGCTGATTGATAAGTATTTGTTGTGCCTTGTTGTGTGGGCTGAGGGATTTATTTATCTAATTTGAAAATGATCATGTCCAAGAAATATTTCAGTCTTTTCCTGGGGAAACCTACGGAAGCCCTGAGAGGCAACTGTCAACTGTGTTTACAGCTGAAGAACAGGTGAAAAAATGGTTTTGCCAGGATCATCTTTGTATGTCCCCTAAAAAGATGAAAAAAATGGGATTTCTTTTGTCTGGATCATTTTCTAAGTGTTTGGCACAAGAAGCTTAGTCAGTGAACTTAATTTGTTCTCAATAATTTGGTTCATTGAATCACTGAATCATTCTTTAAAATCATTCGATGTGTCCCCTTCATTCTCGCTGCTTCTGAAGGACAGACAGTCCTTCAGAAAAGAATGACAAAGATAAGACAAAGTAGAGTTTAACAGCCAAACATGAATATTCACAAATCTCAACCCCAGATTAAAGTGCTTCATAATGAGAGTGTGTGTGTGAGGGAACAGGGAGGGAGAGCTTCAGGGAATGAATTAAGTAGTTTGAGGGCACAATTTAGTGATTCAAAGACACAAAATATTAATTTGAAGGGACAAATTAAGCAATTAGAGGGTACGAATGATTAAATTGAGGGGGAAAAGCCAACGAGTGGCCAAATTAGTCATGTGGGGAACAGAATTACTAATTTGAGGGAAAGATTTCTCCTCATTTAGTTTTATTCTGCTGCCCAACCTGAGCTGTGTGCAGATCCAAACTTCTCTCTGTGGGGCAAATCTAATACTCTCCACTGTTCATGTTTCCTGTTTCTGGTCTGTAATATGGCAAACAGTCTTACCAGTGTGAACCACTGAGCCATCCTGCAGCACAAATCACTGCTACACATCTGTAAATTACTCTGCACAAATTCATAAATTCACCCACCCACACTGGTACTGTATACATGCAGAGTACACCAAGAGCTCTGAGGCGGTCAGAGGTGATCTCAGTGTTCAAATATCAGCTGAAAGTTAAACGAGGACACAACAAGTCTTAGAACAGTAAAGTTTTCTCAGGTTTGTTCTGTTGCCGCCTTCTTCTACAGTTTAAGTTGTTAATTATCACCAGTTGCTGTACTGCTCCTGATTTTGTGGCTTATAGCTGCGACTCCACCCACAAACTTCTCGTCCCAAGAACAACTTTTCAAGAAACCAAAACGTTTCTTCCAGCCTGTTGATGCCTACGTTTCCACTGCCCTCTAAAGACCTGCTAAGATTAGGAAAAATAACTTATGTTTTTACATGACATTTGTGCCTGCAGCAGTTTTACGGGGGATAAGAGGGGATGCCATCCCTGTTTTTAGCAAAATGACATCCTGAAGCCTGTTGTTAGCTAACTGGAGTTTCTCTGTATCCACCACCAACATGTAGATGTAATCCTATTGTGCCCAATCACAGCCCGTCATCGGTGCTTTAAAAAGATGTAACCAGTACCATATAGGTTCAGATCGTACAGTCTACAGTTCAGTTGTCTCAAATCCGTGAATGTTCTCATTCGTCCAGGTCATTGTAATCTCAGGAAAAGATTAAATCGAAAGCAACTGGACTTGTTTAAACGTCTTATTGAAGACGTTTCGTCTAGTCAGAGCTAGTCATTCAGTCGACTAGCTCTGACTAGTCTGACAGGCATGAACTGATGAAGCTTCTTGGATGAGAAGCGAAACGTCTTCAATAAGACTTTTAAACAAGTCCAGTTGCTTTCGATTTAATCTTTTCCTGAGATTACAGTTGTCTCAAAGTAGCTCTAAGAGCACAGACTCTCAGACTCACCTCTGACTCTGATCCCAGGTGTGAAAATGCAGTAAAATTAAACAATTAGCATCGTATTTTATCAGAAAATAATATTTAATATTTGAGGATGTCATCTTGGACTTTGATCAACTTTTTCTGGCCAAACAACTAATTGATTATTGGAAAAATGATTGTCAGATTGATCACGAGTTGAAAAATAGGTCCAGACCTGTGAAAACAGGTGGAGCTGTTTTCACATGTTTTCAATTGCCAAGATTGTAACAGGATTAATTAATCAATTTTTATTATTTTCTAACATTTTGTGGACCAAACAACTTATCGATTAGTGGAAAAATATTGCCTAGTTGATCAGTAGTTGAAGAATAGGTGGAGCGCACAGACATACGTCCGTGCGCTCACATGTTTTTCTGTTGATTATTGGAAAAATGATTGTCAGCGGTTATGAAAACAGCTGTTATTAAGCCTTATTAAGCTTAAAAAAGAACAATCTAGAAAAGACCTCAATGAACAACTACAGGCCGATATCAAATCTTCCTTTTTTAGGTAAAATCATTGAAAAGGCTGTGTTCCAACAGCTAAATTACTTCTTAACAGTCAACAGCTGCTTTAACGTCTTTCAGTCAGGTTTCAGACCACATCACAGCACTGAGGCAGCTCTGGTCAAAGTATTTAATGACATTCGCTTAAACACAGATCATGGCAGATCTTCAGTTTTAGTGCTATTGGACCTCAGTGCTGCATTCGACACAGTCGACCATGATATATTACTTGATCGATTGGAAAATTGGGTGGGACTAACTGGCACAGTTCTTGACCGGTTTGCATCCTACTTAAAGGGCAGGGATTATTTTGTGTCAATAGATAACTTTAAATCTGAGCAGACCAAAATTACATGTGGAGTCCCCCAAGGCTCCATCCTGGGGCCCCTTCTGTTCAACATCTACATGCTTCCACTTGCCCAGATCATAGAAAAAAACAAAATAGATTACCATAACTATGCAGATGACACACAGCTCTACATTTCAATGTCCCCAGGTGACCATAGCCCCATACAAGCACTGGGTAAATGCATGGAGCAAATATCTGAATGGATGTGCCATAATTTTCTTCAGTTAAACAGAGAAAAAACTGAAGTAGTTGTTTTTGGACCCAAGGAGGAACGTCTTAAAATCAGCATGCAGCTCCAGTCACTTCAGTTAAAAACCTCAGACCAGGCCAGGAATCTGGGTATTGTCATGGATTCAGACCTGAATTTTAAAAAACACATACAAACAATTACAAAGTCAGCTTACTATCACCTCAAGAATATTTCTAGGATTAAAGGACTGATGTCGCAGCAGGACCTTGCAAAACTTGTCCATGCATTTATCTTTAGTCGAGTTGACTACTGTAACAGTATCTTCTCTGGTCTGCCTAAAAAGTCAATCAGACAACTGCAGCTGATCCAGAACGCTGCTGCTCGAGTCCTCACTAAGACCAAGAGAGTGGACCACGTCACTCCAGTTCTGAGGTCTCTACACTGGCTCCCTGTCTCTCAGAGAATAGACTTTAAAACTCTCTTGCTAGCATATAAAGCACTGAATGGTTTAGGCCCAAAATACATCAGAGACCTTCTAGTCCAGTATGAACCATCCAGACCACTCAGGTCGTCTGGTGCAGGTCTGGTCTGTGTTCCAAAAATCAGAACTAAACATGGAGAATCAGCGTTCAGTTTCTATGCTCCGTATATCTGGAACAAACTACCAGAAAATATCAGGTCTGCTGAGAGTCTGAGTTCTTTTAAGTCAAGGTTAAAGACTCACCTGTTCACTGCTGCCTTTGACTAAAAGTCAGTGTGCTATACAAATAAACTTGCCTTGCCATAACTTGCCTTGTTGCAGCATATTGTCTTTTATATTTAACATTTCCAATTTTATTTTATTCAAATGTAAATATTAGCAGCTTCAAATGCTCAGAAACATCTCGAAACCTTTGAAATAATTTGATTTTAAAAGTTACTTGGAACATCACAAGTGTACTGTAATATAATGAATAAATAAATAATGTTGCAACAGAGGTGCAGTTTCATTTTATATTATTATCAGACAGAGGATTTGATCATATTTGTCATTATATTGCTTTTTAAAGCTAAAGTAATGTTTTGCTTTGGTATGACCCAATATTTTTTGGTATGCTCTGCAAAGGCAGAATACAGGAACTTTGAAATAAGGTCAAAGGTCAAATCAGGGGTCAGGATTAATAGAAACAATAACCTGAAAGCTATAAAACTTTCACATATCCAGTTATCTGCCTGAAGCTATTTTGGCTTGACAAGTTCTCAGTTCTGCACTTCTGGGAAGTTCCTGCCCTTTTCCTTTGTCCATGTATGATTCTGTGAATTACATTTTGTGGCTGTTTTACAAACTGCTGGTCTGGTTCTTTTGGAAAGTACCTCCCACTGAGCAGGGGCTTTCTTGGGGGGGTAAAAAATGTCCCTGAACTTCATTTAGACGCTGGTTCCTGCAGAGGAAATGCTGCTAATATTCAGTAAATTTGTTCACATTTAATCTTCAGTGGCAGTTTCCATCCAGAGGGAACAGAACAAAAACTCTCAGGTACAAAAACAGACATGAAGATGCACAAGAGCATTTGTCTGTCCTCCACACACACACATGCACACACACACACACACCCTTAACTGGACTATTATTTCCAGTTAGGAAATATCACAGTGATGTGCGGTTGACATTTAACGACAGCAAACAGAACTATTACTGTAATTCACATTGACAAATATTGCGTCTTGTTTTGACATTTGTGGAGATGAGTGTAGTTTTTCACAAGATGTCTGACAGCAGAGCCGGGAGAACCCACAGGGACAACCCCAAAATCACACACACACACACACACACACACACACACACACACACACACACACACACACACAACAACACTACCTCACACCACATCTTTCACTTCACACTCACTCACACACTCCCTCATTCTGTCTGTTTTCTCCTCTTCTTCTTTTCTTTCCTTTCTTTATTTTCTCTAACACTTCCTCCCTTTGTGCTCTGCTTTCCCTTTTTATCATTTTCCCCCCTCTTACTGCTTTCTTTCTTTCTCTCTCCACAACTGCACCTTTCTCTCGTTCTCTTTGACATCTGTTCAACCTCTCTGTCCTAACCTGACACCTTGAGGTAAAGGAGAGGATCAACTCAATAATTAATCAAAAAGAAGGTTTAATGTTCCTTCTCTGACGTTGTTCGCCTTGCTGAAAAAGCGTCCAGACGTCAAACGCTGTCAGCAGGTTGTCAGGAGCATTGTAAGGACGGCTGTCCAGCTGATTTCAGCTGATTAAAATGTAAAAAAATGCACATCACTTGTGGCTGCTTCCCATCTAAAATGACCTTTGAGGTTTATTTAATGGATGAATTTGTCTTGTCTGGTCCATGTGGAGCCAGGATTACAGCTTACGTTCAGGATGTCCACCTGGTCAGTCTGTCTTTAGATGGCTCTCTTTGGATTTGTGACTGAGGCCAAACACGTCTTTCCCAACGCTACTCTACTCTGATTGTCTTAGCCTGAGGATGATGATTCTTGCGTAGCTCTCTCTCCCAGCAGCTTCTTGTTTTCCTTCCAAACCTTTTTGAGGATATTCCCATAAACAGGTTGCTGTAGATCACAAAAAGATTTCGCCTCTCAGCCCTGTTAATTAGTCTCTTGTCGTCCTTGTTGATGAGGTGAAACAGAAACTTAAAGGAAGTCAGCACCGATTTTGACCAAAGAAAAAATGTTAGAGGTGAAGCAAGTCTGCCAAACTTCGCTTAAATAGAGCCGGTGTGAGTGCTTTTTCAAAGAAGTGAAATGTTACTCAGTTAGGACGTCCTCACTGAAAGAAAACTGAAGTGATCAGCTGTTTGCTGAGAGCAGACTGAGCTGGACAGGAAGTCAGACACACGAATAACAAAGAGAATCAGGTCAATTTTCAAAATAAAAGACTGTGCAGATTCCCAAGTGTAAATATAGACAAAAAAGAAAATATGTAACCACATAACTGACTTTGCCAGGGTAGAGGCAAAAACAAATCTAGGAAAAATGACCAAATCAACAAAGTCTGCACAAGTTAGCATATTTAGGCAGGTAAAACGCTACACTTCTGACACGCTGCTGGTGGGACATGCAGCCGTATGGAAGATGGATCAAAACCACATTGCAAATGTGACATGCCAAGTGAAATCAAAGTGTAGATTTGATTTTAGTTTCACAAGCCTGAGGTGTTGATTGAACTGGGCACAACATGTCTGCACCACAGTTATGATTCAACTTCCACACATCTGCAGCGTTTCAGAAGTGTTTCAGCAGCGGCACAGTTTCCCCTCCTGATAATGTTGACTTGCTCAGATTTTGTCGATTTGGTCGTCTTTCATTGCTTTTTGTGTTTCTACCATGGGTAAGTAGAAAACGTAATGAAATACTTTCTTTTGGTCTGTTTTTATGAGTCTGCACGGGGCTTTTATTTTGAAGATCAACCAGATTCTCTCAGTTTTTCTGTGTCAGACTTCCTGCCTGCTCGATCTGCTCTGTGCAGCTTGATGTGTCATCTGTCAAACGCAGGCTCGGTGGGTATTTGATGGAGCAGGAGAATAGAGATCGCGTAGAGCAGCCACAATCAGTTCCGGCAGGTGTGATGCAGACGTTGCACAGATGTGGCGCAGACATAGTGCAGATGTGGCACAGACATAACACGACGTAGGCGTGTCTGCTGACTGTATGCGATTGGATGGACCAACAACCCATCAGAACAGTGAAACGTGTGACGTGACTTTTCAAATCTGGACCAGTGTCCTTGTTAAAAAATTAAAAATAAATAAAAGGTTGTGATTGGCCCAGTTTTGTGTTTTGCACTGTGATCTTGGGACAGCTGTTTTATTTGTTTGGATCGCAGATTGTACCTTTAAGAAAAAATAAGGATTTTGCAGATTTCTGCTTTGCTTCTCTTGTGTCTGTCAGAAGGTTTTGTTCTCTTCAGATTCAGCTTTTTCATAACAAAAGAGGAGCAGAGAAAAAAGCATAAAGGCATGATCTTGTGTGTGTGTGTGTGTGTGTGTCATGGCCTCAGGCAGCATGTTGTATGGACTTCATGCCAGTCAGCTGTACTCATCTGGACAGAGTGATGCTCATTTGTCACCCTGCATTTGGTCTCTGCTCCCTGCTTTGGTGGGTGTGTGTGTGTGTGTGTGGTGAGTGGAGTGATTTGTCACAGTGTGTTTCCTCTTCTCTCTGCAGGGCAGAGGAGAGGGTGAGAGACGACATGATCACATGTGGACAGACTGGCTACTAGCTGACTGTCATCTCAGCACCATCCAGTGTGTGTGTGTGTGTGTCTGTCAGTGTGTATGTGTGTGTGTGTGTGGTGTGTGTGTGTGTGTGTGTCTGTCGGTGTGTGTGTGTGGTGTGTGTGTGTGTGTGTTAGCTTTGAGCCAGCAGTTGATGCAGCACCCAGCTGTGTCTCACATGTGGCCTGTGTGTGTGTGTGTGTGTGTGTTTTTACTGCCTATTATATGTGTTTCTGTATAACAAAGTCGTGCAGATCAGCAAACACTTGAGTCTTGTTGAATGCTGTTGAAATAAATTGCAGATGAAGGTGAGAAAGCTTCAGGAAAACCTTTGAAAGTAAAATACAGTCATTAAATAATCAGAAAACAAGTTGCTTTTCCTTTGTGAGGTTTACCTCAGAGTATAGTTACAATAACAATTTGATTTATGTCCAGTGGTGCTTAAATATCCTGACAGTGTGACTTTATTTCATGTATATTACACTAGAAGAACTTTGTTATTTCTCATGATAAATACCAGACTCAGAGGTTAGTGCTTATCCTGTTAGTTTATCTTTTTAAAAACAAAATTACACCAGAATGTACATTTTGTAAAATGACTGAATATGCAGCCATCGTGTGTAATGATTGTATTCACAGCAGTATTTCTCTGTAGGAAAATAACCATCAGTGATCTGATTAAATTTTTACATTAATCTCGAATTACTCAGAGCGAGAAACAGTTAAATGTATTTTAAAGATTATAAATGTGCTATTTTAACATTAATAATAACAAATATCCACCGAGAACCATCACGAAAAATAATTATATCCTATTGCAAAAGGCTGGAAACAAAAGCATTAAGGCATAAAAACAAAAAAAAGAGGAAACAGTTCTATTTGTAATAAATAAGGCTACTTTGTTTCAACATTTGAGAGTTTTAATACAAAAGTTCAGTGAGTTATAAGTGCTGAGACAAAAAGTGTTACAGCTGTCCCTGGTTTCCCCTACTTTATTAGTCTATTAATTAATTATTTGTATTTTTATGTCGGGAAATTGGAAATCGAGGCCACTTGTTTTATCAACAGAGACTGTGATAGTTGCTAAGCAACCAAGATGCATCAGCAACTGTGCAAAAGTAACAATATAACAGCGGCCATTTCTGTGTGGTCAACATGACCCCTGAAATTGGTAAAAACGATCACCTTTGCTTTGCCTTTTGTGTAATTTACATTTATACAAAGGGTTTAAACTGACCAATTTAGTGTTAAGGTACGTTATATAAGTTAAAAAAGAAGTCAGTGATGACTATTGGTTTTTACACCGGACATGAACCCCAGTCTCCTGGGTGAAAGTCCCAAGTTAGTTTGACCCTCCACCCACCCCGCGTCCTCCATACATGGACTTAATTGTTGCTACGTTGCCTGACTTTTACAGCCATCGTTATGCTAGACGGGCGCCTGCAGAAATGACATCAGAGGGTTACCAAAAGTGAAGCACAGGGGCGCTGACTGAGCTGACCAAGAGTGGACACAACAGTGAGCTGAGACAGTCTACCACGGCTGTAATAACAATGGAGGATGTTGGCCTTTGTTCAAAACATGGAATGTGTTGTAATTGTTGAGGGACAGTATGATGTCCCTTGACTCTTGTCTGAGATAACAAGACATCGTCCTCTGTTTTCTGTCACAATGGACGAACTTGTTGAGATATGAAAGTGTCCTGCTGACGAATCTGTTTCTTTCCCTCTTTTCTGTCCTCCCGTCTCCAGGTGTCAAACCTCTACCTGTACGACAGCGTGCTGATGCTGGCCAATGCCTTCTACAGGAAGTTGGAGGACAGGAAGTGGCACAGTATGGCGAGCCTGAACTGCATCAGGAAGTCCACCAAACCGTGGAATGGAGGCTGGTCCATGCTGGAGACCATCCAGAAGGTACAGTACTGAGACCTTTTGTCAACGAACCAACACAGCGTCGCTTTAGTCTCATGGTGCATTCAGGAGAAGAACAGACCACAACACAGACAAACTTCTTCAGTGCTCATTCCAGACCATCCACACAGAAAAATCTGTGCAAGCAGCTTATTATGACCCACATTAATGTTTATTGTTGGGCAGTGACCTCTAGTGGCCGTAGCAATTATAACAGGAGCAAAGGAGGAAGTCAGGTGATGTAGTAGTAAGAATGAGAACTGCTGTTTGTGTCCTGTGTAAAACCAAAAGTCCTCAGTCTCACTGTCGCAGACAAACGATCAATATCGCAGTAAAATTTATGACTGGAAAACTTTATGGATTTTTGCAATTAAATTGATGATACAATATTGATTTGTTTTGGGAGGAAATATGTAAGAAAAAAAAGACCAAACAACACATTATCATAAGGAAGTGAAAATTCTGATCAGTTTATTGGGAAATAAATTACATACATCTTGACAAAAACTTACAAGAGTGGGGACAAGGCCAAAATAATCATGTTGTAGTCTTGTACTGTAAATAGTGACCTGCAAGATCACTAATCTTTGCAAATTCTTAGTCTGTGACTTAAAACACTGTGACTTCTGACAGATTGTCTTCAGATGTGAGAGGGTGTCAGACTGAAGTCTTTTAGAAGTCTTGACAAAGTCTTCTAATGTATGGTCAGCATAATTTCAATTTATGTAGGCAAGTTAACTAAATGTGTGGTATGTAACATAACTTACATTCCAAACAGACTTACTTCAACCCAACCCGCAGTCTCTTTCTAAACTAAACAAATAATTTTGGTCAGCTGTCCTCACCAGAAAAATGGGCATCTATACAAGCAGGTCATTACAACCTTACTTAATATATTATTTACATTTATTGTTAGGTGGCGACCTCTAGTGGCAGGAAAAAAGGAGGAATTTAGATAACGTAGCATACAGAACGACAAAGTCCACATAAGGAGGTTGATGTAGTTGATGGGTGGGTCAAACAAAAACCGGACTTTCCCCCAGGAGACCTGGGTTTTGAGTCCTTGTGAAACCAAAAGTCAATATTGATTTTTAAAAACTTTTAGGTTACCTGTGTTACGTTGTGTACTTAAGGTCCGGTATGTCTGTCGCTGGTACTCTCCACTGATCGTTGGCAATCGACCTATTCTGTCATTTAGGTGTGAAGATGTGTCGGTTTTGGTGTCTTAAACTGCCCCTTTTTACTACATTAACCAGAGGATGATGATGGTCCAGTAGAACGAAGGTCCATCATGCCTGTCGCTGGTCTTCTCTAATGGTCTGACTGTATGTCATTCTGGGAGTTATTAGCAAACAACTTCCTCTGTTGTCTTCTTAGAGGAGGTTTCCTGATCCACCTGAATTGTTTGATGTGATCTCCAAGTTATAACTCAGTCATGATTGTACAAATATTAGCTTGTCTTAAATGAGGTTAACTTATTTTGAAATTAATATGGAGTAGCCAATCAAAAAGTTTACTGATAAACAAAAGTTTCCTAATGCTAATTTAGCTTTATTTGCCTTTTGAACTGATTAACAGCTTGAGGGTGAGAGCTTGTTAGCATGATTGCTAATTGCCTTGATCCGTTCTGTAGCATTTAAACATAGGAGAGCTATATTGAATCTGTCTGATCTAATATAGCTTCAAATGGTGAATAAAACCTTTGAAGATGGAGCGGAGCATGTGGGGGAGAACATTAGCATGATTAGATTTATACCAACATTAAATAAAAGAATAAATGACTCCTCTGTTGCCGGAAGATAAATCAAACATGAAACGCCGGCGGTGAAACATGAAACAAGAAAGTCATTCAGCCTAAAAACCCTGATGTGCATCTAAATTACACCCAACAACCTGTAGTCTCATTCTCGCAGTCTAATTGGTGAAAGATGCTTTTCAGCCGCAGCTGATGAGTCCCTCAGAGCATGAGTAGTTCTGTTTTATTAAAAAACATCAGTTTATTTCTCTGACGTCCCTCATGGTAACAACGCTGAGCTTGTTAGCGATCTTTCTTTCTTGCTCATGTTCAATAAACTCATATACAGCATGTAATCACAGAGGTGGACGTTTCAGACGGTGCTGTTGTTCGGTGCCAACAATGAGATCTTTACTGATGCAGACCTTTGATACAACTGTATGTTTCTTTAATGAAATTGACAGAATTACCCAGAAACCCAAGCAATCGTTCCTGTAGTATCGTGGCAGCTTTTAGAAAATGGATTAAAATATGTGGGTTTTCTTTCTGTGCTCATGAAACATTACAAAGATTGTGCATTTTTTTTAGCTTGTTGTCTACATTTTACTTGAAAAATAATTCTGATTATGTTTGGATTCGACTTGCAGCAATGCACTACAACTCCAAGAACCTATTTGCACTGCACTTTATACCAGCATGACAGGATAGGCAAATTATCAGTTACTCCCAAAATGACATATATTACCAGTGGAGAGGCTTACCAAACCTTTACTAGGTTATGAAAGTCATGTGACATACCTTATGTGACATTACACATGTGGTTTACAAAACAGTGGCAGTTTGGTTAGGTTTAAGGACAAAAACTACGTGGTTAGGGTTAGTTGGTGAGGTTGTAGATTGCAACCAACTAAATAATAATAAACTTTATTTATTTAGTATCTTTCAAAACCAGTTACGTGGTGCTTCACGTTAGAATACAGAAAAATAAAACTAACATTTAAGACCACATCATTTGCAGAAATTGCAATAAAATACAGAAAGGAAAATAAAATGTAAAAGCAACATTAACATATTTAAATATACATAGAATTTACACAAACATTTACATTAAAAATCCACACTTCTGTGTGGGGAAAATACTGAACATAAATGAAGGTGTTTTGTGATTGTGGAGACGTGTGTGTGCACTTTGGCCACTTCTGCAGACAGACTGATTGCATCACAGACTTTGTGCTTTGACCAGGTTTTAGCCGATCTAAAGCACAAGTGGTTTTTACTTCAATGCGTCAAGTGGACAGGCAAATGTGCCCGGCCACGCCTTTGTTTCACTTTCATTTTTAGAACTTCTGCCGTGGCTGCACAGACCAGGAGAAAGTTCATCTGTTATCTTGCAGAGTGGCAAAAATGGCAGCTGCCCCAGTGTAAGATAGCAAAGCAACAAGAGCCACCAGTGCAACCGCTTTGTGTCGGGTGTAAGACAGGTCTCTGTAACCTAAAACTCTGACACTATAATCTAATATTTCTGCATTGAAATGTCAAACAACACTTGACATTTGTTGTACATTTTGTTGAGTTGTGTACTTGTGTTATCCCACAATGTTTCCAACAATATTCAAAGCAGAGAAATCAGTTATTTTATTCAGGATAACGTGTGTTAGGTAAAGCGTGTGAATAAAACTACAGCATGAATGAACTTTCACTTTCCTGTTTGGATAAATTTGGACTTTTTTAAAACCAGTATGAGATTTGGTTGATACTGTTAATAAAGCTGCTTAATGTCACCATGTTTCCAATGACAACGGTGAATAAAACATATTTTATAATCAATAGGAATCACTACAACAAAAATAAGACCCCAGTCATGAAAAACAGACAACATAAGCACCATAAAACATTCAATTTGACTTTGAACCTATTTATTTTCATGTGTTTCGCTGCCATGTCAGAAAGTCATTTACACAGTCCGAATGCTGTTTTTCCTGCAGAACAGTACATCACTGCATCTCAAATAGGCAGCAACATTTCCTGTTTTTACGCTTTTTTTTTTTCTTTGAACTCAAACAGTATTTCCACCAGCAGCCATTTCTCTGACTGCTTTTCTGATGAGATGGAAAATGACTTTGTGAGTGGACGGCAAACACAGAGTGAAAAATGGACACAGCAGAGCACTTTTTTGTCCATTCCTTCCTCTTTCCCTCATACAGGACGGTGTATACTGAATATATTTGTATGTATCGAGACAGAAGCCTGAAGGAAAGTATCCAAAACACCCCGTCACATCAGAAGTTCTGCTACTGCATACTCAGGATACAAAGAACTTTTGATTTTAACTCACCTGTTTGGTGTCTGCCACCACCAACTAATGAATGATAGAAAACAAACTGTGGATCTTTATAAGATTCGAATAATTTGTTCCTTCACCTCCACAAACAAGCCCTGACAGGAGGTGAAAATCCTCTGTGATACATTATGTGGCTCAGTTAAACACTAATGTACAACTTAGACTTGTGCTAATAGGGCTAATCAGCCACACAGAGCTGACAAATAAGAAACTGTAATTTTACATCAAGGAGAAAACTATGAAACAAATTTTTAATGTTCTCCAAAACACTCTGAATTAAGCTAATGGTTCAGTTCAGCAGTTAAAACTGTTAGCTACAGGCTCAGAGTTCAGATAACCAGCTAAAACTGTTAGCTAAAGGCTTATTATCCTTATATCTAAAACTGTTTGGTTCAGATTAGGTTAGCTGTTAAAGTTGTTTAAACATTTGGTTCAGGTTAGACAGTTCAGTTTAAATGCTGTTTGTTTCATATTAGCTGACAGTTCAGTTTAACAGCTGAAAAAATCCAGATTAACTTGAGGTTTTGGGGCTACAATGAACAAAATTTTTCCAGAAAGCGTTTGGATTTGGAGCTCCATTTGTTTGACACTTACTGGGCAAGTAAAAAAAGCCTTTAACTGTCTGTTCCAGAAGTCAAATAATATGTTGTTCTGTTCTTAAAAAGTAGGCTTCTGAACTTTACAGACCATTTCATTGCTAAATCCAGTGTGTTATTGTTGTAATGGCTTGTTTTGACTGTTTTATTTTCACTGTCATGTCTTTAACTTTAGATTTTCCATCAGAATTAGGGTTCATAAAACACTCCTCTGTTGTACAAACAGCCAAATGGACGAGATGAAGGCATCACTGACTTTGTAGCAAACAAAACAATATCGGACATTATTTTCCTCCAGGTGACAATGATTGTGACCTTTGCAGCTGACAGACAAACATTTAGCTGGTTGGCCTGCGGTGAAGGGCGTCTTCAGTCTTGGTTTAAATCCTGCAGGAACTGATGGAAGCCACGCAACCACATTTCATCCTCAGCCTTTCAGAGGAACAACACGGCAGTCATGGACTGATTTTATTCAGTCAGACTCTAATGATGTTTTAGACGACGTCTCATTCATCTATAAACTCTGTTTGACGCTACATAGAAGCCATGAAGACAGCTGATCAACAAGGCAGTAAAAAACAGACATCACTTATCAATTTAAATGAATAATGATGAGCACTGATTGATAAACTCCTGATTAATTAGGTCTGTATCTATATTGCTCTTTGCTCTGGAAAAAAACTGGAGACAAACATGAAAGATAAGATAAAATAAACTTTATTGATCCCACAGCAGGGACATTCACTTGTTACAGCAGCTCAAGATGGAAAGTACAGGTAGAAAAGGTTTGAGTGATAAATAGAATGTAAATAACATAAAAATAGATAAATTAATTAATTAATTAATATAATAATAATTAATATGCATTAAAAACTATACACACAAAACTATATACATTATATGCATTGTTTCATTTTGTCTTGACAATTCTGACAAATCACGTCCACCAAAGAAAACTTTAAAAATGTGTTAAAAGCCTTTAAAATCTAAAATTAAAAATATTTACTGATAACATAGGTGTAAAAATGTGCTATTATAGTAATCTTTGGTTTAAAGTAAAGTAAAGTTGGTTTAATAGTTTTTTATGAAAATGTTGGGCCTTTAAAGTTACAAAAAAAAACCAGATTTAATCAGGCATAAGAATGGTCAGCTATACCCTAAGGACCCCTCTTTCACTTCCTGGTTTAAAAAAGGCAGGAACACTGCTCAAGCACTGGTAAACTTTCTATTTTTAGACAAATTCATTCAATAATATTTCTATCAGATGTGTTTCAGCCCTAACATGTCGACTCTGTAGTCCTTCTAAATCAAAGATCAATAAGAAATATGGTTTAAAAATGTGTATTTTGATGAACATTAAGAGACTCTGAGACACTTTAAAAAACACTACACGATGCTGTGAAATGAAAACTTGGAACATTTTCTCGACTCTTTAAGACATCGACTCTGTCAGATGGAGATTAATAAAAGATTTAATCACCTGGAAGTTTGCCCCTTACAAGGTTTAATAGCCAAGAGTTTGATCTTTTAAAATACAGTTTTGTCCCAGCTCTTACCAACAGCAGCTCACAATGCATCATGGGATGCAGCCTGGTATTAAAGGTTCAGGGAGGACGTCAGCAGCAGTTTCAAAGGTCACCACAGCAAAACTCTGCAGGTCCTGATGAAGCTGTTTGAACTTTTACACATTTTCTGCTTTTCTCTCTCACTCAATATGTCTTATGGTCAGGGGCAGATATTTAATGTTTAAATAATTAAATTAATTCTAATAATAAAATATCCGTGTTCTTGATCAGTCCAAAGGATATTATATGTTCATGTCATCATATACTGGTGCTGTTTTATAATTACAGTGAGTTTGATGTGAGTCTCCATCAACAGTGTCATAACAGGTGAAATACTGAGGAAGGTAGGAACCTTTGTGTGAGCTGTACTGTGTTGCATGAGGGACCTTAAAAGTGACAGAACAAATACGATGGTTCCAGTATGAATTTGCCTTTTAATTGTATTTTTCTGATACATTTATTTATTAAATATACTGTAAAAACATAAAGCTCAAAATAAGTACAGTCACAAAAACTTGAATATTATATATTGAATATTATTTTATAGAAATGTTTCTGTTAACCATCCACAAAACAAAGTATTTTGGTTTGAAAATCAGTATTTTTTAATTTTAACTATTAGAGCTGCAACGATGAATTGATTATTGAATCAACTGCCAACTATTTTGATAATAGATTCATTAGTTTGAATAATTAGACAAAAAGTTCAAATTCTCTGCTTTCAGCTTCTTAAATGTAAATATTTTCTGGTTTCCTTATCAAACAACAAATTGATTAATCAAAAAAATAACTGACAGATTAATCAACAATGAAAACAATCGTTAGCTGTAAACCCACATAAGTTAGCAACACATGCAGCTGCATGCACTCACTGTGTGTGTGGTGTTTTATTCTGTTGAGAGGCAGAAATAAAGAGCAACATCTATTATGTTAGTAATGATACGCTGAGGGGGACAAATGTCCTTTTCACCAAACAGTCACCCAGAAGTTCCACCCTTGCTCTGCTGTCTGTCTTGTGCAGTTTTGTCCCTTCGTTACTCTCTTTGACCCTGTTTTATTATCTCCTCGACGTCTTTCTCCCATCGTCCCTCCCTCCTGACTGTCTCCCTGCCTTCTCTCTGTCACTTCATTATATTTTATCTGCCCGAACATTAAAGTTAACAATACTGGCAGGGCCTCTTTTACAACGCGTACATGATAAAATGTAGTTTAATAAAGCAGCCGTTAATTTCTGCTCTTTGTGCCGGAACTTGTGTGGCAGAGTGGACTGTACCATAACAAAAAAAAAGAGTCAAATACAAGTGCGAGCTCAAGATAAAGGCGACTTTGATGTTTTAATAAAAGTTTACAGTTTTAGCAGAGAGAGTCACATATTTTTTTAATATTCCTGTCTGTCTTTCTTCCTTCAGGGCAACATCACAGGTCTGACAGGTACGATGGATTTTAAGGACAGCGGCTCCAACTCTCACGTCCAGTTCGAGATCCTCGGCTCCAGCTTCAGCGAGACCTTCGGCAAGGACATCAAGAGGGTGAGTTCACAGTTTCACACTTTAACGAATGAAGAGGAAGTGATGGTGCAGAGGCAACGTCGCCTACGTGTGTCAGACCATGAAATGCTGCAGCCTGATATCTGGACTGAACGGACATCTTGTTTCTGCTCCGTTAGTCTGACACTGTCCTCATGATGGCCATTCTCTGTTGGATTAGCACTGTTAGCATTAGTTCAGAAGAAAAGAAAATATTCTGGTAAATGATGAATGATTTGATGTCCTGATATAAAAATCAAAAGACAAGGCACACTGGAAAACTTTGCACAAGTTTCAGCTGTTTAGCAGTAGCAGGGTGGCTCGGCTGGCTGACTAATGTTTGCATGGAGGTCGTTCCTGTGTTCTCTGGGTTCTCTGTTCCCCAGATTTATATGGCACGTACTGAGAACAGGCTGTTTAAGAAACCTCCAGTCCTGGACTGAAGACTGCCGGCAGCTCCGTCTGACACACACGTCAAACTCACACTGTTACACACAAGTGGAGGCAAACTTGTTCTCATTCAGTCTCACCCTTTAGGCTTTCACACACACACACACACACACACACACACAGACACACACACACACACACACACACACCTCCACACGTTTTCACTGCATCACACACACACACACAGTCTCACTAACTTGCACTCTAACTTTAATGATTTTTAATGAATTTGAATTCATTTGCATGTGTAATGTCACGTTTGCACACAAGCGTCCCAAAACTGGAAATATTTTTCTTTTCATTTGTTTTAACTGTTTTTTAAACCTGCGTTTGTGGCCTTTGTAACGTTTTAAAGTATGAACCAACCTGTTTGCACAAAACACACACACACACACACACAAACACACTCCCCCTCGGTGTGTGTGTGCTCAGTGCAGTGTTAGCCTGACAGTGCTGCGTTGTACAGCGGAGCGCTGCAGGCTGTTGTTGTTGTTGTCGATGCGGTTGGATGTCATCAGTCATCATGTCGGCTGAACTGAAGCCCGGCTGTGATATGCAGCGCTGGAATGTAACTGAGTACATTTTACTCAAGTACCCTACCATCCAACTTTAAGCTTCTTGTACTTTATAGTATTTCCATTTAGCAGGCAACATTCTAACATACACATTCATGCATCAGAGGTTCCATCTATACATCCATTAGCTTCACCCTCTGATCCATTAGAGGCTGCAGGAGTCTGCAGAAAGCCGTCAGTCAGCTGACACTGAGCGACAGGCGGGATAATTACAATTTGATAATATAATTATCAATGAGCCTTTCTGCATAATGAGCACTTTTGTACTTTAAATATAATTTGATGCTAATGAGATTCTGAGTGCATGACTTTCACATGTTAGAGAGTATTGCTACTTTTACTTAAAGACTGGAGTGCGTCTCAGTCTCTTTCAGGAAGTTGCAATGTTGCGATCGCGAACGTGAATTCTGCACAACGTTGCAATTTTGCCCAATCACAGCAACTTTTCTGCAAATTTCACCAATCCGTATTGCTTCCTGTGAATTCTACCAATCATAGCAGTCCTCCACACAAATGTCATACATGTACGTCTCAATAAACTGACTGTGTTTTATTATTTATTTATTTTGTTTGTTTTTTTAATTTGTCGTGGGTGCTAAATTAACACAAAATGTGTCATTGTTACTGACATTTATCAACTCTGTGCACTTTTATATTAATCATTTTATGCTGTTTTGACTGAGTTTGAGCTCCAAAAAGATTTTGCTTCTTTGCAGAATACCTCCCAGATACATTTCTTCATCTACTGATGAAGCAGATTTTATTAGACTTTTTATAATCCTGAGTCTTTTCGGTGACTGAGAACACTCAGAACAGTTCTTCCTGGAACAAGCTGTCTTTGATTTTTAATGAATCCTACAAAAAAATCACAGATTTTTTTCCATTTATCACTTGGTTCCATAATTTCATTGCAAGAAATAAAAACACAACATGCATCACAATTTTTCAGAAAAGCTGCTGTGAACTCTTTCTGGGCTGCGACAAAAATCCTGCAAAGTCCTGGAGGGACTGACTTCTTCCACCACTGATGATATGTAACACACCAGATACAGCTGAGCAACACTACTCAGTATTTATAAGATCCTGGCAATAGAGATTGAAAAGATTTTATTGATAACAATGTCATTATGGATTCTGCTTATCGGCCTGATTCTTCATCAGTTGACTCAGTGATTCTTGAGCTGCTGTGCTGTGTTGAAAGATGTTTCAGCATATTGTTGGTGTTTATAGCCTGACTTGAAGGGATCACTTTGCAGACATTACAACAGCTACTGTTGTCATCTTTCTTTGTGAAATAAAGCCACACTTTAGACGGTTTCATCCTTTCCACAAGTGTCCAAAGAATAGAAAGAACAGCGTACAGTGGCTTACCAGCTGTTATATTACACTTAGTACCATATAGTATTTTTAAAGACTTTCAGACAGTTGTCAGGGCGTAGCATGTTGTAAATCAAGTGCTCTGAGACAGAACTAGACTTCTGGACCTGCTCTTGGCTCTGCTTTCAGGCTTTCGGGAGTCTGACCAACTTTCAGGATTAAAAAGTGGATTTGTTTTCGCTCTCTCTGTCCACGTTGACTCACTCGCTTGCTTACTTACAATTGTCTCAGTAAACTGTTGCGTGCCTGCATGAAGCACGTGCTGCTTGTCTGGTAAAGTCTAGGCTTTCTACCTACTGCAGCTTTAAAATCAGTTGGGTTGAGCAACGTATCTCATGAGCCGTTGTACCGCCATCAGTGGCTCATGGGAGCTGTAGTTGTTAAGTGGGCAGATTTACAGTCCTGTGTCTTCCTCTGTGAGTGAAGACAGTCATCATTCATGCAGCCGTGATCTCCAACAGCTCTCAGTTCATTAATTTTTCCAATTATTGAAAAAGTTGTTTAACTCTGTCACGTTAACCTTGATTAACAGCGCCCCTGTTTAGGACTGCGAACGCTCGTCCCCTGACATTAAACCAATCAATATTTAACAGGAAGAACGAGCTTTAATTAACACTCAGAAGACTTTTAAGGCGTCTTTGTGTAAACGTACGTATGTGTGATGTTACAGTATAGATTGCAGTATAATTAAACAAACCCATGTGTCACTGCTTTTCAGCGTCACCTTGACCCCGGAGCCGACGTGCTGTGTTATTATTATCATTATTATCATTAATTCTGTGTCACCTTCACAACCTCTGACTCAAACTCATTTTCACTGATTGAACTGTTTGTCATGAAGCTTTTTACACACTATTATAAATGGAATAATCATGTTTTCAAGGCCGTTTTATGTAACACACTGCTGCACGATCACAGAGGGTTCAGAGAGGTTGTAGAGTATAATCAGGGCCAGTTTGAAAAAGGAAAATATGCCATGAGATCAGTGTCAGATATTAATTAATTCTTGAAGCGTGATTTTTCTTTAGCTGCTTGACATTAAAGTCATAACTGAAAAAAGTGAAAGAGAAGAAAATAAAAGAAAAATCAAGAAAGGGAAACAAAAGTAGAGAAAAGGATGATTAGAGCCACGAGGAAAGAAAAAGAAAGAAATTTCATTCAGACTTAAAGAGAAGGAGAGAGAAAAACAAGGAACAAGGAGGAAGAAAGGGAAGGAAACGAGGAGGTGAAAACCTAATACAGAAAGGTGGTGATATGTGGTGGTTTAATGTGAGAACTGCTACAACTTTAATATCACCACCAGAGCTGTATATTTATTAAACAGAATATTTTGCGTAGAATATTAACATTAACAAAAAAAGAAAGTTTAGAATACATACAGTAAAATGTTGAAAATACTAAAACATAACACTGATTTTGGCTCTGCTGCCTGCTAATTAGTTAATTTGATTTTAAATTCAATATTTAATAATAATCAATCATCACTCAATGTCAATCCATTATTTTCCATCTTGCATTAGTTTGTAATCAGTGGTAGACGGTAGCTAAGTACAAGTACAGTTGAGTATTTCCATTTGATCCAACTTTGTACTTCTACCACACTACATCCCAGAGGCAAACACTGCACTTATTAATCCACACAGGTGAAAAAAGGGCTGTTTCCTGAATTTTTTTTAGAGATTTGTTGTTCTCACACTACTGTAGATTAAACTAGTCATATAAATACAAATTTGAAAAAGGCCAAAATGACCACTGTGGCCATTCTCATGTGTCTGAACGCTTCACGAGAACAAGCAATAACCGTGAAGTTTGCACAGATTTGCAGATTATAAAAGAGTGAACTGGCCTCGGTGGAGGTCTGCACTCGCAGGAACAGGAAGACACGCATGCACACATCCAATCAAAGAAAAGTCAGATTTTGATTGATTTCTTTTCAGATTTCAATAACACAAATCTTTTGACATATTGAGGGAGTTTTTTTTTTTTTTCATTTTCAGTTTCCATGACAGATTCTGTGAATCAAGAGGCTGATTGCTTCTCTCGAGTGAGTCTCTCCTCAAATCAACATGCCAAGTTGACTAAAAAAACATGTCATTTACAGCAAGTTTTCATCCTGAATCTTCACTGTAGAGCCTTAGACTTGGAGCCACGTTCACCTGCACACTGTCTGAACTGAGTGTGTGCGGTGTGTGACAGCATGTTGGGGATTTAGGAGACTTAGATTACAGCAGACAAGCAGTATGGAGCCATTTTATGGTTTTATTTGATAGTTTTTTGCATTTGAAAACTGGTCACCATTCACCTCCATTGTTTGAGAGATTCTGCAACACTGTTTTCCTGTGAAACTCCAGCAGAGTTTTGTGGACTAACAAAATAAACCCGACCCTCAATCGGCATGAGGGTGAGTAGATAACGACTGAATTTGAATTTTCGGGTGAACTGTCCCTTTGAGGCAAAAAGCAAGACAAACCACAAGTTTAAAGTGTTTTTTTCTCTAAAACATGCACATGTGAATTATCTTATTAATGTTTTGCTTTACAAGCATACATAACAATTTATATGATTAAGAGGCTTGCAGGTTGTGTGTCAGGGCACACACACACTGAACAGTCCTGCAGTAATGAAGATTTAATCACCTGGTTTCTCATTCTGAGTTATGAGTCCCCCTGTGTTACATAATGGCCACAGAACACACACACAAACACACACACTTTAATACATATCGATATTACCCCCCACCAGCACAGACATATATCTTCAATATAAACACTTAATGAAGACCTCCCAGTTATTAGCCCTCACATGAGCATGAAGATGTATTATTATTAACATACAATCCATGTGGGATCTCTCGTGTGCTCTGCCACAGTAAACACTCTATTAATCATCACATGTGGAGCTATTTTTGCACATATCTGAAGAAAGATGAAAACACATGAGTGTCCACACACAATTATCTGTTTAAGATGAATAAATAATAAGATGCAGCCTGGAAGTATCAGCTGTAAAAACACACAATCAGTAGATATGATAAGATATTTTCTTTCCAAACTGGAGTCCAGGAGCTTTGTCTTGTTTAAGGGTCATCAGCTGTTTGGTTGTGGACATCATGTCCTGATAGGATCAAAGATAAGACTCATAACTGTGATACTGAGCACGTCATGAAGTAGTTAATCAGTTATACAAGAGCTATAATGATAAAAAGTCCACAAATCACAGGGCTGCTGGTTCAATTCCTGAGTACTCCTGAGTGGTTCTCTGAGACGGGCGCCTTTAGAGTCAAACCATTTTTGGAAATGATGAAATTATTGTATTTCTGTTCAGTACATCTGATAGTGGACGAGTTAAACCTTTGAGAAAATGCATTTTCCCACCTCAGGCATGAAATCCCAATCATTATTTGGTATTTATTTCTCACTAAAAGTTGTTTTGAGTTCGACCCCGACACAGACAACTCATGAGAACTTTATCTAACATCAGCCTTCCTATTTTATCAAAAATAACTTGCTTTCACATTTGGATTTGATTAGGTTTTCATATATTGTCTGATTATCCTGTAGATCATGCACACAGTTATCATTAAAAGAATTTAGATCAAATAACAGTGTTGAAGAGACGATCAATATTTCAATATGGTATGGATTTATTTATCTGGGAAATTGATGTGGCTGTTATTACATTGATGTAATATGTGGAGTATTTAATTTCATACTGTTGTAAAGTGTAAAGGAGGGAAGGACGTATCATTCTGATCCTGACTGGAGTCAGGGTGTCTGTGAGCTGCGCACCCTGGTGGTTCCTCCTGGTGGTGCATGTTAGCTCGCTGCCACCAGTGTGATTGATTGTGTGTGAAAGGGTGACTGAGAGGCAAATTGTGAAGCAGTTTTGATAAAAGTGTTGTGTAAATGTCGATGGAAAGACACAAATTTGCCCCGCCCTCAACATTTTCAAAGTCACCAGGTAGCAAGAACAAATTCTGAGCTGCAACCAACACACTGAAAATGGCAAATTAGCACCTGGAACGCTAATGGTATGAAGGTAAATAAGCTAACAGCTGCAGTGATGTAGTCATTTTAATACCAGAGCACACCTTCCAACATGCAAAACAAGTTCACCCAAGCACCAAGAGAAACACTAGCTATCAGCTAATGTAGCTAACATAAAGTTGATAATTTGCCTGCCAGATTATGTTTCTTTGATTTAGTCCCCCTTCTTTGCTTTTTGTGCTGCTGTCATGGATAAGCGGGTCACATAATTAAATAGTTCCTCTTTTTCCATCTTTATTATTGCATATCTTTCATTTTGAAAATTGACCAGATTCTCTCTGCTTTCTCTGTGTCTGACTTCCTGCCCACTTGATCTGCTCTGTGCAGATTGATGTGGCATCTGTTAGAAATTGACTTGGTGCATATTTGAAGCAGAGTGGAACAGAGAGCTGTTTCTGAGACATGCCGAGGTACTGCTGGTGGAGTCACCAGCACCAAAACTACTACTACGACTGGGAAAAGATCATGGTTTGGGTTAAAATAAGTACATTAGTAATGGAAATTCAGAACATACCATAACTTACATAAGTTTGGTTTTACACAGGACATGAATGCTGGTCTCCCGGCTGAAAGTCTGGCGTTTGTTTGACATGTCCATTCACTCCACCTCTTCTGCACGCAGATTGTCTTGCTCTTATATCACGTCATCCAACTTTGACAGCACATCAGAACATAACGCTAGAGGGGCGCCTGCAGAAATAACATAAAAGTGGTACCTACAGTGTAATAGTTTGAAGCATAGGAGCACTGACCGAGCTGCTGTTTTTGACAAGTTGGGAGCGAGAACAGGCTGATTATTTGTCTGTGAAAAGACACAGACCAACACAGACTCCCTCAGGAGCACCAGCTTCTGCCTGGGGCGAATTCACATTCACCTGTATCTTTGGACTGATGTTATATGAAATCATTCTGAAATTCATTTCACATTCAGTCTGAACCTGCAGGCAGCAAGGAGTGTTTTTATTGGTAAAGGGTCGATAGTGTTACACAGAGAAGTTGGTCAGGATTCTCACTCGTGGGTTTCCAGCGTCGGTGACGGTGGCTGATGTTGGAGCAGAATGGAACAGACACCTGCTTTGAAACCAAAATTAATTACAAGAAAAAAACACAAGAGCATCTGTCGTGGAAGTCTGTTCAGAGCTCAGTAACCACGTCCACCTGTTTGTCTGAGTTGTCCGATTCTGCAGGATTACCTGAGCCAGGAAACTCAACGGTGAGCTTCCTGTTTATCTCCCATCTTCTCATTTCTTTAGGCAGTCTAAATCTGTCTGGGGGAGAAAGTTTTATAGAGTTTGTGATGTGCAGGTAGATGTTTGTCTGCCCGCCGGTGAGATATCAGCTACTCGATTCATTTTCCCCCTACAGTGTGTTCCTGTTATCCAAATCTCCATCTCCATCTTCCTGTGCTGTCCACGCCTCCCCTCTCGCCTCCCAGGGCCATTTCTTAAAGCAAATTCTCCCCACAGATGAAAGCTGCTCCCCCTCCTACCTCCACATCAGACCTGATAGAGACTGAAATGTCATTTCCTTTTTTCCCAGGAAACTTGTGCGGTGGCGCTCCGGCCCTTCAGACCTCCCCTGTGTGTTATCCCATCTATCTGTCCTCACTTCTCTCATCTCATTGACTTCTGATGTGTCTTCGCAGCAATTTGTTGTCGGTAAATCGCCCGCCCACGAAACACTGCAACAGAAAAAAAGAGAACGCACTCTGGTATTTTTTCCATCTTCTTCGATTGGTGGCGGCGAGCGAACGTGTGTCAGAAGACATTATGCTCTCGCCCACTATCCTCAGAGGGAGTGTCAGCGAATTGCTGTTTTTAATCAGACCGAAGACGGCCGCTGGGATGACTCCAGCAGACAAATCACCTCTCCAACTTCTAATAGGGCCCTGATTTAGCTCCAGTGGATTTCAAACTGGGGTCTGAGGACTCTCACAGGTCCTGCAGGGAGTCCTTATAGGTCACTCAGCAAAATGAGGAAAGTTAAGAACTATTTAATTATGTTTAAAAACTAATTAAACTATTAGCGATCAGCTCAATTTTCCACCAGTGGTTTTTTGTTGTTGGTGTCAATAAAATCAAAGATAATTAAACCTGCAACAAGCTCAGCAGCTGATAGCTGGATGCTACTGACACTGAGCTACAATCTGTAACTGTTTATGTCATGAAAATATCTGTAATTGTATCTGCAGTTATGAAAGAATTACATTTAACAGAGCAACCTGCTCATCTGACCATCTGAAGAGTGGACAACCCACTCTACTTTTTGTTTGGCATCACATAACAGGGAAAATACTCCTTTACCTTCAGCATATCTTGATAAATACAACATGATCTCAAGGCATAATGCATAAATAGCAAACCAACTTTATGGAGAATTCATGTGTAATTTAATGCTGTTTCGTCTGGTGCATTTTCTGAGTTTTGATGTGGTAACATTAGTCAGGTGACTTTTGTTGTCATGTGATGGTGTAAGGGAAAGTGGTTGTGAAATGGTTGCAGTTTGGTTAGATTTAGGCACCAAAAATACACTATAAGATTTAAGAAAACATCATGGTTTGTGTTGGTCTGACTCACTGGATGCACGCTGCAGGTTTAAGTCCTGCCATTGGCCACTTGCTTCAAGCAGCATTGCAGTGTCCAAGTGTCTGCATTTTCAAAGTCCCCAGGTACCATGTGCAAAAGTTCCTCTACAATAAGTTCCCTCTCAACACTATTTTGCGGCAGGATCTTCGCTGCATCCTGGGCTTAGCTCCGCCCAAGATGTTTGTTATTGGTTTAAAGAAATGCAAACAAGGCGAGGCGTTTTTTCCCTTATAGCAGAACGTATATGTGTGGAGCCAGACCTTCCTCCAGTGCTGAGCGCTGTGGAGAGACTTTTGGATGCGTGAGACTAGGTTTGGGTTAGTCAAGGCAAGGCAGGAGAAGGCAAGTTTATTCAGTCGATTATGCTTTGCATAAAGACTCTCTCCAAACCAACCAAACTCCATAGACAAAATCTGTAATTTTACCTTGCAGAACACAGAAGTTGCAGGTCTACCACTGTCTTGATCTGTCAGTTTTTTTGTGTTATTGTTTGACTTATGTGTTTTTAAAGGTTAGTTCTGATTCGCCAAAGTCACATAGCAACACAATCAAACTAACTGATGGAGGCATCAGTAGACAGCAGCTCCTGCATTCTGCAAGCTAAAATGACTGATTTTGCCTATGGAGTTTGGTTTGGAAAGAGCGATACTGAATCGCACAGTGTTTGTGTAATTCTTCATACATAGTAATGACCCTGTAATTGCAGATTATATAACTTCTTTTTGTAAATGGTCCTTTAAAATCCCATATACGCTTTGTCTAACATGTCATATATATAACATAGATTTCTGCTGCTCCCATTTAAATGAAACGGATCGACTCACAGCGTGACAGCATCACTTTTGTTCACATCCTTTGTCTCTCTGCTCTGACCAGCCTGCCATTTTCCCATCTTTTGTCTGTCCATCTCGTCTTTGTCCCCGTCGACTCCTTTCTCCGTCCATCAGTCCCTTCTTTCCCACAGAAGAGCTAAAGAGGCTTGCAATTATTTTGTTGAGGATAGAAATTACCCACCCATTTGTCCATAATGGGGAATGCATTGTTACCGGCCCTTCTGAAATGAATCCATTAGAAATGTTGGAGAACGAAAATGAGCCTCAGACGGTACTAATTTCAAATCCCTGAGGTAATTTGGAGTCGTTAACAACAATTTGTGCCTTTGAAAACTCGAAGCTCGCTAATTTCTGTGAATAATACATGAAAAAAGATAGATATTTTTCTCCCTTTTAATTTTTTTTCCCCTCAAAGCCACAAAGATGGAGTCTCTTTTTTTTCTATTAGGCGTGGGCAGTGATGAATGACCACTGAGCGCTTGGACTTCCCACAAAGAGACACCAAATTAGGCTTGGTGGTGATTGCAGGACGGAAAATGAAAAAGCTGTAATGAAACAGAATTATGGAGAGCAGATGTAATGTTTTGGATTTCAGAGGGGACTTGATGTAAAACCATCCCCTCATCCCTTCAGTCACGGACGTTTACTTACTCATCATTTCTGCAGCTCAGAAACTCTCCATATCAGATGATTTGGTCCTGCAGTTTAAAACTCTGGACTGAATATTAACACAAGTATCATATCAAAGTTATATCATCGTAGTAAATACAGATGATACTGAATGTCACTGTATGGTTCTAGTTTATTTCAATCAATCAGACTTCACCTATCTAGAACTTTTCACACAAGCAGAATGCAACATAAAGTGCATCACACAATAAAAACAATAAAACAATAATATAAGATTGTCAATCACTAAAAACAGGAACTGAGGAACCAATATCATAAATTAAATAAAAATAAAAATCAATAAAGTGGATAAAATAAAATGATATGTATAAATAAGTACACAATAAATAAATAGACAAAGTTTAATTAAAAGCTAGATTAAAAGGGTAGGTCTCGAGTTTGCTTTAAAAAATATCAACACTCTCCGCAGCCCTCAGGTCTTCATGCTGTCCCACAGACGTGTTTTTGTTCTGACTTTGGGGATAAATAAAAGGCCACTGCCACATGACCTGAGGGTTCTACAGGGTTCATTGGATAAAGCAAATGTGTTAAATAGGATTGAGACTGTTAAGAGCTTTATAAAACGATAAAAGGATCTAAAAATCAATTCTGAAGCTCACAGGGAGCCAATGTGGAGATGTAATGTGTGTTGTCTTTCTGCACCTCGTCAGCACACGTGCAGCTCAGCTTTGTAATAACTGTAATTGAGATTTTTTTTTTCTTAGGAAGACCAGAAAGCTATAAAAGCATGCATCAGTGTCTCTGTGTTGGCTTGAGAGAGAAACGGTCACACTCTGGTGATGTTCTTAAGATGATAAAATCCAGTTTTAGTTATGTTTCTAACTAAGATGTGAATCAAAGATAAGGTTTTTCACATGTTGACAGGGTTTTAGTGCCAGTTCTCACAGTTTTGCATGCAATGTAAGTTTCTTTAGGACCAGAATACAGTTAAAAAGGGCATCAACTGGCCCTGAGTCATCAGGGAGAGGCAGCGATGTACAGCTGTGCATCATCAGCATAACTATTTATATCTACAGACAACAGAGTATATTCATAATAACGACCAAAGAAAATCCAAAAGGCTCAAATTCTGCAAGGAGAATTCTGAAAGAGAACTTTCCAGAAACAAGTGAAAATTGGGGGAAAATGAAAATGGCAGTTGGGTCAAAGTAACCCAGCCAGGTGTTCAGCTGTGAATGAACCTCTTACAGCCCTTGTGACCCAAAATGAGGAACCCAACAGTGTGTTTTACAGCACCCCAAACAACCCAGAATCATGACCCTGCAACGTCTTTACACAAACAACCCAGCACTTTTTGACAAAGTGAATATTCATTTGATTCATCCTCTGGGAAGCATGAATTTTAATTTTAATAAAAATCTAGTCAGTAGTTGTTGAGATATTTTGCTTTGGACCAACTGGAACATGTGAACACATTTGGAGGTTTCTGCTCTTTTTGCTCGAAGCCACCGACGCGTCCTCATCATCTCAGAGATCATCTGAATAGGATTCTGTGGTGAAGCTGTTCATGAGAGTTAACGTCCCAAACCGAATTAAAATGATGGAAAAACAGATTTTTAAAAAAAAGTTCTGTAATCCACTGAAGGTTGACTATGAAGCTCTGTGGAGTCCCTGCAGCACTGCTAATTATCTTACACCCACAGATCGTCTTTTAGATGAACAAAAAAGGTAGAAATCAAAAGACGGGAGACACACAGATACACACACATACACATATGTACACTAATTACCATTCATATTGGTGTGTTTTTCTTTGAAAAGGCCCCGGAGAGCGAAGCTTTGTGTAGATTAGAAACATCAAAGAGGTTTCATAACAGTAAAATGCATCAGAGAATATCCTGTGGAAAGACGAGAGCGAAACAGCAGCGAGGAAAGTTGAAGTCCTGCTGAGAGAGAGAGAGTGTGTGTGTGTGTGTGTGATGTGGAGTGTGTGTGGGTGATTGCAAATGTGTGTTTGTGACCTTACATCGTATATGTGTGAGTGTGTCCTTGCAGTAAATATGTGTTTACCTCAGCAGAATCACTTCATAGGGACTTTTTATATCACATGACACGTGTCTGCACCATGGTCAGAAGTGTGTGTGTATGTGTGTGTTCATCATGGTTTTATCACAGAATGGAAAATCTCTTTAACAAAATTTTATAAATGTTAGTTAAAAACCGAGTCCTCATAAAAAAAAGTTTGGGAAACACTGATAAAAGAAAAATTTAAAGAAGAATTTGAAAATATAAATGACAGTTATCAGGGAATAAAACCAATCATCTGTTGATCTTTACAAATAAACTAAGAAGTAAAAAGTAGTCAAAGAAATGCAGAGCCATCAGTACCAAAAAAAGAAACTTTAAATTGAAAAAAATCAAATCAAACTGTGACCTGAAAATCAAAAGTACTCAGCTAGATTTCAGAGGGAAATATTGTTCTTTTAACTCCGCTGGATTTATCTGACAGTTGGACTGTAAAGATTAAGAGCTGACATTCGACATGATGATGCTTGAGACTCACCAAGAGTTTATAAACTGATTCAAATGAGCTCCACCTAAACTACAGCAGTGAAACGCTTTGTGTTAATATAGTTTCAGTCCGACTCACAGGTTAGACCGCCCACGCCGTCTGATTGACAGGTGATCTGTGGGACGTATATGCTGCGATAACAGCCAAGACATGAGGGCTCAGCACGGATTACCAATCAAAGAGCAGGATGAGGAGGAGGTGAAAGTGTGGAAATAAAAAAAGAAGTCTGTCAGGGTGTGGAGGAGTGGCGCAGGGAGGAGGAGGAGGAGGAGGTGAGAAACGGTGGTGAAACGCTGGCATTTGGCTCTGCTGTCCACGGGAGAGTGAGTTACAGAAATACAGCCAGCGTAGCCTTTTGGATGACAGGAAGGGAAAAAAAGGAGGGCTGACATTTGAGGAAAAGGGAGAGAAGCAGGAGGACGGGAATAATGCATGAGCAGCGACGCTCTGAGTGAGGTAGAGATTTATCCGCTGTGTTTGACCTCCGCCGGGAGGAGAGCAGGATGGAAAGACGTCAACATCAGATCAGAGCTGACAGGATTTATTAGATGACTATTTTATTGATTTAATCTGATTTAAGATTAACTTTGTTAGGTGGTCTCTTTAAATTGAATTGTTTTCTCCAGAGAATGAGAACATAATAAAAAGTCACAAACTGAAGCTGAACAATGCTGCAGCCTCAGTTATGACCTTTATGTCCTGCCAGATTCAGTCCTGTCCTCACCACAAAAACAAGCTTATAGGTCGTCTGTACAAGCTCATTACAGCCTCTATTTACATTTATTGTTAGGTGGCGACCTCTAGGGGACGTAGTAATTATAACAGGAGCACAGGAGGAAGTCAGGTGATGTGGTATAAAGAGCGAGAGAATCTGTGTGAGAAGGAGGTCAGGGTGGATGGATGCGTCAAACAAACACACAACTTAAACCTGGAAAAAACCGAAAGTCACGCTGACTTATTTAAAGTTTTAAGTTGCTTAAATTATGTTACGTACATCACCTGACATGTGCAACATACTTATTTTAACCCAAAACATGAGGGGTCACCAAAGCTTCACAGGAGGTTGTGAGTCCTTCCTGATTTTAAGGAGTGTAAGAAAACTTTTTTAAATTTAAGGTACACTTCTATAGGCCTATATGTCAGCATTTCATTCATTTCTGTGAGGAAAACTAAATGAAATGGTTATTTCTAAAGTGTAGATTTAAAAAAATCTGACAGCATAAGGGCACGGTGAAGACCTATAGAGTTAGGGAGGAAAAAACACTGAATTTGTTAAAAAAAAGTAGCCTATTAATATTGACTAAAATAGCATTTCATAGTTTTTGTGCTGAAACTTAAATCACATAATTACACTTGAAGCAAATACACTCTACTTTAATAAATGTAATACATAAATATGTTTAAGATACGTAACAAAGAGGTTTATGTTGGTCATCTTGACAAACAGCCAATAAATTCAAGTATATTTTCATTTTAGCCAATCAAACGCTTCAGCCCACCTCCAACCGTCCACTGACCGGTCAGAGGTCAAAGGGTAAACTGTCAAACATGGCTGAATCCTTCAGAAGACCAAAGAACTGCCGCCTAAGTGGTAAGAAAATTAGCTGATCATGGAGAAAATAATCTTTTTAAATCAGTGTTTTATTTTCATATGTTCATTCATACTTTGTGCACTGAGGACTGACGTCATTTCCAAGCTAACGTGTCAGTTCATTGCATGGGACTGCTAACGAGCAAAAAGTCCGCTAGCTGTGATGCAATTTCCGCTATGGTAACGTCACTGACTTACGCTAGAAACGTCAGCAACTGTAAGGTCGCTAGCTGTGATGCTAATTTTCACTTGTGCTAGAACGTTAGCAACCGAAAAGTCCGCTAGCCGTGATGCTAATTTTCGCCATGTTAAACTCCATAGACTTATGCTAGAGATGTTAGCAACCGAAAAGTCCGCTAGCCGTGATGCTAATTTCCGCCATGTTAACTCCATAGACTTATGCTAGAGATGTTAGCCATGTCATACTCTATGCTACAAACAGCCGCTAGCTTGAGTTCCATGTAAAATCCCATGTGTTTATGTTAAAGGCATTAGCCTCTTAAACCTGGATCAGTAGTGAGCTCAGTGACAGCAGACGTGTGCAGTCATGTTGCTGTACTCTGGAGACTGTTACTCACTTTGATTTCACGCTCTTTTATTAACTCTTTGTATTATTTGCTGCATCTTAGCTGCTGGTTAAAATGTACTTAGATGGTGAATTTGACTGTTACTGCTGCTATTTGTGCAGTTTATTAAACTTTGCCTAATCAGTTATTAATCGATTAATTAATGAATCACCTATTTTTTGATAATCAAATTGTTTTTTTTTCAGTAATTTTCAGGGGAAAAAGACAAAATTCTCTGATTTCAGCTTTTTAAATGAACAATCAATATTTTCTGGTTTCTTTCCTCCTCTCTGACAGTAAACTGAATATTTTAGGGTTGTGGACAAAACAAGATATTTGAGGACATCTTGGGCTTTGGGAAACACTGATTGACTTTTTTGCCATTTTTCGAGGTTTTAAAACAAACAGCCATTAAACCATTAATTGAGAAAGTCCACTGATTAACCAACTATGAAAATAATCATTAGTTGCAGCCCTAGTGATATATTTACTGTAATACATCATAAAATGACATATGTCATCAGAGATTAAGGACATATGTTAAGTCGAAATACTTGTTCTGACAACAACACTACAGCCAAAATATCTAATATCTAATCCAGGCAGAACAACTGTTTTTGTCCACCAGTTTCTTATTAATTAGAGTTCAAATTAATGTCCAATGGTCGCTTAAGGAGCAGGTGTCTCTTTATGAGTCGTAAGAAATGATCATGAGTCTGGGAGGTGGTAAGACAGGCAGCCACTGAACTCAAACTCCAGAGTGTGTATATTCAGAGCAGTGGCCTTTTGTTTTCAGGATAACAGGCTTAACTTTACATCGACAGACACTTGACAGTTATAACCAGCCAGTCAGCTGTGAGGACAGCGTCGGACTCGTCCTCGCTTGTTATTGTCAAATCATAATGTTGCACTTGTCTTGTGCTCCTGCACCCTGGCTGAGCTTCCCCGAGTGTGGGGAGAAGAGGGGAATTAACTCGCTTCAACCATAGATTTTATATTGAACGAGATTTCAACTTATTTATAATATCGTCTGTGGCTCCATCTCACTATTTGGACTGCAGTGCTTCTTTTTGGAAGTGCAGTTGCTACATAATACTCCTTTAAAGCCACATCAGTGACTAATTTTATGCAGTTATTTCTGTTTTATGGTTATGCACCTTGACAGATTTTTTTTAGCCCTCTAAAGTAATTATTTTGGTTGATGAACTGCCTATAGTGTGTAAGAGAAGTGTGTGAATTGGATTATAAGTTGTTTTCACTATCTTTATTCTTTGATTTATAATGCTCATAGAATTAGTATTAAGATAATTTTATCCTGACCTTATTCATAGGTCAGGGTTTTTTTTAGACGATACGAGACATCAGAGGAGATTTCAGAGAGAAAAGCTTTTCCAGTACTGGATGACGAGCCCACCCCATAACATACAGAACCTGTTTCCTGCAGTAAGGAGGCTGTGAACTGAACATTTTTTCAGGTGGGACAGGACTGAACTGTGCACACACATACAGCTCCAGAGACGGAGAACATGCATACCTGTCTTTATACCAGTCCCACTCTGGAGTTGGAGTTAGAACTGTGACCCCTTACAGAAACCCGTCATTGCTAAATTCTTCTGAGAGCGGTGCAATCCATATAGTTACCTTAAATATTTATTTCTCCCACTGTACATAGGGGCAGCACATAGTGGTTACACATGGACAAAGTAGTTTAATGTGAGGGCTTGTTGGACCAAACAAAATGAAGCCAAACAAAAACTTTACAAGCTGGAAAAGTTTCCCAAGAGTCCAAAGTTGTTCTGTTTTTTTTCTGGTTTTTCTTGTTTCAAGGCCTTATTGCACTCTTACTAGCCTGACAAGCAGACTGAATTGCAATTTTATTTATATTTAATTCCAAGGATGTGCACAAGCCCGGGCTAAAGTTGCCTGTGCAACAGCCCATTTGGCCCTATCAGCTGACCTGTCCATCTAAGCCTCCAGTCATGTGACACTGTAGCATCCAAACATGATATTGCTGCAATTTCGATCATTTAAGATCTGGCACATTTGGGTGTTTAAGTTCATTGTCCAGCTTCTGTTCAGTCTGAGCATGTGTGTTTTTGTACAAATATGTAGAGGGTTTGCTAAGTGGTTGTTAGCCAAGTTTTGTCTCTTGTACAGCTGCCAAAAAAATGCATGAAGGATGATTTATGGAAAAAAGCCCAAACTCTTGTGTAATTTAATCATAGTAGCATAAATTAGGAAAACGATCGATATGTAGCTGTGAAAATCCATCTTGTATATTCCTTCCCTCTGCTCTATAGAAACAGCTATGCAGCACAACCAAGTTTAGAGAGTGATGTACTTTATTTAAAGGTGTTTTAGCAAATATCTTTATTAAAAGTTGGTTGAGGATGAATCGGTAAAAAGAAACAGTAGACATTTTGTTGCTTCATGCAGATCGTGTAATATGCTGATCCTGTAATGAAACACCAAACGTCCCTCAGCATATTCTTGGAGCATATCTCATATTTCTGTTGTCTCCTCTTCCTCTCATTACCGGCTTCTCTCGCAGCACAGAGCAACATGGCTGCCGTAAGTCAGCACAATGAGCTGCAGTTAGAAAGACTGGCAACTCTCCTGGGACTGTCTGGCATTTTGGAAAATCTATTTCTACTATTAATAATCTAATAATTGTCAGGAATAATGGGTGGTCTGTTCCCAGTGATGTGAGGCTTGGCCTCGCTGGTGCAGAACAGATTGTCTTTATTATTTCTTTACAGGGAAGTTTTCTTTTTCAAGTACAGTAAAAAAGAAAGTGTCAGACAACTGCAGCTTTGACCAAAACTATGTGTCAAACTCAGGACTTCAGGACTGCATGTTAAGCATTTTAGCATTAATAAATCGTTTCCTCTAAAGTTTGGGAACATTAGTCGAAATGCAGTTAGATCCAGCCCATCCTCACCGGAAGAACACCTGTATAGGTCATCAGTGCAAACAATATGGTGGAGGTGGCAGAGGTGGCGAAGATGGAATGATGGGCTTTCACCCCGGAGACTGGGTTCCAGGTGCTGTGTGAGAACAGGTAGTTTTGGTCCCTAGCCCTAACCAAAGTGCGACTGTTTCACAACTTTAACCAGATGTTTAACATCACTTGACTTACATCACATGACTAGTACGCCTGTCACTAGTACTCTCCAGTGATTGGCACTAGCAATGATAATATGACTTACAACACGATTTATCCTGTTTCTAGAGGAGTGGATTTACAACAACCTGTACAGTTGTGTGTATCTCAGCGATTATATTTTTCTGTTTTTTTTTTTTTTTGGTTGTTTTTTTTTCCTAAGGATGTAACCAGATAGCTAGTGAGCCGGTGCTGAAGTGTCAATTTCCAAGAGTAAACAGCTTTTCTATTATGGTAAGACTCCTATATCATCTCTTATTGGGTAGAAAAATTTGTGCCTAAACCTTGCCTGGGGCCCAGATAATTCTACCAATTGTTCGGCCCACTTGTGTTGTCAGATCGAACTTTAACTTCAGTAAAATGAAAGGTTAGCTGTAGCTGCTAGCCTGAACACAAAAAAATGCCTGAAAACATTGTAACATGCATCACAATGTTTTAGAAAACCTGCCGTGAAATCAGGCATTTTGGGCTGCAACAATTCCCACTGCCTTTTTATTAGTTGCTTCCCCTGGCATGGCACGCTTGAGAACCACTGATTTAACTTCAATTATGTGTCGTCATGCAAGTTTTAAAAATTAGCATCCATTTGAGAAGATAGAACAAGCTTTTTTATCAAAACTTCAGCCCTCGACATTCCCTTCAGGGAACAGCAAAAGAGAAATACATTACTTGAAGCAAGCAGTTTCCTCTGAAAATCAATCATCAATCATCGTTTTATTAAAGTGTAATGAAGCTACATGACGCCCACATAACAGTTTTTATTGTAAAGTTAAAAATTGGTACAATTTAAAAACCTCCAAAGCCCCAAATATAGCATTCTTATGATATTAAGGGAACCATCAAACACGAGTCAGACTATATTATTATGATTTCATTTTATTTCTACAACAAACGGATCTTTTATTATTCATCAACAGTGTGGTCAGGGACACTGAAGGCATCTGGAAAACTGTAAAGTCCCATTTCTGCCCTCCAGACAGCTGCCAACCCGGTGACTCGGCTCTGTTTTACTGTCACTCTGAAGCCTCATTACAGATCCAGAGGGAACAAAAAAAAGGTTCATCACTGTTGGGTGGAACAATTTCAGTCTCACCACATCACATTCTTCTTCTTCTGCTCTTGTCTTGGTTGATTTCGATGGCCGTTCGGGCGGTTCAGCAGTTCAAGTGAGACAGTAGAAAGACTGAAAGAAGGAGCTAATTTATCTCTGTGTGCGTTAATGAGGAACACCCCCACGATCTCACACACATGAAGAAGAACGAGATCATCTGAAGGACAGCAGGGCTGAGAATAGCTCGCTGATTATTAAACAAGCACTCCCTCTTTCTTTCCTTTTCTGCCTTCTCCGCCTCCTTCCTCTTGTCTCCATTTACCCTCCTTGCTGCTGCTCCATCATCCCCAGCTCACTCAACGCCTCTTCATTTCACTCACTTTTTCTTCTGTTTCTCTCATGTTCAGCTCATGTTGTCCTGTTTGTTTGTTTGTTTGGATGATAGCAGATATATAATTTGTGATTTTGTACTACATGTAGTAGGCGATTTGAAAGAGGGATGATGAGGAGGGGGTAACAGCCGAGGGGTAGATTCATTGATGAGGTTTGTGCGGGTTAGAAAATATGGTACCGACCATGGCTCTGAAATAGCCAGAGGGCTGTACTACGAAACAAGACTAATGTGTTAGTGAGGTATGTGTGAGCGAGTCTAAAGCCAGAGTTTTCAGTGTCACAAAGGTGTCCCTCTTTCAACCTGGCTAGATCACCATGGCAACTGATGCTGAACTCATAACCTGGTCGGGAGCAGGTATGAGGTCAGAGCTTCAGATTAAATTGGCTGTAAAAAGCGGCGCTCTTTAACCAGTTCTTGTCCTAACTAATTCTTGAGCAATATTCAGCGATGTAGAGTATAAACTGAGGGAAGATGTTAAGAATGAAAGTTGCTGAACTGTACTTTTGCAATATCACCGAATGGAGCCGTATAATGTAGAAACTTAATGTAATGTAACAGCAGCATAACCTGTGTGCATCTGCTGTCACAGGAACCTGCGTTTAGTGATGTAGAATCATTTTGTCCCGTTTGCTTCGGATCATATTAACACTTTAAATTTACACAGTGTATCATCACAGACTGAAAAATGATGAAGCAACTACAGACCACTTTGAATATTATTTACTATTTAAAGTAAGTTTTACTTAATAGAAATATGAAGTTTGTTTCCCTTGTGTCTCTCCCCTGAACTTGGTGTGACATTTTATTGGGGCTGGGCAAGTTATCAATATTATATCATATTGTAATAGGAGACTAGATACCGTGATAGATTTTGGATATCGTTATATTGTGATATGACATAAGTGTTGTCTTCTCCTGGTTTTAAATGCTGCGTTACTGTAAAACTGTCCTTTTTTGAACAGTTTGACTTTTTTAAGTCAGCTATTTTAAAACAAAGTTGTTTATGTTTTGCGTTGATGATTCAACCAAAATGCAACTTTTATTGCCAAAACCAGGACAGGACACCTGAAACAACTGAAGGGTTCAGTATCCAGTCCTATAGTATTCAGGTCTGTTTCCAGTGTCACTGCTGTGCTCAGTACTGACAAGGCTGTAAAATAGTTTAATTCAGAGAAGGACCAGTATAAGATTTTTTTTCTTTTTTGATTATAAGATCAAATTCAGCAATAGCAGTTATCAGAGAACCCATGTTGGCACCAGATAACCATATTCCAGCGTGTTATATCCAACATCATCATTAGAGGAGCATTAGCAGAACATTTTGTTTCAGGCGTCCCAGGCGTGTTAGCGTTGTATTATCACATGACCCTGGCTGGCTGTTTACAGCTCCGCAGACTGTACAACAAGAAACAGACAGCGTGTTTAGCTTAACAATGCTAATTAAGATGTTCTGCTAGAGATTATGGAGCGTGCTCACATTAACTGTCAGCTAAAATTAATCAGAGCGTGCTTGATCACACTGTTTTTATTAGCCTTCACTAATGTGAAAGTGACCCGTTTTTATTGTATTGATTTTTCCGTCTGTTTACATTGATGCATAAAACTGTCCATAAAGCGATTAGTTTAATTATGCAACACCAAAACAGACAATGAGTCCATATTCATATCATGAGCCATTAGGATCAGTGTTTCTCTGTGGATTAATGGTACACAGAGACGTGAGCGTGAAGCCTGTTCAACCATCACCGTCCTACCTAATCAATAACTCAGTGTGTGTGTGAGAGTGTATGTTTTTGTGAACTGACTCACTTCAGCATCAAACAGCAGCTCCAACTAATGTTTGAACAGAAACGTCAACAGCAGAAAAGGGAACAAGACTATTTCATGTTTGTGTGTTTCCACGGCGACCGTGATGCTCTTTATCAAAATGACACACACACAGAGGCAGGCACAAATGCATTCACAGTGCTATTATCAAAATGTACACACACACAACAGCACACAAACACACACAACACAACATACACACACACACACACACACACACACATACACACACGAGCTCTAATGGCAAAAAGACCTGGTGACAAAAACAAGCAGCTAAAAATCAAAGTGCAAACTAGAAAAATGCAGCCTGTTATGACTGAGGTTGAGTAATGAGCTTCAGTCCCTGTTGGTGCTGATGCAGTTGTTTCCATAGCATCAACTATCACAAACTGTATCAAATGTCAGATTTGTTGTCTTGTTTTTCTTATTCTGTATTAACTCTCTGCTTTCAATCTAAATTTGGACAAAGTTGATGTACGGCTGCTTCTGTTGAGGCGACTTTATCATTTGAGAACTTTTTTTCCCTTCAAAGAATGGTATTGAATATAATTTTAAAATTTAAAAGAAAAATAAGATTTCCAGTGATTAAAATATGAGCTGTCAGAGACACGATTTTAAACAGTTTAACAGTTTTAAACAGTTGATGAAGTTTTGAGCACTATTACTTGAATTTTGTTTGCCGACCATTGAGCCACAGATATTAAAATTTTGACAATGACTGACTGTACAAACTCTTGAAGACTTTTCAGATCAATACATCACATTAACAAAAATTAATTCAACATGAGGCTGACTGTGATAAATTACCTATGTGCAAGTTTTAAGATACCTGACACGAGGGATGTGTATACGATTAAACATCACGTATTTGTTAATTTTTTTTATTATTAAACTGAAACCTACTCATTTTAAACACATTCAATTATTAAAAGGACCTGGGAGTGATGTCACCTCCTCCTCCCCCATCCTGAGATAATCTCAGGATTTCTTTTAGCACTGCCAACACTGACTGCACATCACTGAATATTAGCTGAATCCAATGTTGCATTCAAACAGATGTGCTAACACTCAGAGGTATTTTGAGCTTAATGCTGTCATCAGATATCAGATCTTTAGCACGTAAAATGTTTTTGATGTTCACCAGTTAGATGCTAGCATATGCCAATCAGCACTAAACACAAAGTACAGCTGATGTTAATGAGTTTTTCAGTTATTTGTTCATAAAGTTTTGGACATTTGGTGTTCATATTTTTCTGCTTCCTTATGTAAGTAATTAGTAGGTACTTCTCTGTAACGTGACATGTGAAATGGAAAACTGAGCAACATTTTATCTCTCTAATACACACACATGAACTGAGTGTCTGCATGAAGCAAATTAACTCAGAAAGCTCTTTGAGTTCATTTTTCAGAGAGAGATGTTTGGGGCTTTAAGAGGGTCGCTGGAGGTTTTTTTTCCTGTCCTAATTAGGTCAGGTTCGTTTTGTGTGTGGCTGAAAAAGCGATGAATGGAAACATGCTCGAGTGGGTTGCTGGCATGTTCTATAGATGTCTCTTTATGTTTTTTTTCCTGCTGTATTCACTGCACTCGTCTCTCTGTCCCAGTCTAATTTGCAGCAGAGAACTCACATGAAATCCAATGAGACGAGTGAATAAATTGTAAAATTGCAGCCTGTGAGCCGGGTTGCATTTGCTTAATTGACGGGTGCTCAGTTTGTTGTGTTCACCCCTCTCTGTTCCCTCTGAGGACCTCTGACTCACAAACAAATGAAACCATTCAGACTCAGTCTGGTGTCATTGATGCCTCCGTACTGTACTCTGTTTATTTACATTCTGTCTTCTTCTCTTTGTCTTTTTCTGCAGCTCGCCACGTGGGACTCAATCCACGGACTGAACGGCAGTCTGAAGGAGAGTCGCATAGAGAACGGCATGCAGGGAGTGACAGTCAAAGTGGTCACGTTATTGGTAAGTGACGTCTGCGTAAATGACAGTAACGTACATATATGAGGGACAACATTATAATAAACATTTCCAAAGGACCACCTCCCCAAATAAATAAAAAAAAAACATTATTATGCCAAAGAAAGGAGGAAAAATAAACTGTGTCACTGCCTGCTGTTTTGAATCCAAATTTAAAGGTAAAATTCACCCCAAAATCAGAATTACATATATATATCTCCTCTTTCTTGTGTCAAACGTTCAGCCTGCAGGCCAGAACCAGCCACACACATTAATGACCTGCTCACTACACATAATCTCTTATCTACTACACAGCTTTGTTAAATACTCAATCCTAATCAGTCAGTTACATCATAGTAGACCATTGCTATGGACATAGTTACGATAATAGATTCTGGAGAAGCAATAAAATCATTTTTATATTAATAATTGGGTCAAATCATCGATTATTTTAGTATTTTTGTGTAATAAGTGGGATCATGTACAGTGAGCAGGTCATTGTTGCAAAATAAACTCCTTGCACCAACCATGTTGAGGTTTATTTCACAATAATAATTACCTGCTCACGGTACATTATCCCTCTCCTGAAACACCAAAGTCACAAATTAACAGACAAGCAAACTGTTTTAACACCACTTAAGTCACAAATCATCAGAGGGAAAACCAGAGAACATTTTCTCTATAATATAAGATCCAGTTCCAACAAAATCACAGAGTGTGAGTGAAGCAGTTATTTTAAGTTAGAATAGTTACATAAGTTGCTTTAAGACAGCAGTGTTTGTATTTGAAATGAAGAGAGAAGAGAAAACACACCATGTGATGTTTGCTTCACTTAAACACAAGTTCAGTTCTTGATAAAATAATCCAACGCTCCAACGCACAAAATACACTTGAGTGAATCCACAGAAAAATCCTGCAGTCAATAAAGAAAAACTACTTTGTGCGGCTCAGTTGTTTCTGTAAGTTTTTATTATTCGTGGCTCGGCTGGTTTGTCTGCTTTGAGTCGTGTTCCTCCACCCTCAACACTTTTCTTTTTAGTTCTGAGAGGGCATCGATCCAGCACCTTGGCTTAAGCAGCGCCTCCGGACACCGTGATTAGTTTAAGAGATACAAACAGCCAAGCGTTTTTCGGCCCTGATCCCACCGCAGCAGCAGGTCCTGCCAGAGCTTCCTCCTGTGCTGGCGCAGCACCGCGGAGACGCAGGTCTAACCAAGCGAGACTAATACCTTCACCCTGCAGGTTGATCCCCTGCAGCTGCAACACTTCCAGCTCTGAGTGCTGCCAGCTACCAACACTGACACAACACTGAACTACTGCAGATACACGCCCCTGCTCAGGATCTCTACAGAGCAACTTCAAACATCAAGTCAACTCTATTGACATATTTTAAAGGGATAGTTCAGACTGTTTGATGTGGGGTTGTATGAGGTACTGTCAGTGTTCAACATAAGTTGAAGTGTACGCTATATTTAGAATATTTTCATCACTTTACTTTGCCATCAGACAGTCTTTTCCAAGCTGTTATAAAAGCCAAATATCACTCTTTCCACACCAACCAAACTCCATAGGCAGAATCAGTGATTTTACCTTGTGGAACACAGGAGCTTGCTGGTCTACCACTGCCTCCATCTGCTTGTTTGTTTCTGTTATTGTGCAACTTTAGTGTTTTAAAAGGATAGTTTGGATTAACAGAAGTCATACAATAACACAGACTGACTAAGAGAGGCAGCAGTAGACCAGCAACCCCCGTGTTCTGTGAGGTAAAATTTCTGATTTCACCTGTGGAGTTGAGCAAAATTTGGCTTGAATAACAGCAGTTTCCTATCAGAAAAAGCTGTCTGATGACAAAGTAAAGTGGTGAAAATATTCTAAATGTGGTGTACATTTGAATGGATATTCATTTTTCTAGGTGGATGTTTTTATAGTGGCTAAAATGCCTTTTGTTGCTGACCCTGTCCACAGCAGTATATTGCTAAGCTTCCAGGCTGTTGCTGTTGTAAGTACCTCATACAGCCCCACTTCAAAAAAATCTATACATAGAAAAAAACTGATTTACTTCAACTTGTTACTTATTCACATCTGCACCTGTCTGAATCCAGGCGCATTAGTTTTCTGTATGAAAGTAATACATTTATTTCCTGGAATTTATTTCTCTGTGTTTATATAAATATTAAAAGACAAACTGTATTCAAAAAAGCTGCTCTGTGTTACAACCCAGGGACACAATATAAAGCCGATGTAATGAGCAAAAGAAAAGCAATTTGTAGTTTAGATGGTGTTTTACAAATTTAAATGAATCAATTACAAGCACAACAAACAGGAGCAGTGAGGTGCGATACTAAAACAGGTCCAGCAGCAGGTACAGCCAAATTATAACCATGCATACACATCTGTCAACTCAGAATTTAATCAGCTACCTGGCTGGCATGCTAGAAAATCACTGTTAACCCACTACAAACCCAGGAAGGCCAGTTGACAGACTGTTTTACAGCAAAGCCACACTGTTGGAACATGTGTAGAATGTGTCTTGGCAGTGTCTCACTGACATAAGCAGGGACGTCTCTGACAAAGACATTGTCTGGATGGCAGCATATCTGGCTCCAAATCCCCCCAAACCATCACAGCTGCTGTCTTTAGAAGTTAGTGCTGGTAACAATCTGGATGGTCCTTTTCCTCTTTAGCCCGGAGGACACAACGTCCATGATTTGTGAAAACAGTCTGAAATGTGGACTCGTCAGACCACAGCACACTTTTCCACTTTGCGTCAGTCCATCTCAGATGAGCTCGGGCCCAGAGAAGTCTGCAGTGTTTCTGGATGTTGTTGATATATGTCTTTCTCTTTGCATGGTCGAGTCTTAACTTGTACTTGTAGCCGCAGAGACAAACTGTGTTTACTGACAACGGTTTTCCAAAGTGTTCCTGAGCCCATGTAGTCTCCTTTATACAATGATGTGGGTTTTTAATGCAGTTTTTAATGCAGTGCTGCCTGAGGGGTCAAAGGTCACAGACATTCAGTGTTGGTTTTCAGCCTTGTTCCTTATGTGCAGAGATTTCTCTGATTCTCTGAATCTTTGAAAAGACTCAGAGAATCAGAGAAAAGACTCTTTTCATGATATTATGGATTGTAGATGGTGAAATCTCTAAATTCCTGCAGTTTTGTGTTGACAAATGTTCTTAAACTGTTGGACTATTTGCAGTTTTTTTCACAAAGAAGAAGAGAAAAGCTGAATAAGCTGTATAATTTCAATTCAAATCATTCTTACCTTATATGACTGTCAATGTATTATGAGCTTATGATGCATAATTTCCTCATTAGTTTATATAACAGATGAATAACTGGCATTCATGTCTCCTGTGTGGAGATAAAACAATATGAATAGACCTTTAAGCGCACTTGCATATTATACATATAATCTCATGCACTCGTCTGTAAGAACAGAGCACTTTACATGAAACTAAAGCCATTAGTTGCCATAAGTATTTTTTCCTGCTCTGTCGGGTTTATCCAGTCTGAGGACTGCACTCATTGTGGTCAAACTGTTTAATCTATTATCTGGCTCTTCATTTATGTTCTCTTCAACCCTGGTTTCCTTGCAAAGGCTGAAAAACATTCATCTCTCTTTTCTTTATTTTTATTCATTTATTTATTTATTTTTTATTTTGTTTTTGAAGCTGCAGTTTGTCAAACACACAGTGAAGTAACTCGTCTTTTTCTTCAGCACTGAGGCTTTTATCCTCTTTTTCTGTGTCTCTCTGCAGGAGGATCCTTTTGTCATGGTGGCAGAGAACATCCTGGGGCAGCCGAAGAGATATAAAGGCTTCTCCATTGACGTCCTGGACGCCCTCGCCAAGATCCTGGGCTTCAAATATGAGATCTACCAGGTGGGACTGACTGACAGGTCCAGGTTTAGCTCAGGAGTAATTAAAGTCACAAGTGAAGACTGAAGAAAGAAATTTCACCTTAGACTCAAAAGTTTTGGTTCAAAAAAAGGGTCTGTTTAACCATAGACCTATCCAAGTAGATTTCTCCCCTCAGCCTTACCAAACTATGACTGAAAACTGCTGTGAATTTGCTGTGAATCAAATCTCACATGGAGTCATGAGGAAATTCGTTAATATTACTGTGACAGCAAGAAAGGAGACAAATATTGACAGGAGTCAACAAAATCTAACAAAATCTCCTCATTCTATAACAAGTCTCTTTTGTTTCATAGTGTCCAGTGGGGTTTCTCTGTCCTGAAAAAAGTGTCTTGGTGTCTCCTCCTCATCTTCAGTCACCACAAATTCAGATACTGTCTCATGTTCCACAGATTATTTCACTTTTAAGGGACCTTTATTAAAATTTTCTGAGGAAAATGATTTCTCAGGAACTGATTGCAACGCATACGGGAAAACACAAACACTTAGAGATCAGAAGTTTTTGTCTTACAACATCCTGAGGAAATCCTTCTGGTGATTTTATGCAGCTCACTTAGGCATCCTCAGAGGAAAACTTAAGGGGAACCTCAGCCTAAGTGGTTTTATGCAACCAGGCGCAGACTGTTAAGCTGTTTTTACTAAGAAGAAGAAAAAGATCTTCATGCAGAACATAACGGCGAGTTTCTCCTGTACTTGTGGTATCACAGCTCGGCATGTTGCTGAACTATTTCCAGTAGTTTCTTTGTTTCAGTGTTAAATGGCTGCAGTGATTCCTGTGCTGTTTCTCTGAAAGCTTTCACACACTGTGAGATCCTACAGGTTCACTGCATGTTGCCCAGTGTGAGATTGTTCTAAAAACAAATATTGTGTGTCAGTTTTGAGGCATCAGATTGTGCGATCAAATTGTGGTGCCACATTGGAAATTTAAAGATACACAGATCTCAGCAACTCACATCATCCATCTGCACCACTCTCATGTTTTAAAACAGGTTTTCAAACTGGGAGTTGGACCTCCCAGGAGAGGCTCGATGAATTTAAATGAATAAATAGCAGATTAGCTGTCACAAGAAATGCACATTAAAGAGCCTAAATGTGTGTGATTTATTTTTGTCAAATAGATAGTTTAGAGATATAGTAGTGGAGCATTTTACTGTTTTTCCCTCTTTCCCAGTCAGAAACTAATAAATACATTTGAAATGTCTTTTTTATGTATTTAGTGTAATCTGAAGTTATGTAAAAAAGCTCTATTAGGCTGTTTGGACTCAGTTGTTGAATTTATCAATGTCTATGGGATCTTGATAGTATTATCATGATAGTGGAATTTCTAACTTTGATACAATACCTTAAAAAAATATAAAAAATATCAATAAATATCTATCTGACCTATTGACCTTAACATCTGTGAAGGTGCCTAACTGTAACTGCCACCATCCTCCAACGGGAAACATTAATCTTATTGTGGGGTACCTATGTGTAATGACCACACTGTCCTCAACAAGATGTCTAAAACATACAAAGAGACAAGTGTGGATACAGGAATTGTTGTGTTTGTATTAACAGGGTAACAACTTTAAAAGCGCAAATAGGAGCAGATGAAAACTATTCTTCACACTGAAATATGACAAATTATAGCCTGCTCATTGAACAGAGGGAATTACAAATGAAAGCCTCCTTCTAATACAAACCTACCTCAAATAAAGGCCCGTTGCTTACTTAGCAGTTGAGGTAAATAAAACTCCTGCTCACTTTTTGAAGGGAAACAGTTTACATGTGCTAATCACAGGCATATTCTATGGGTGCTTACAATGTAATGTTGCTTTCTGTGTCATTTCATGTTGTATTCTGATTGGTTGCTTTGTGGGTCCTTGCAGCTGACACGTGAAAATTTGCTCCTAAATTTCTCTCAGAAGTTTGACACAGGCTCTCTTTGGTCTCAAAGGCTTATGAGTGGCTGTGGGTGGATGAACCACATTGAGATCTTGGACCACAGTTTTGAACTGACGACCAAAGATTTCACCATGTTTCTCTAAAGATAGCACAACATCACATATTGTACAGAGGTCTTGAGGCGTGTTGAAGCTTAAGTATTGGATGAATAAGCACAGCTTTCATTTCATTTTCCTCCTGAGGTTCAGCCTCTGAAATATGGACTTTAGAAATTTGATTTTAAGCTGTTTTTCTGGTTGAAATGAGGCCCTGAACTGAGAGCATAAACTCACTAAACTTTATTCATCTTTCCTCCAGGTGGCAGACAGTAAATATGGATCTCAACTTCCCAACGGTTCGTGGAACGGCATGATTGGTGACCTCATTAACAAGGTAAAACCAGAATTTACTGTTTGTTCAAATGAACTTACAATAAATACAGAACCTCTGTGTTTAAAATGAAAACTCATCAAGAACAAAATACAGCTGGTGGATGAATTAAAAGATCATCTGGTTTAATGGAACCTGACTATTTAAGGCAGGAACATTTAACCTGGCTGACCCTGATTTAAGAGCAACACAAATCAACAACTCTTCTCCATCTTTCTGCCTCTGCAGAGAGCCGACCTGGCGGTGTCAGCCATCACCATCACCCCTGAGAGGGAGAACGTGGTCGACTTTAGCAAGCGTTACCTGGACTACAGCGTCGGCATCCTGCTGCGAAAACCCGAAGAGAAGATCAACATCTTCTCCCTGTTTGCGCCTTTCGACCTCGCCGTCTGGGCCTGCATCGCTGCGGCAATCCCTGTGGTGGGAGTGCTCATCTTCCTGCTCAACAGGCTGCAGGCGTTGCGCTCCTCCTCTGCCCAGAATGCACCGCCGGGCCAGCCCACCAATGGCGTGGGGTCGGGCACCCTGCACAGCGCCATCTGGATTGTTTATGGGGCGTTTGTGCATCAAGGTGAGAGAAATGATAGTAAAGTGGAGAATAGTAATGTTGGAGAAAGAGGCTGTACTAAAACTGCAGAGTTACAGGTTTGATCTCAGCTGTAAACCATTTGTGAATCATCAGTAAAATACTAGTCTCGCAAAAGAAAAGCTAATAGCTGTTAGCTTCATTTACGTTTGTGCCATTAGTGTTCTAGGCACTAATGGCTGTTTTCAGCATGTAAGTTGTAGGTTGTTCTTGTTTCCCGAGGACTTTGAAAACGTAGATAGCAGACGGTGCAGTGCTGCTTGAAGCAGCGACCAGTGGCAGGACTGCAGTGTGCATCCGGTGAGTCAGACTAGTAAAATGCTGAAACTACTTTGAAGTCACCTTAAAGCCTCTGTAAACCCAAATCCACTATACTCTTCTAACCATGTAATTTAGGTTCTTATGTACACAATAATAAACATATAAACAGTATTAGAAATCAGATTTAATCCAAATTTGAAATATTGTCATCTTAAGGTTTTGTACACAAGGGCAGAGATTTATTTTGAAAATTAGAATCAGAAACAGTTTTATTGCCAAGTAGGTTTTCACTTACAAAGACTACTGTGGCATGTTGGTGCATAACAACAAACGTAGTACTAAAAATATAAGTTAAGATTTAGGCAAGAACTGTTGGATAAAACAGCATAAGAGAGACAACTAGAGAAGAGTCAGTAACACACAAAAAATCAAAAATGTAAAAGAAGACAGTAAGAAAAGAAGTGTGATGAGTGTGATTTAAGAATATCAAGATTTAGGATATTGCATTGTGCAAATAATTCCATAAACAGTGGTTTAACCTGGCAGAAATCAGTATTGCTTTAAGTGTTTGCTATATTTATAACATTTTCTCTGCTTTACTTTGCTGCCTTTGCGGCCTTTACCGACGAGGAACTGAATCCACCGTCTGTTTACAGCCACAAAACTCCATTTTCCCTCGTAGGGAAAAACTACCACATGTGTTGCTGTTGTCTCTTCATCCACCAAATTACCCAAATGTGGCTTTTTTAATCCTTTATTCACCTTTTAATCCCCAAAAAAGCTTGTTTGGTCTTTGTTGGTCTCAGTAGACACTTCGTGTGGATTGTTTGACTCTTTTACGCCTCTTTTACTGAGAATATTGGATTTACAATCATCAGATGGACACAAATGCGGCTGTGTCTCTCCGTGTCTGCTGTATGTGTGAACACGTTTGCAAACAGTCATTTGCTGAGTTCGTCTGCTCTCCAGTGGCCAAGAAAGTAAAAAGTTGTTTCCTGGTTGAACTCCTGAAGAGTCAGCTCTGTCCTGTCCCTGACACTTCACAGGTTTGATTCCTGTGTCTCATGCTCTTGGGACACTGAGCTGGTTTCCTGCTCACCCACTGGGAATCACACTGGATCCAAACATGAGCCGAAAGCCAAATGGAAAAACTGCACGACTCAAATATTCTCCCAGTTCAGCAGCTCAGCTGTTTGGCTGAAATCAATCACGGCTGATCGCGCAAAAGGAAGATTATCTGCCTTGTAAAGACGGATTTCAGTTTGATTTTGGGGAGTTTTAATTTAGAGCTGTTCCAGGGATTACACAGCAACAGAAGAGGGAAACAATAACCACAGGAGGATTTGTAGCGTCTGAAATATTTAGCAGAGAAGCAGATACAAGACCATAAAACTTTAAAGTGCTTAAATGAATTAGGGGGAGGCTTAGATTACAGAGCACAGAGCTCCAGGAAATGTCACTGTGAAATAATTAACTTAGGTTTCTACATTGTAGATGTGTGTGTGTTTGTGTGTTTGTGTCTGTCGTACAGCCTGTGCTCATCAGTGTGAGATTGTTAAAGTGATGGCTGACACGATATAATCCTGAACGCTTAACTCCAACCTCCTAAAACCTCAAGTGTTAAAGATCCCCTCTACTGAAAACAGTTTTTTTTATTATGTTAATGTCCCCTAAAATGTCTGACCTCGACTATACAGGCTTGCATCTGTGCAAAGTTTGTCAGTAGAGAGGTGTTTTCACATGCTTCTGCTGCGGTGTTTCCCAAACTTTATTTCCTGGGGACACACTTCTTAAAAATGACAAACCATCAGGCCCTGATCACAACAGGCCTTTGAGTTCATTTGTGAATTAATGAATGTCACCTTATATTATTTTGATGAATGTTTTTGAAAACGTTCACATTTTAGATGCTTTATAAAAGACGAACTGCAGATATAAATCTTAAATTTGCAGAATTTCTTCTATAGTTTTTTTTTTGTTTGTTTGTTTTGTTTTTTATATGGCGACCCAAATGAAATCTCCCCGACCCACCTGTGGGTCATGACCCAGTCTTTGGGAATGACTGCCCAACTAAAGAGGGAAAATCTTAGATTGAGATGCAACCTCTGGTTCAGCCCTCTGCTAACTTGAATTTGGGATAAAATGATTTAATTGTGCAGCTCTTCTAGACTGTCCAAATATTAATGGAATGAATGTAAATAGTAAATAAAATTCTGATAATGAAATGAGTCATTTTGCAGGCGTTATGAGACTCTAATTTTCCACGGTTGTCCAGCTGCTTCTTTCACACTCAGCTGAGAAAAAAAAAGTCTTTTGGGGCTGCAGTACATCAGGTGATGTTGTCATTACATGGTTTGGCCACTATATCAAATTTACTTCAAAGTCCAGTGCAGTTCCTGGGGGCATGGACAAACCGTGTTGAACAAAATATGAATCATATAAAAACCTGTCTTGAGGGAAACTTTAAGGAAACTATTTAGCTTCATGTGTTAGTACCCCGTTAACCATGAATAACAGACTGTTGCTGCCACTCTAAGACCGTTGCTATGGACGCATAGACTGATTATGTACCCTGAAAGAGCGATAAAATCACTTTCAGTTGAATAAAATACTTTTTTAATTGACATTTTGTGCCAAATCATTGATTTTTTTTAAAAAAATAAGTACCTTTGTAATAAGTGGGCAAATGTAAAGTGAGCCTGCATTATCCCTTAACTATTTACAGTTAGCTAGATTAGTCCAGTGGTTCCCAGCCTAGGGGTTGGACCCCTCCAAAGGGTCACCGGTTAAATCTGAGTGGTCTGTTTTTTTTGTTTTGGGTTTTTTTTGTTTTGTTTGTTTGTTTTGTTTTGTGTTTTGTTTTTGTTTGTTTTTGTTTTTGCTGATTCTGGCAGCCTCTATTATCCAACCCAGTGGCAGGTATTAAGATAAAACAAAATAACCAGTCTTCTCACTGATGGTCTCATTTACTGTAGGTCATATAGAGGAATCAGTATTGAACTGAGACTCTTTCATAACCAGTTAGAAAAAATTGTATAACCTTTAAAGAAGGAAAAATACAGTTCTAATATACAAAATATTCATATTTTGGACTCAATATGATCTATTTTGACCTCCTTGGGTCTTGAAAAGAATCATGACGAGGAGACACAACTGATTTTTTATGATCTTTACAATGTGTTGTATTTTGTGAATGTATATATTATTTAATCTTAAATCTGAATTTGTAAACTAGCTGTAGCTGACAGATAAATAAATGTAGTGCAGTAAAAAAGTGCAATGTACTTAAAATATAGAAAGAATTCAAAAGTGGCAGGAAAAAAGGGACTGAGGGACAAAGTAAAATACAAATACCTCGAACTTGTACTTAATTACAGTTCAGTAAATTTATATAGTCAGATTTCACCAGTAACTGTGATGTGAAATGTTTTTGACTGCTCTCTGGGTGTTTTCTTAGTGTCAGACTAGTCGACTAGTCTCAATTACATTTTGCTTTTTAGTCACCAATTAGTCACCTGGAACATCCCTAGTTGTCAGCACTTGGATGTGAAATGGTGATTTTTTTTAGTAGTTATTTAGCACTTAAATGTTATGTAGTGCTTTTTTTAGTTGTTGTAGGTTACTTGGATGTAAAGTGGAGTTTTTTCTAGGACTTAAATAGCCCTGAAATGTCGTGTAGTGCTTTTTGTCGTTGTTGTATGGCACTTGGATGTGATATGGTGATTTTTTGTAGTTCTTGGGTGGGTGATGTGGAATGGAGGGAAGGTGGAGGGAGAGGAGGTGAGTTGAAGGGTTGGAGATGGAAGTAGCTAGTGTTGCCCTACATTAGAACCACCAGCAGCCTGCTACTTCTTCTTCATTTGCTTTCCTTTCCTCTTCCTCCCTTTCTCTCTGTCTTTTCTCCTCATTAGCTTTCCGTTTCATTTCTTCTTTGTCTTCCTTTGCTTTACGTTTTCTTTCCTCCTCTTCCCTCTCTTTCTGTTTTTTCTCCTCATTCGCTTTCCGTTTCATCTCTTCTTTCTCCTGTTTTTCTTTCCCTTTCATCCTTCTGTCTTTCCCTTCCTGTTTTTCTTTCCGTTTCATTTCTTCTTTCTCCTTTTTTGCTTTCTGTTTTATTTCCTTCTCTTCTTTTTCTTTAAATTTCTTCTCTTCTTTTGTTCTCTTTTTGATTTCCTTTCCTTCCTCTACCAGGGTAACTGCTGTCTCACAGTCCTGTCCTTCCTTGGCCAGTTTTATCTGGTCTGCCGGCAGCTGTTCCACTGTCGTCTCACAGGTCAGGTCCTGTTTGATGTCCTTGTGCACAGTGTTGTATGACTGAAGCATGTTTTCGTGGTTTTTGACAGCTTCGGTGCTGGACAGCTCATTCTTGGTGTCTTTGGCCTCTTGAGAGATATTGTCCCTCTCATTCTTCTCTTTTTTTTATCATTCCTCTATGTTTCTTATAGATCTTTCTCTCTGCTTTTGTCTGTTTAGTCTTAACATTGCCCTTGTGGCACAGGAAACCTTTCCTTGTTGGGTTCAGTTTCAGACAAATCTCCTGAAGTTCTTTTTTCTCTGCCTGCAGCTTTTTGACTTTCGTCTTCCAGGTCAGGTTTGTCTCGGCAAGCTCTGCCATGAACTTCTCTCGCATAACTCTGGACTGTCGTAGGCAAGATTTGTAGGTTCGTAGTTCGTGTCAGCTTCAATGCACGACAGCTCATTTTTGGCCTTGTTAAGCTCTTGAGAAAGACGGTCCTTCTCATCCTTCTCTTTATCTATTAGCTCTTCATATTTTTCACATTTTTGACAGAGTTGCAGTTTTGCATTCTCTGCCTGCAACTGCTCCACCTTCTGCTGCAGCTCATTCTGCAGTGCAGAACTTCTCTGGTTCTCTTCCTGGACTTTGAGGTTTGATCTTTCAACTCTGAGAACGTTTTGCTTTTCCTGCTTTAGTTGTGCTGCAAACTTTTGCTTTTCCTTGTACCGAACTGGATGTTACCTGTATGTTCAACAAATATACTACCTTCTCTCTGCGGAGGTCGTATATCTGTGCCTCCTGCGATCTGATGGTCTCGCTGTGTTTTTGGTGTTGAGTGCGGTACTGTCTCTCTTTAATCTCCAAGAGTTCCTCCAGTCGGCTTATCTTCAGTTTATAGTTGATGAAGACTCTTGGACGGTCCTGAGGAGGATTTCTGGGGTTGTACCCTGAGTTGCTTTTGGGGTTTCTTGGCTCCATGGAAGCGTTTCTTGAATACTGTGGTTGTCTGTTATTGACTGTAGATGTCTGTGTAGACTTGTATCTGTGGTGGATTAAAAATGTCTGTAGAAGACAGTATCTATCTGTGATAGATTGGAGTAGTCTCGTAAAGACTGTTGGGTTTCAGTGATAGACTGGTCTTGTCTGTACTGTGGTTGTGTGTTTGTCTGTAGACGCAATAAATTTCACTCGACGGCACAACGTGACACTTGTGTTGACTCTGAGTAACTGTAAAAAATAAAATGGCTGCTCACTATGCTGTGAAATAAAAAATCTAAAATTTTGTCAACTCTGTCAGCTTGTCCATTTGCATTTAATTAAAAAAAATTCAATTATGAGTAGGTTGGCTTATTACAAGGTTTAATAACCAAGAGTTTGATCTTCTAAAATATATTTTCCCAGCATAACTGAAGAGTAAAAATCAAAAACCCCTTACAAAGTTTTGTTTTGTTCCAACTATCAAGAATGAGTAATAGGTTAATATGAGATAAAACTTATCACTAATCACTGAAGGGAATTCACAAGCTACACGGCAGAATAAAAATGAGCTCCATTTTTACCAGCTGCAAAATTAATTTAATTTTAAAACATTAATTTGTCATTAATTACTTACACTATAATAATTGAGATGCTGCACAAGAGGGACTTTTACTTTTGGTACATTTAGGGGACAGTTCAGACTTTTCATAGTCAGCGTATTACCGCCAGTAAATGGTGGCGGGGACGTCCCCAGTTTAGAGAAGCAGCAGGAGTACTGGTGTAGGAAGCTAAGCAATAAACTGCTGTGGACAGGGTCAGCAAATTTTAGACATCAAACAGATCAATATCAGTATTTTCTCCACTTTACTTTGCTGTCAGGCAGCCTTTTCTGATGAGAAACCACTGTTTTATAAGATAAATATCTTTCTCTCCAAAGCAACCAGACCCCACTGATAAAACCAATAATTTTATCTCTCAGAACACAGGTGTTGCTGATCTACCGCTGCCTCGATCTGTGTCTGTTTGTTTTGTGTTATTGTGTGACCTCATTATTTTAAAAAGTTAGTTTGGATTCATGAAAGTCACACAATAGCACAAATAAGTCAGCGCTAGAGCAGGAACTTCCTTGTTCTGCGAGGTAAAGTTTCTACCAAAGGAGTTTGGTTGAGGGGCAGAGGGATGTTTGACTTTGATTAGAAATGTTCTCCAGAAATTCAGAGTGTCCTTGTTATTTGAGACGTCTTCACCTCAAGTGTCCTCACTTTCCAAAAATTTACTTTTCATAAATAATTTCCTTGCTTTTTAGAAATATCGTCACTTTACAGAAGTGTCCTCAATGTTTAACATCTCTTCACTTTAAAAAATACTACATCACTTATTAAAAATGTCCTTAAACCATGTTCTTTCATTCTAAAAATATAACTTTCTGGAAATGTGCTTATTTTTCAAAGACAACTTGACTGATGCGAAATGTTCTATAGAATTTTTTCATTATAAATTAAATTCAATTATTAAATTAAATTAAATAGGGTATAATCTCAGGAAAAGATTAAATCGAAAGCAACTGGACTTGTTTAAAAGTCTTATTGAAGACGTTTCGCTTCTCATCCAAGAAGCTTCATCAGTTCATGCCTGTCAGACTAGTCAGAGCTAGTCTAACTAAATGGTGGGAACCCCAGGTATTTAACCTCTGTAGATGTGTTCAAATTCATGAGTGCTCCAATCAGATTGACAACAGTCGTTTGGAGTCGTTGATCACTGGGTGTGACCTGAAACCAGGTATGAGTGACAGTCGTTAGAGACAAAGGACTGTGGACCACAGTCGTTAGAGTTACATGAATGTGAAACATTGTTGTTTTTGGAGGTCAAGTTGTTGAATTTCCTGGGCAAAGATGAAATAACAGCATTGTAAATAGGAGAGAGGTTGTGTCTTAGGCCTCCTCCTCTGTTAAGAGTGGGTTTCTCCATTTTGACGTAGATGGCTTCCTTAACTCCTCTCTCAAACCATCTGTCCTCTCTGTCTAGAATGTGGACATTGCTGTCTTCAAAGGAGTGTGCCTTCTCCTTAAGGTGTAGATAGACAGCTGAGTCTAGACCTGAAGAGTTAGGTCTCCTGTGTTGAGCCATGCGTCTGTTTAGTGGTTGTTTGGTTTCACCAATGTATAAATCCTTGCAATCCTCGTTGCATTGGACAGCATACACCAGATTGCTTTTCTGTGTATGTGGTGTGCGATCTTTGGGATGCACCAATTTCTGTCTGAGTGTGTTACTGGGTTTGAAGTGCACAGGGATGTGATGCTTGTTGAAAAATAATATAATATATAGTATTATATTAGTATAGTATAATCCTATTTAATATACGATCTGTGGTTGAAGCATGTTGTTTCCCCCTCGCCTCATCCTCCCCAGACATAATAGAGACAGGCAGGCTGCAGGAGCCTGCAGGAGCTCTGCAGGAGCTCTGCAGGAGCTCTGCAGGATGCATGCAGGAGCTCGGCAGGAGCACGGCATGCTCGCAAACTGAGTTAAAGCGATATTCCATGATATTCCTGTGGTGACCGTGCTTTTCAAGCAGTAGCACCTAAATTATGGAACGCCCTCCCCTTACCACTTCGTTCTATTGAAGAACACTTGGTATTCTATCGTGTGATGTTTTTATGAAGCAGCTGAAAACGTTTTTATTTAGACAGGCCTTTGGTTAACATGGTAACATATTTGAATTTTTTATTGCATTCTGTCCCCAATTATTGTTGTTGCTATTATTTCTTCTTCTGTTTCTTTTATTGATGTAAAGCACTTTGTGATTTTGTATCTGTGAAAGGTGCTATATAAATAAACTTTACCTTACCTTTACCTTACCTTACATGATAACCCACTCAGTATGTCCTCACCTCTATGCTGCTGTGATGATGGGTGAAGATCTTCAGTTCACTAAACAATCCTGGAGTTTCAGCAGAAAACAGGGTTGCAGCCAAATCCAGTACAATGGCAGTGAATGGTGACCCAGTTTAAAACGTTAAAAAAAGAACACAAAACAAACACAAAATGTCTCCATCCTGGGCGTGTGGTATAGTCCAAGTGTCTGTGAGCCGCAACATTAAAATTTAACCGCAAAAGATGCCATTTACGCCATGTTTTTAGCTGAAATGTCAACTGTAGCATGTAGCTGGTAGGATGTAAACATGGCGTCGATCTCGCAAGACTTCGTATATCTCTTAATGGACGCACATGTGAAAATATCGCAAGATTGACGCCATGTTTACATCCTACCTGCTACATGCTACAGTTGACATTTCGGCTAAAAACATGGTGTAAATGGTGTCTTTTGTGGTTAAATTTTAATGTCGTGGCTCGCGGACACTTGGATTACACCACACGAGCAGGATGGAGAAATTTTGTGTTTGTTTTGTGTTCTTTTTTTTAACATTTTATCCGTGGTCTCCATTCACTGCCATTGTACTGGATTTGGCTGCAACCCTGTTTTCTGCTGAAACTCCAGGATTGTTTTAGTGAACTGAAGATCTTCACCATCATCACATCAGCATAGAGGTGAGGACATACTGAGTGGGTTATCATGTAAAGTGGAATATCCTTTTAAGTGGCTGTCTCACTGCCTGCTAGGGCTGCACGATATGGTAAAAAAGTCATATTGCGATTATTTAGACTGAAATTACGATATGCAATATGACAACTTTTATTTTCAATGAAAAAGAAAAATCTTTTAAAATCATGATTATGTGACATTTGTTGTGATCTGTCTGGGTTCTGTACCAAACAAATGTTGGCTTATATCTGGAGAACAAGATTTTTTAGGCCAGGGTGTCTCTGCAGCATCACAGAACTTCACTATAATGCTGTTTTCTCCACATATTTTTCCTTTTTTTCAAAAAATTGCAATTTGGTTCTGGTTCTGTGATTTAGATATTGCACATGGTCATCATGCGATTTCGATAATATTGCGATTAATTGTGCAGCCCTACTGCCTGCCTGCATTAATGTTTTGCTAAGTTTAACAGTTCTCAAAATCTACGCCTTCTACAGGATTATTAATGATTTTTTATGACTCATAAACAGACACTAACTCATTTGGTGAAAATTCTGCATGAATTTGAACTCTGAGCTGAACATGTTTCTTTTATCTTTGATGACACATCGTGGTCATTTTATGATTTTTGACAATAAATATATTACAGATTTCTCCTTTAATTAAAAAAAAAAGTCCTTAGTTTCCAAAAATGTTGTCACTGTCGAAGTCTAAAATCTCTGATGTGTCCTCACAAAGATAGAAGAACAGACACAGTAACACCTACAAACATGTGTGTCCGCGTCCACAAACACATTCTGACAAACATATTCCAGCATGAACACACACACACATACTTTCCCAGCAGAGGCACCCAGCTGCATCTATTATGGTCTGGCAGGTTGCCTGGGAAACCTTTTAGGCCTAACGGGCTGTGATTAGATGCAGCCATGCAGCCGCTCTGCTCGCTGTGATAAAGCACCGCTTTCACCTGCTGTTTGAGTGAGGCGGCAGGTGGCCTCCTCCTGGTCACTGAGCGCAACCCGTAACTGAGAGGTCACAGGTCTGATCCCCTCAGCATGTGTCCATTAACACCTGCGAGATCGCAAAGTGGATACTCAACACGTAGCAGCTCGGAAACTGTCTGAAAACATTGTTTTTGAGTAATGACCTGGAGGTGATAGTCATCTGTGTGTGTGTGTTTCTGTGTGTTTGTGTTTGTGTGTGTGTAGGTGGGGACGGTGTGGTCGGCTCTGTGGCTCTGAGGATCGTCATGGGCAGCTGGTGGCTCTTCACACTCATCGTGTGCTCGTCGTACACTGCCAACTTGGCAGCGTACCTCACCGTGTCACGCATGGACCACGCTATACGGTAAGGACACACACACACACACACACACACACACACACACACAACACACACACAACCACACACACACACACACACACACACACACACACACCACACTCACACACACCACACACACACACACACACACACACACACACACACACACACACACACACACACACGCCCTGACATTAAGAGTTTGCTGAGCCTGCAGCTGCGAGCGATGTAAACAAATTCAAACACATTATTCAGATATGAGCAGATAATTCACTCTGAACAGACACAAGCAGCAACTGAATTGTTATTTGTTTCCTGTCGCTGTCCCTGATGACGCTGTGCCACAAACTTCACTTCTGGTCAGAGTCAAAACTCAGTCAAACCATCACTCTTCACAGTGGAATCAACATCTCAGTCTTTCCAAATCAGGTTAGAAATGACATAAAAATTAGATTATTTTATCCTTGTCTGAACCTCTTGTCTTATTTTCTCTATCTTTAACAGTCACACAGCTTTAATTTAGACTCTCTTTAAAGGTTCAAATACAAATCATATGTCACTGTTTGACTAATTACCTGGTTAAAATATTATGCTACTTGCACCACTCTATATTTTGTGGGCAGTTGAACTTTTAAATATGTATTTATACATGGGCGCTGACTTGGGTTGAACCTTGGGGTGGCAAATAATGTTGGCCTATGTAATGTTAGTGGGTGAGTTGTGGTGAGGAGTCAGGATTAACAGCCTGTTTTTCCTGAAAATGACACACTTTCCATCCTGGGAGCAGGACCTCAGTATCCTGATGTATGTGGCTTTCAAACCTGGACCACTTCAATGTATTTTCTGGTGATAATAATAATAATTATTGAGGCAGAAGAACACAATTTCAACATTAATCAACATTTTAATGAACTGTGCATGGCACGTGCAGCCACAGCTGTGAAGATGACACGCTGACATGTCTGACTGAACAGCCACATGGAAGTGATATTTTACAATTCGTATTACGTTAATCTAACAAAATTCATTAAAATAAGTCATTTGGTGTTTTTGAAGTCATGATATTGAGCTGAGACAGATTCCATATTCTGAGGCTGCTGCTGAGACCCATCTCTTGAGAGGTAAATCCATCAGAAGCTGCAGTATTTCACCCAGAGGTATTTTGGATAAAGTGTTAATCCAGTGTTCTTGAAGCTTTGGGCTTCACCTGGAATTTTGTCTGAGATTCTAAGTGTGGCAGTAAACCTCAGTCCAACGCATTTTATCCCCGCAGTGCAGCGCACAGTTTGCATTTTCATTGTTTAATATTTTGAAGTATTTCAACACAAAGCTGTTGGCAGACATCATGTCTGGTGCTTGTTAACCTGTTAATTAAAGTGCTTAGTGTGTTCGGCCAGTGCCACATAAGAACAACAAAACACACACTACACCTCATCGTGTACCATGAATTAAATATTTAGAATAATACCAACATGCTCTGACTTTATGTGTGGTCCTTTCAAATGCCAAGGAAATTTATAGGTCTATGGAAGTCTTACAGCTTACAACTCTCTTACAACTATGACTGGTTTAGAAATAATAAAATCGGCTACACGAAGTACATTTTCGTCAGAAGTCGGTGGTATGATGACAAGAAGTAATAAATTGTGTTTTTTTTTTGTTTTGTTTTTTCAAAATAAGTTCAAATAGTTAAATTGGCTTACATATAGCTCCACACCTTGCCTTTATTTAGTATTCAAGGATCAATGAATATATGTGGTTCCAAATTCTTCTAAAGTACTCAAATATGACATGAAATAATCTATTGTACAGGAGCCATGATAAATCAGGCACACCAGAGTAATTTATGATGCACACACACACACACACACACACATAGCCTGGGTGTGTCGGGACCAGTCATGATGGATGGTATATAATGAGCGAGCTGCTCTCTGGAGTCTTCATGAGCTGGACTGAAGGAGGAAGTTCATTTAGTCTTTATGATCTCTGAGGTCACTCTGAGCACTGAGGACAGCAGAGTCCAGTCCAGCAGAATCAACTTTATGGTGTTCAGGTTTTTAGAGACTTCACAGTGTGCAGCTGTGACCCTGCTCCATCAGGAGGAGGTGATAGTTTTTATTGATCCCTGAGGAGAAATCAGGTCATTGCAGCTGTAAATGTGATTCAGCGGTTTAAAAATAAAACACATAAATAAATTCTAATTAAACAGTAGAATACATGCACAGTTTGATGAAAGATGAAGTTATTAAACCTGAGATCTTTACTGTCCGTGCACACCGCATGTCCGCCGTCTTTTGTGCTGCTGCTGAACAGGAAAGGAGCTCGACAGCGCCCCCATGTGGGAGAATCTGTTCAGTAAAAACACTTGGTATCATCGCCAAAGAGGTACAGCTGCAACAAGTAATCGATTATTAAATTAATCTCCAACTATTTTGATTATGGATTAATCGGTTTGAGTAATTTTTAAGAAAAAAAAGTCAAAATTCTGATTTCAGCTTCTTAAATGAGAATATTTTTCTGTTTTGTACTCATTTATGTAAACTGTAAACTGAACAACTTTGGGTTGTTAGTAAAACAAGACCCTTGAGGATGTCATCTTAAGCTTTGAGAAACACTGATATTTTTCACCATTTTCTGATATTTTAAAACACCTATTAATCTATTAATCAATCGATTAATCAACTATGAAAATGATCATTAGGTGCTGTCTTGCAAAGGGGTTATGTATTTGGTTTGGTTTGTTTGTTTGGCTGTCAGCAGGATTATGGAAAAAGTACAGGCAGAATTTCATCAAACATGCCTGTTGCATGTGAAAAGAAGGAACCTATTAAATGTTGGAGCTACACAAATTATTTTTCACTTTCATTAACATTGCAAGGGTCAGTTGAAACACATGGGTCTATGAAACGTGCTGCCAATATGGGACCAGTTCCTGGTACCTGGACTGACAAAGATTACGGTACAGATGTTACAGGTGCATCAGCAAACCTGCTTGGGTAACACTGCAGCAGCACTCACTGCACATGGCTCTGGCAGGAGGTGAAGAAACATTAGCCTTCCGTTAGCTTGTTGCTGCCATAATGACAGTTAACAGTCAAGCTAAACGGTCCAAAGTGTGGCTGTACTTTACTCAGAAGGATTCCAACATCTGATGAGATGTACAACAGATGTTATAAAACTATTGTGTGTAAAGGGGAGAGGCATCTGGTGACACACAGGATACACTTGTAAATGTTTTTTAATATCATCTCTCCTTCATTTTGTGCCTCTTTAAAAAAAAAAAGTATCAATTCATTCACCATTTAGGCATCGGTAGCATTTTAAAAGTATCATTTAAGCACCAGTATCAGAAAAAAACTATTATACTAATGATACCCAGCCATAGCAAGGAAGGGACTTGTCATGGACAGATTGATTGATTTACAGTAGCCAACAGTGCTCAATATGCTCTGTGCCCCCCGTCAAATGACCTCTGTGCTGCTCCCTCTTGGTGTCTGTGGCTGTGTTCGTCTCCCAGCGTCCAGTCATGTTCAGTGGGAGGCTGCTGAACCCGGTTCTATTGCCCGCTAATGGTAGCTAACAGTTCTGGTTAGCTACTTTAGCAAAGCTGATAAAGCTATCTGTCTGTAATTAAATCACTGACAGTTGAAAACTGAGTTGGCCGGAGGACGTCAGACGAGAAAGAGAAAATATTTCTCCATAAAATGATCAATTTTCACCAAAATCAGTGAATAAACGTGTTTCATAACACGTTTCATTGGATGCAAGTTTGATTAATACAGGAGTGCAGGAATAGTTTGACATTTTGGAGATGCACATATTTGCACTCATTTGAAATTGCAGTTATGGTCTCATTTCATTATTTTGAGTTTCTCATTGGAAATGGACATTCATACATTTCTTTAAAGTGTATTTGCTGATACATAACTTTACTAACTTTACTAAGCAGATTTGTAACTCACATTATAATATACTTTCGAGGAGGCAAGGCTGGAATTAAAACCTGTATAGATCCAGGTGTTAAATGCAGAGGCCACAGCTTTTAGCAAAAACATGAAGCCCTGAACCAACTAATAAACATTTTTAACTCCCTCCTCGTCTGTAAAATTAGCATTTAAACTGATTGACCTCTGTGTCTGCAGATCATTAGCGGAGAACGTGTTGTATTCTGTCTTATAAGCTCCCTCCCAGTGAGATGACTGAGTCAACTCAACATGGCCGCCTCTCCTCAGCAGCACGGTGTTAATTGCTCATTCAACCTTCATGAGCTTCTCACACATGGCTGATTATTAATCTCAAGGAGGCACATGAAAAGATTGATCATGTCAAACAACGCTTTGGAACGGGAGGAGAAAAGATGCAAATGATGAGTAATTTAACAGACCCGGGAGTGGACGTGGTGAAGCATCAGAGCTGATGTTGTTATGAAGTTAGAGGGTTGACAGTTTAGCAAAAAAATGAAAGAAAGAAAAGCTCTCAACGTGAATATTTCTCCATAACGAAATGACACCTCAGTTTCTGAGTTCAAGTGTTTAATGCAACTGAAAAAGTCTCTTGTCTAAACTCTGGGCTCTCAGTGCGTCGAACATTTCACCCTCCTGTTGTTACTGAACATCACGCTGACCCTCACTCTTGTTTCGACAGAGGCAGTCGTATGTTTTGTAACTTGTCAGAGAAAAGTCGGGAAAAGTTCTGAGGTGTTCAAAAGTTCAAACATGATTTACATGAAGGATAATGTAAGTTTATAAAGCTTCGTGTCAGGGGGGAAGAACTATTCCGATTCTTTATTGAAGTGAACGTACTAATGCCACACTTTGAAAATACACCATTGCAAGTAAAAGTCCTGCATTCAGAACCTTACTTAAGGGGACATTCCACTGATTTTAGACATTGTACTTTACTCATCATGTGGAGAACAGTTGTATGAGTGAGGGATAATGTATGTTGATCAGGTCATTATTGTGAAATAAACCCCAACAGTTTGGTGCAGGACCTCGACTCAAAGCAGAAGGGGCTTTAATCACCTTGTAGGAGTTTATTTTACAACAATGACCTGCTCACTGTATATTATCCCACATATTACTGGATACTTGTTTAAAAAAAAAAAAAAAAAAAAGTTGACAGAAAATGTTCACTCTAAAATGATTTTATTGATTTAAAAATCCTCTGGAGAAGCAGTAACATAATTTTTACTTTAACTTTGGTTTCCCATCAGAAAAGGCTGTCTGAGAGCAAAGTACAGTGGTGCTCCTGCTGCCAGTCCAGGTTACAGTAGATTTGATGATTTCAAACAAAGCTCAGTATCCCCACACGACTCTTATGAAGCAGAGTGGGTCACAGTCGGGAGGCTTGATGTGGCAGCTGCCAGATGTTAAACAAAATCAAAGTTTCCAACCTTTTTGCTTCATGGAGCCCTTTTCTATCATTGAGTAAACTGATGACACCTGTGTCGTATTTTATTGATAACTCATGTAATATTTAATGCATAACAGCACAGAACCACTGATAAAATGCACAATTAACCCAAAGAGTGAACACAATAACGTGTAGATGAATTTTAGCAGATTATTTCCTGTGACGTTTGATCAGAGATGAGATTTCCTGATATATTTTGGAACTTTTTATACAGTCCTGTCTGTTTTATCTATTTTGCTTAAATGTTAACAACCATGCATACTTAATAGGCTTCTTTTTTGACAAATTCAGTATTTTCTTCCCATTTTTCTTCTGATTTTTTTTTTCATTTAGTACTAATGCTGGACAAGGCTGTGCCCTTATCCTATGAGATTTTTTTTTTTTTTTTACTTTTTATGTAAAATAATGATCTAAACCTTGAAAACATTTTCATTTAGTATTTTCTTCTCATTTTTCTATGAGCTGAGTTTTATAACGGTTATTTTTTATAATGCTGTGCCCTTATCCTGTGAGATTTTTCTTTAACTTTTTTTTTAATCTTAAATAATTATCCAGACTTTGGAAACGGTTTAATTTACTTTTCTTTACAGAAATTAATGAAATACTGAGGATGTTTAATTTTTCAATACATATTCTTCCCCCCTTTAAAATCGAGAAGGCCTCGTGACTCCCTGTGAAGCTTTGGCGACCCCTAGTGGCTGTTGGGACCTCGGCTGGGAGCCATTGATCCAACCACTGTTGTTGTGGACTCAGAATCTCTTTGGGATTAAACTCCAGCACGCAGCTCTGTTTAATAGAACATCTCAGGTCGATAAGTTAGATTTGTTGACAGTGTGGAGAGCTGCAGTAACTGGATACACTTCTGATTTATACACGAAAATCGTTTTGTTATTAATCTGATCTCTGCACATTTAAAGAAGGAGGATCGATGTGAGGAAGAAATCAGCCTGTGCTTCATAAACAAGAACCGAATCTGTTCATTAAAGCAAACACACAGATTGACCAGGCAGCAGGAAAATTATACATATTTTCACAAGCTTTTATCAACAACATTGACAAACTTTTCTTGTTTTCCAGGTTGTTACTTCATGAAATTATGGCTTTTTACCCTCGAAAACTCACAGCCTGCGTTTAGCCTGGTGTGTCTGGAACACGAAATTACAGTCCATCTGAGCTGATTTAGGTCCGAGGTTCAGCTGGTTCACTGTCATTAAAGCTGCTGATTGGACATTCATGTAGAGTTTATTCTCCTCTGCAAAAGTTCTCGACAAGGTTATCACAGTCAAAACTGAAGCTCAGGGAGGGGATTTTGGACGATGGAATTTAGGATTTTGCTCTCTTTTTTTATAAAAATTCCTGGAACAAATGACTGATTGAGTCAGTGTGGATGGATGCTCCTACCTGTTTGTGTGTTTCTACGTGTATCTCCTGTTGAGTGCAGGTGTGAAGATAAAGTTGCATTTCCACGCTGCAGTCACAGCATTTCTTTCTAAAGCTAAACTTGTCGTTTCTTCTCCATAGACCCATTAACATCTGACCTGGTATCATCAGTCTGAGTGTGCGTTTTAACTGGTGTCTGCCTGTTGCTAACCAGAGACGCTGAGCTGTTGGCAGCCGTTAGCAGCGGACACAGATGTGACTGTTACAGTTTCAGCTGAACATGTTAGCGCTGCGTCTGTTTGCACCTGAGGCCATGAAGCTGTGAAACCGAGCCGACCGCGCTTCGACTTCACTGTAAACAAACACAACAAAGTAAGGTTTAAAAAAAGGATTTTTCGCTTCTGTAGCTCATTTTCCATCACAAATAATGAAAACAGACTTACAGCTCCCTCCTCCTCCTCCTCCTTATCTTCCTCATCATCATCGTCTTCCTGCCTGCTGCAGGTTTGCTCTGAATTTCTGTTACATCTGCAAAATACAGCAGGTTCAGTTTCTGAGCTTTGACTTGTCTGTAAAGAAAAACAGTGTTATTTAACTTTTTGTCTGGTAAACACCCAGACTTCTGCTGACTCTTCTGTAGGTATTCTGGACTAAGCTGGTAAAATTCCCTGTTTTTAAAGGTGCAATATGTAAGATATGACCTGAACGTTGAGTTAAAACATCCAAAAAATGAACAAACAGTTATCAACAGAATGTGAAGAAACAGTTTTGACATCATGTCAAACTGTCTGTCTGTTGTGTTTCAGAGATATTGACTGAAGTTAGCATGCTAAGCATCAGAGGTGGCAGAGATACACACATCCTTTACTCAAGTAGAACTACAGATACTTGTGTAAAACAAAGACTGATAAAAGTAGAAGTACTCATTCATCTTTTTTACTCAAGTAAAAGTAAAAAAGTACAGGCTGGGAAATGTATTCAAAGTATAAAAGTTTAAAAAAGAAAAGCCCTCTGATGGACATTCTTCCCACCGTCCTCTCGCTCCTCTCGCTTCACGTCTCTCCTGTCGACTCACCACTTCTATCACCATCTTCTATTAACTTCATTAAACTTTTTTTACTGTGTCCTGGGGCACTGATCTTAAAGCGTGCAGCTCAGTGCAACATTTGTCAACCTGGACCCAATTTATCCGTGTTTTTGTGTTTTAGTGACTAATGGAGACAACAATTTTTGAAATTGGTCCCGTACTGAGCAAGATATAATCTACTCAGGCAACAACTGCAAAGTATTTCCACTACAAGTGTTTGTTTTTGCCACTGACCGGCTCAAATTGTTATTCTAAATGTCTGACAACATGAAAAAGATCCCCACGGAGACAGAGCTTTTTGTTAAAGAGGAAGATCCTTTTTGTTTCATCAGAAAAGGCTGTTTTATTGCTCCCATCAGACTTTTCTAAAAACAAAAGTGGTGGGAAAAAGTTTTAAAACATCCACAGAATGTGGAAACTTTGACTGAAAACTTTTGAATGGCTGTTACCCGTAAATATTACAGCCTGATGAAATGTGAAGTGTGATCTGACATCATGTATTTATCACCTCTGAGTGCTGAAGTTCAAGTGGTGTCAACAGTGCTGATGAGTTCTTGCACCCCGGCCAATTTTCCAGGCTGAAGATCAAAAGAACGTTTTTATTTTTCCCCCTTTGTTGTTCTGCGTTTCACCCCGAAAAAACCCCGAAACAGTGGAGGAACATCAAAGTCTGGAGCATCTTTTTATCTCCTGATTCGACCATCGTCTGCTCAGATTTCATGTTCAAAGACCCAAAGAGACCCAAACAGGCCCCGGAGGTGATCTGTTGACTGGACACCAGCTTCATTTACATTTACAGCAATCTGACAGAGCAACAGTGAACGCAGCTCAGAATTCATAGTTTAACACAGTTGAAGGTGAAGGAGCCAATCAGATCATCTCAGCGACTGGCTGATAGTAAGTGTGATCGGACTTTTGTCAAAACAACAACTGTCAGTGTTGCTGCAGAAACTAAAGATTGATCAAACAGCTAATCAGAAGTCATGCCAGCTAACAAGCTACTGATCATCAAGGCATTTTTTTTGTCACATTTCAGCTTCATAAACATTTCATAAAGCATTTAAGTCAAGTTACAGCTTTAAAGTTGGCTTCGGGACTCAACCAAACATTCGTGTGCTACGATTTCACTCAGGAACAAAGCAAAGCTGTCCTCTGCTTTGTTTTATTTTCATGCATCAAGGTCAGCATTGGAGCTCGAGCAGTGACGAAGGAAGATAAAGTTCTTGGTGAGGAGTTGAGAAGATTGTCGGATTATAAAGTTATTATATGTTTGTGGTGCCAACAAGTCTTTGCTGTACATGAGTAAAAAAAGACTTCTCTCCTTCCTCACATTTACCTGACAGCCCTCAGCCCTCTGAGGCTCAGATGATTCACAGAGTAAGTTGAGAACTACGTAGGTTGAGAAATGATGACACACTCAAGTTGTTGCTTTTCCCTCATCTCATAACGTCATCAAATGGACAAGAGGAAACAACACTATTCCCAGTTTCTTCCATCACACAATATTACGTTTTTGTTGTCCAAAAAGCAACAGAAAACAAAAAACTACCTGCTCATTTCAGGTAGTAACACACATTGACCTCTCCAAAAAAAAACAGCCTTCACCCACACTGAATTTTGCCTTTTCCAGTTTGCTCTACAATTTAATCTACTACAGATTAAACTGTCCATCAAAAACAGTGTTTAATACATTGGCAGAGTCTACAACTAAGTAAGTAAAACTTTATTTAGATAGTATTAGCACATTTTTTAACAGAGGTTACAAAGTTCTTCACATCAACATTAGTACAGAAAGAAATGAATGAAAACACAAAGTGCAGTAAGTTTAGACTGTTATTTATTTGTTTTAGAAAAAGCCAACCAGGCTTTCATATGAGCTGGACTTTTGGTCAAACAAAGGTTGGTCAAACAAAGAACTTTTACCCAGGAGACCGGGCTTTGTGCCAAATATAAAACCAAAAGTCAGTGTAGACTTTTTAAAGTAATGCATATAAGTTAACTTACGTAATGTACTAACTTACATCACTTAACGTAACAGAAGTTGACGTATGTACATAACTTAAATTACACAACTTTCATCCCATTTACAACTCATCTACGTTGTACAGATTGTGTTTACACCTACCTAAGATCTGAACATAAAGCAAACCAGACTAAGTCCAGATGTGGTCAAACAAATCTGATCACAAAGCATTTACATGTTTCTTCTTTTCTGGATAATGTATCAGGATCACATCACATTTTAATACCAGGTGTAAATCTGGTGTACTTACTTGAACCCAAACCACAATCTTTTTCCAAACCTAACCAGGTAGGTTTCGATGCCTAAACCAACCAAACAATGACTGTTTCACAATGTTAATGACAATGATGGTCATCTGACTCCACAAAAGGATAAAGGATCAGTGTATCACCTGCATGCAAAATTTGACTTTGGTGTCTGCACTGTAAGCAGTTTGTAAAATTAGTAAATTGTATATCAGGTCTTAAATCCACCAGGAGTGCAGGCAGTGCAGTAATACAGCAGTCAAAGACGTTTTATTCCTGGCGAGACCTTTCTGTCCATCAGTGTATTTGACCCAGGACAGTTTCAGTAGCTCACTTTAAGTGTTTGTGTGCAGTTGTTCCTCTGTACTCAGTTAAAAGTCAAGACTTTTTCTTCCACACAGCAGTCACAGCCATGCTGCGTGATTTGAAACCCACAGTCATCTCTTTAAATTTGCTGTCTGAGTAGAAAAATAACGCACTCCTCTCAGGGTTGAATGCACGAGTACACTCTTGACACACTCGACAAAAATGCAGGTACATCATCTTGTTTTTGCCTATTTATCTTGTGTATGAATAAAGAATGTTATCTCTCATTTCCCATCTAAAGGTACAACAACAGGCACTTCATCTGCGTGCACTGACGCACCGGCTCCTTCCTCTTCTATCTTTTCTCCTCTGAGAATCAAATCCATGCTGACATTTTCATCAGCAAATCCCCGGCGCGTTTCTCCGTGAAGGGCGATTCATTCAAGAGAAAATGCTAAGTACAAGACTTTGCTTTTATAGACATTCAGTGAATGCTGAAGTGGAGATTTGCATATGATGTAGACTTCTTTAAAGCCCCTTCATCTTCCTTTTGACTGACTACCGTCGACTCTGGCTGCTGTAGTTTTTCCCTGTCTGAAGCCTGCTGCTACTACAACAGAACACACACACAGAAAGATGAATGAAAATGTTCTCGTCTGCAGTCGAGTCGTTGTTCTTCTGAAAGACTGTTAACGTCTTTATCACTCAAATGGAAAGTTTCATGAATCAACATATCAGACTGCAGCCTGTCCTCAGCTTGACAAATTGCGACCTTTTTGGTGTCTCATACAGACGCACAAACAGCCCTTTAGAGTCTGTATGAGCTGCACTGGGCTTTCACATGACCAGTATCATGTGACAAATTCATTACTAGAGGCAATAAGAACAAAAATGGTGATAAATATCAAAACATGACTGCAATTTTGAAGACACACGTAATTGCGATGCATACGTTCTAGTCAGGCAGGCAGTGTGTTTTGGTGTGAAACATTCATCCCAAAGAAGTTCTGTTTTTGTACCAGTGTTGGGCAAATAACTTTCAAAATCTAATATTACATGTTATTAGTTACTTTTATTTGAAAGTAAAAAGTTACTTTACAGTATTCAGTCCTTCCAGGAAGTTGTAGTCGCACCAATTTAACTAATCACCATGAATTCTGCCCGGCCTTGCAATTTTGTCCAATCACTACAACTTTTCTGCAAACTTAAACCAAGCATAGCAGTCCCCCATGCAAACATTATGAACTGACTTAGTGTTTTATTATTTACTATATTTTTGTATTTATTTTTATTTTGGGTACTGTAAAAAACTCGGGAACAAGGGTTTGTTATAGTTTTACTACATTTATCATGCATTTTATTGGACACTTGTATATTTTAAAACTTTGTGCTGTTTTGACTGAGTTTGAGCTCCAAACAATTCATTTCTTTGTGCATATCCCCCAAGTGCACTTCTTCATTTATAAATAAAGCAGATGTAAGATTTTTTGTAATCCCAAGCCTTGGTGAGTTACTCAGAACACTCAGAGCAGAGAGTGCTTTTTTTTTTTTTTCATTTTTCACTTGCTTCTGTGAAAGAAAGCCTAAGGCCATCACAATATACATCACAATTTTTTAGAAAAACTGCTGTGAAATCAGGCATTTTAGGCCACGACAATCATAAAAAAAACCTGCAAAATCCTGGAGGGGCTGAATTTTGTCTGTGCAGTTATGTGTTACACTACTTTTGCCTTACTTTCACCAAAATAACCACAGAAGTAAAATGTAATGTTTCATAGTAGTATCACCGCAAATGCTGCTGTTTTGCAACACTTGCAGTTAAAAGATGTTTCAGTCATTCCTGTCCACCCTGTCTGCACTGCAAGTTTATCATTTGTAGTTTTGCTCACATGTATCACGCAACAGATCATGTCTCAGCTGTGTGTCACAGGTCTAATTGTGACCTGAGGCATTTATTTACACTTACAGTTGACTTATTCAACAATACGTGTGCAAATGTGAGGTTGATGCCCAATAAAAAGGCACTGAATAAATATATTAATCAACATTTTGCAACCCAGGTGGAGCTGATTGTGCTGCTCCCCTGCTCATGATGGTTCATGTTAATAACTGTCATTTTTGTGCATTAACGCTAAAAGTAATTATAAAATATTACATTAACGCATTACCCTCAACACTGTATAGTTCTTGTCGTCTTTTACACCTTTCTGAGCCTTCATAGTTTTGTGTAAGATCCTGGTGTTATCTGACAGGATCTGTGTGAGGTGTAAAAAAAAAAAAAAAAACGGTCCCCTCACTGAAGGACTGTACTTAGATACAATTTTTTTCAAGAACAGCCACTTTACGTGACCACTTTTGTGCGACCTGATGCTTTTCAAACTCTAGTGTTTCCTCTTTTCGTTCAGTTCATTTGAAACAGTGTTATTTGATCTCAAGTGGTCCCAAATAACAGCAGGGCTGAAAAAAAAAAACAAAAAAAAACACCACGTCCACACTGTCTGCAGAGAGGAAAAAATAGAAACAGGCAGAAGGACAGAACATGAGGCGGGAGGAGATACAGATAAAACAAAACAGATCAGAAAACTTTGTGTCCTGTACAAACAAGAAATACAGTAGAAATCTGTTTATTATTCACTGCAGAGTTTTGAAGACGGGAGCGTGTTTGTTTATTCCGGAGGAGAGCTGTGCTGTAGTTCAGTTTATTTCACTGAATCAGATATAAGCAGTGACCCCCAAAACACAAGGGATGTGGGTAGAGGGGAGCGTGTTTGGAAAATAGAGCAGAACACAACAGTTGAGAACAAATGTCCGCATTTTCAGGCTCTTGTCATTGTACTCTGAGGTCAGTGTTCTTCAATGTAAAGTTTATTAAAGAATAGCCCCCTTTAAGTCTAATAAATATATGTAATAGCCCTTTTTTGAGCTTCTGCTGATGTTTATCATAGAGAATCAGACAAAGCTGTATTAAACTGATTCCCACAAATACAGATAAATGTATAAAACCAATATTCATTGAAGAAAAGGTCCAAAAACAAAAGCGTTACAATTTAAGATCCAAACCAGTCCTTTAAATGTCCTCCTGCACACAAATTCAAAGTTAATTCCAGATAAATAAATTGCCCATCTGCTGATGATGCTTCTTGAATGATGATGTTGAATTGTACAGTTGCCCTCGAGGGACACAAGCGGCTCAGACTCGTTCGTCCATAGATCTGCTGTCTGCAGAATCCAATTAGACTTCATCTGTAACCTCCACCAGCGCTGCAGTTCTGTAATTAAAACCGCAGTGTTATTAACGTTCCGGTCGACATCGTCCTGACAGCAGCCCGACTACATTCATTCAGTCTGCACGACAAGACGGGAATTAATATCAGCATTAAGAGAAAATCCAATTCCAACACAACAAACACGAGTCATCATGTGAGTGATTCACTTGAATGAAGCTTCAGAGAGTGGCAGAGAAGAGGACTACAACAGCCACATTCAAAAAGATTTCCTGGTAAACATCTATTACTGTAACAATCAGTGAAATCCCACCAATAATAACCTTCATGAGGCTCTTTAATAATGTGTAAATTATACATAGAAACAACGAGTAAAAGAATAAACTGGGTACAAAATAAAATCATTTAACGGCCATAAAACATGGGTTTAAAAACTGAAATATTTCTCGTCAATATTAAACATTTACGAATAAATAAGCAACACTTACAGGTGCTGATAAAAAGAGGGGCATGTTTGAAAATAAGAAACATTTTTTATGCCTCATCTATTAATATTTTGGACAACACAACACGCTTTTTAACACAGGCCTCGATTTAACCTGAACTTTTTAGACAAACACAAAATATTACTGACATTTAAAGAGCAACTTAACAGCAGCTGAAAATCTTGTTTTTGCTGACCTCAAGTGTTTTAACCTCACCTCGCTGCAGTGATGAATTATAACCTAAAATATTTAAGATAGGCCTACACACCATGGTTTGATTATAGAACCACCATTTTCTCCCAACTAACTTATTTAGATTAATGTCTGAATTTCAAATTATCAGCAGTGAAATTTTGGGGTCTTTTTTAACACTATTGGGCACAATTACAGAATCAGTTTAAGAAAAAGAAAAAAAATTTCAAAAATAAAACCTGTAAACTGAAAAAAGTACCAGTAAAGTGAATGAGAAGCACCAAAATCACAGCTGAAACGTGACACCCTAAATGATGTGTTGAGGACCAGAGATCAGAGCGATCAGGACTGACTGAACATGTGGTTCACTGTTCAGCATGTTAATGTCTTCACATCCACTCATGCTAACAAACTATACATCATAATGACAAATGAGACATGATGCATTAATGCAGCAGATGTTTCCCTTCCTGCTGTTTGGACACGCTGATGGGACACGTCAGATAGTCTGGTTTTGTCAGTAGGAGGTCTGTTTCCAACTGGAGGTTCTGGCTCAATGAAGACTTCAACATGAGGCTTAGTCTGAAGAGTTTGTTGTTGTGTCCTTCCAACTCTTGTGGCTCAGAGTGAAAAATCTCTACGACTACTGGACAGATCAAATATGGTTCAGACAAGTTTTAATTTTAGTTTGTGTGTCTACAGGCATCTACAGCTTGTTTGCTCAAGTCCAGATCATCAAATGAGTAACCGATCGGAGTAAAGCTCTAACATGGAAAAAATATTAAACATATTTGGAGAGTACACCATTTTTATTTTGGACCAGATCATGCTAGAAATATACACTGTGGTGCTTTTTAAAGTTGCTGGTTTAAGTTTTCACTTTACCCAGCTATATATTTTACAGCACCCACAATACTGGACTGCACATGAACCAGAGAAGTACAAACATGTTACATGACACTTTATTTCAGTTTTACCCACATTATTTTTTTTTTCTCCAAAATATTGTGATACTTTTTTTTTTTTTTTACACAAATGTGCGTCAAGTGTTGTTGTGCTTAAAATGCCCAAATACTGTGATACAACATGATCGATCAGTCCAGGTCTCGAAGTTGAATCAGGCTGAAATCCTGCAAACATAAACCCAACACATCATCATGAGGAGAGTCACCATTTTAATATTCAATCGAAAATCAATCAGAATGAGCTTTTGATTTCAATAATCAAAATGAAAAGTATTTTCTTCTCTCTCCACCTCAGCCTACATGTGCATGTCCAAAGAAAGAAGAACCATCCAAAGAAAACACACTTTCCATGGGGTAAAAACCCAAATATTGCACGTTTAACGTCATGTAACATACATCATGTGACTTAAGGCTAGGTGCACCTGTCGCTGGTGCTCTCCAAGAGTCAGATATGTCGTTTTGGGAGTCGTTGGCAATCAACCTCGTCTGTTGTTTAGGTATGAGGACGTGTCACATAAACCATACTTACATAAAATATATCATTTCTGATGTTTGGCAGAACTGTTGTTACTTGTGGTCATTTTATACATGTATCCAAGCTGTTTACATACATTATTGATAGTTTATAAAGATCATTATTCATATTGTACATGTTAGGTTTCATGATGTGGTTGTAAAATGAACTTTTAATCAGTAGGAGTGTGTAGCAAATAAATCTTTTTCATTTCACCTTTGATTTGTTTATTTGAAAGTCAATATTCTGTCTGGTGCTTGGTTTTATGAAATTCTAAATGTGTTCTTTCATATTAAAAACTAAACTCTGGGTTGTTCAAATATCTCTCAGCAGTTGGAAAAACTAATCAGTCAGTCTCGTGGGTGTCGCTCATTAAAACTCTTCCCCCTGATCTTCAGTGTCCGCGGGCTTCAAGTCTCAACAGTCTTTAAAAACAGTGTTTTTCAAAACAAGCTGTGACCTGAAATCAGTTTACTGTCATGTCTGTGCCCTGAAGAAAACTAGCAGTAAATGTGTTTGTAGTCATTTTACAAAACCTTCAAATCAAACCTGTTGTAGAAAGTACCATTTTACAATGACACATACTGGTGCAGTGGCCATTCAGAGCAGGCAGATTGTTTGGCCCCTGGAAGTGCCCCTTGCAGTGTGAGGACCGTTTTTCTGATCGACTTCACACTCAACCACTGCTCACCCTTTAGTCCTCAGCAGTACACCCGACAAGTGTGAAACAGATCTAATAAACTGTTCTCCAGATGTGTGAAGGACAAACATACACACAAACATAGAGACAGACAGATAATCCTTCCTACAGTGCCACTTACAGGCCAAACGGCACAAAATCTGTCTTAGTCAATCTGACATCTTATTTACACTTGTCCACCAAATGTGGTTGCAATAGTGCAAAGTGTTAATATGACATTTTTTTTAATAATATTAGACCCACAAAATAAGCAGACTGTAGCAAAACTGCCTGTAACATCAAACATCTGGAAAAGTAACTTTTTCTGGCTTGATCCAGAGATGTTCTGGACCAAATTCAAAATGGAGAACATTGCAGTGGCCAGTAAAGTTGTGCTGGGGAACAGTGGCCAAAATCCAGCACTTCAATCAATGACCATTGATTAGCAACAAACTAAAATCAGCTCTGGAGCTTCTGACGCTGGCTCAGAGTTAACCCGATCACAGCAGCTGAGTCTTCACCAAATCTAGACCAGAACACAGCAGAGTGCGCCGGCACTCATCCACAGTTGATTTGATTGTGAACACGTGACTGAGTAAAGAAGCCAAAAATAGAAAAACTGATATAAACTTGTCCAACTTATTACTGCGATGAATGCTGGGACAAAGACAACAGCTCCTCACCAGTGTCTCTGTGTTGTGTCCTCCAGGTCGTTCCAGGACTTGGCGCGGCAGATTGACGTGGACTACGGCACGGTTAGGGACTCAGCGGTCTACGACTACTTCAGGAACAAAGGCACCAACCCTCTGGAGCAGGACAGCACCTACGCAGAGCTGTGGAGGACCATCAGTAAGAACAACGGCATGGACTACTCCGTGTCCAGCCCCTCTGAGGGCATACGCAAGGTAAGAGTGAGTGTGCGTACAAATGTTTCTGAAGGTCACTGAAGATGTAAATCTTTGAAAACACCTCACAAACATGATAGCTGCTCACTGAAGTTTTTTTAATCAGTCATTTATTGGGGACTATTTTTCGCAGCGGATTAATCCATATTTGGTGCTCCTGTGAGTATTTGTGACAGCAGGACGGAGTGTGTAGGAGCCATGGCAACATTGATGCGTTTTTAACAGTTTATGAACAACAATGGAGCTATATGTACATTTTCTTTTCATTTCCTTTCCTTTTTACACTGTTTTTACACCAAAATTATTACACATGCAGCTAAACCTGCTTAAAATAGTTGATCAGCTCCTTTCCCATTGCCAGTAGATGAGTTTCCCCTTCTGTTTTCTGTTTGGACAAGTCAAACTGAATTGAGCCAAGAAGTGAATATTTATGAAAAAGGAACAAAACAGTTGCAGAAGTAACCAACAGAAGCGACAAGCTTTCATTGCCTGAGCTGGAGTCAGTAAATACCCCTGACTACTGCAGAGTCACATGATTCTGGAGTGAATGCTGATTGTAACCTTCCTCTCTGAAGACAAGAGCCAGATGTTAGTGAGTGTTAGTGGGTGTTTGTCCAGTATAAAAGCGGCTGTAGACAGTATTGTTGCAGCCTAAAATGGCAGATTTCATGGCAGCTTTTCTGAAAAAATTGTGATGCATATTGTGATGATTTCAGGTGTTTTTTGCAATGAATTTGTGGGAGCAAGTGAAAGTTGCAAAAAAAAGTAGTGATTTCTTTTGTTGTTGTTTTTTGTGTAATTCATTAAAAATCAAACTCAGTCTAAACAGCAAAATTTTAAAATATAGAAGTGAACAATAATAAACATTGTGTTCTTTTCAGGACCTGTGGCAAAATAAACAAAATAAAAAACATAATTTTAAAAAAAGAAACAAAAAAAGAAGTAAATAATAAAACATTGAGAAGGTTCATTGAGACGTACATTTATAATGTTTTCGTGGGGGACTGTTATGATCAGGGGAAGCTACATCGGTTAGTCAACTTAAAGAGTTAGCATTAGCATTAGCTCACATTAGTCAGCTGCACTTATGAAATCTGCTTGTGAGTCATTTCAGTCGACAGAATCCACCGTCGTCAGATAGAAATGAGAATCTGCTTTTGTTTACATCTCTAAGGAATCACAGACTTCATGTTTGAACAGTTACTCCCAATTTCAATGTTAAATCTGCCACTGTTATCACTCTGAACTGCATGAATTCAGTGTGAGAATGGAAAGTCTGGAAGGCTTAGCAACAGTCACTACGGAGGGCGGGGCTTAGCGAAGGGTCAGTTGCATCAATTAATGTGTGTAAAAATTAAACCCAGAGGACAGTCACTGAACAAACAGACATCATGGAAGGAAAAAAGAAAACAAATGTGCTGTTGTTGCAGTATCTGCTTGCAGCTTTACCAACACACACACACACACACACACACACACACACACACTGCATCATGTTTGAATTGTGACCTGTGTGAGTTAATGAAGCAGCCAATCAATCAGGAGTCTGTGATGTGAAGTGTGAAGGAAAAGTGTGTTTGCAGGACACACTCTATATGATTCATATGTATTAATTTCAAAGGCACCACCAGGTCTAGTGTGTATACATGACACACACGCATTAAGCTGTATTATCAGTAATTGTAGACACACACACTCCTGTTTTATTCACAGCAGGCAAACACACAACGACACTCCTCTGTTTACCCATTACTTAATTGCAACAGCAGTTCCACAATACACCAATTAGTGAGGCAGTGTCGCAGTGTGTGTGCGTGAGTGTGTGTGTGAAAAGAGAAGTCGTGATTCACTGCTGTACATTATTATACCCATAGATCTCCCAAAAAGCCGATGACAAATTAGCTTCAGAGACAAATCGGCTCTGAGCGCATCTATTATTCAGCCATTTGCATGATAAACATCCCCCCGTCTTCTTTGACGCTTCCTCCCCGCAGTAACCCCAAACGGTTACACACACACGCACACTCACACACACTTTAATCAGTTTTATTGCCATTGTCGAACGCTTTCCAATACAAAGCCGCTCGGCTGCCCCCAGTCCTCCCACATGCTGGCAGAGAGAAACACTGAAACAAACGTCCTCTCGGGCTGCACACAGAGACGACACGTTCACTGTTTCTGAACTCACAAGTTACATCCTCATCGCTGAGAACAAAGAATCATTCAGAGAGCAGCTCCTTCATCTTCACCTGAACACTGAAACATCGACCACACTGAGGCTCTTCATGATCCCAGCATCCTCTGCTCTGATCAGTATTGACTCCAGAGACACACGTGCTGCAGGGACTGAGGGAGCTGCTGCACCAAAGTGTGAACACTGAACTGGATGCACACTTAGGGTGGCGCGATTTGGTAAAAAAGTCATATTGTGATTATTTTGACTGAAACTGCGATACAATTAGGGGAAAAGATCAGTTTTGCATTACAATTTTTCAGATAGATTGTCATCAGCTACAGTCAAGACAACAACTCCCATGATCCTGCGCTACTTCACGGTATCATCAGACTACACCTTTTGTTAGGTGTGTTCGAGATGAGCCAGGCCTGTGCAGAGTCAATCACCGGTTAGATTTGTGTTCTGACTTGATCCCGACTAGCTCTGACATGATGCACACGCAGGCAGTGATAACTTCACAAGATCGAGGCGGCTGCTGTTTTTAGAAATAGGCACCACAGCTTCTCTCCACTGTCTGCTAGAGCCTGCTGTCACCTGATCGATGAGCTGACAGGCTCTGACTGGCTCTTAATTTTGACAACAAACACCACGTATTGTATAAAATCCTAATTTTCTGTGTAATTGCAGACTACAGGCAGCCTACAGGTGATCTAACAGGATGTTAGTGTCTCTTTTTGTTTAATCTCTGAAGTCTGCTGGACCTCCCAGCAGACTTCTTGTCTCCACCTCCTGCTGCAGCTGCGATCTCGTCTACTTTTGAGTCGATGCTCAGTTCATCTCAAACGAGCCTCAAGCATGTTTTAATGGGAAATTGACCCCCGCAGCAGAACTTTACTGTACATTTAAGATGAGTTGATTCCACTAAATTCTTGTATGATGTTTCACAGTGAGATGAACACCTATGTTAATGTTTGCTTTGAGGCAGACTCAATAAACAGGAGTGGATCTCTCAGTTAGATCTGGGCTTTCTGTGCGTCTCCTTTGTGGTTTGTGTCCGTGTTTGTCCTCCTTTGATTTTTGCTTTTTGCTGAATGCTGCTCTGTTCTCAGCATCACAGCGTGTTGCCACGTAGCTTAGCATCTTCACCCGGCTCTGCAAACACTGCACAGCTTTTACTCCGAGTGTAACCTGGAGAGAAAAAACAGAGCCTGTACTCAGCTGACGAGGAGAGCAAACAGAGAGAGAGAAGCTAACAGCAGCAGCTACAATCAGAGCATCAAAGAGACGTGATGTGGTGATTATGTTTTAACAGCATGAGAGGATCTGAAGTCTCCCTGTTACTGTGCACGAGGAGAGAGGAGAGGTGTACAAACACTTTGTATTCACACACACACAGGAACAATTAGCTGTGACAGCGAACAGGTTGAAGTGAAAGCTGCTGCAGCAGCTCTGCTGACACAGTGAAAACACCCACATCCTCATCCCCTCACTCTGCACCCTGCTGCTGCTTTTATATGTGTTATCATCTCCTCCTCCTCACTCAGCCGAGAGGAGGACGCACCTCCTCTGAATATCAACACAGTCTTATAGAAAGTCACACAGGCTTGTATAAAATTACAACAGGACATTTTAAAGCACCTTGATCAAGTGATGGAAAATGACACTTTTATAAATGAAGTTATGAGTTTTAGATACAAAATGAAGGACATTTCATGGTCATCTTGTGTTTATTAGATCTGCTGAGAGAGTCCTGGTTTGGTTCTCAGGCTGGTTCCAGATCAATATTTTTAAATCGGAATTAATGTTTATTTTTATACGTTTTCCATTCTTGAGCACTGGGACAAATCAAATCAGGTTCTACCAAAAAATCTTTAAAAATAATTACTACTAACACTCTAATTCCTATTATTTAGTGAAAATGTATTCTTTAAGGATTATATATATATATATGAAACGTGTAATTTATGAAATGTTTTGTTTTGGTCTTTTTTTTTTTTTTTTTTTTTTTTTTTAAATTTCTAAACTTGCTCTGTGTCAGAAAACAACCTCGTCCCAGACAAGAATTCACAAATTCAGACTATTGTGTTAAAAGCTTCAAAATGTAAATCTAACAACACCTACTGAGAACATTGGTGTTTTATATATGTGTTTTATAAGAATATCGATTAAATTTGACTTGATTGATCTAATTCTTAACGAGTGCTATTATTATCATCCCAAGATCATTTATTAATCCAGAAGTCATTTTGTCCAATGACCGTCCACAATCCAAATATATTCAGTTGACAATCATATGAAACAGAAGAGAAATAGATTTGTGGCATTTTCTTCTTGAAAAATGATTCTAAACATGAATTGATTAACAAAAATTGTTGCACTTAATTGTTAATTTTCTGTTGACGGACTAATCTGCTCAGCAACTATTACTTTTAGTTTTCTTATACTTGTCATACAGAGAGGACAGAACAGGACAGACTTTGGTTTGTTGTATGAGCTCAGTGAAATTGAGAGTGAGGTTCATCTCTTTGTTTTGCTGTCTTGCCTATGAGGATTTAAAGAAAGTACTTTTTACTAAAATGTCCTTTATGTTGATTTCTTTTGGCTGGATGAGTGTGAGACACTTGAGTTGTGCTTTAAAAAGGGAACAATCTAGCAGATTTTATTTGTCACGCCTGCGACAGGAGGCAGAATATTCTGTTGAGGACTGAGCAGTGAAATGGACTAATTTTGTACTAAAAGGAAATTGTTCAAACACTAACTGTATTTTTTTGGTGTCTTGTAAACCCCTGAGGGTCGGGCACTTTGTGTGCATGACAGGAAAATAAAAGAAAATCAATCAATCAATCTACTATCCATCAGCCCACAGCTACAAGTGAACAACAAGTTGCTCTGTTTTGGTTTCCCGTCAGCAGAGCTGCTCTGACTGGCAGCCAAAACTGCAGGAGACTAAAATTAGAGCTGATTGGCTGGTTTCAAAACAAGTCCAGAGTTTCCATAGAAACTAGATTTTGGCACCAAAATGCAGTGAGATGTTTTTACGGTCAGCGAGTCTGGAAAGTGATGAGCAAACGCCAATGTGTAAACAAGCTGTGACTGAAGCAGTCCTGTAATGTGGGTTCTGTTTTCCCTCCGTCTGTGTCTGCAGGCAAAGAAGAGTCCCTACGCCTTCCTGTGGGACATGGCGGTGCTGGAGTACGCTGCCCTGACGGATGATGACTGCACCATCACTGTGTCGGGGAACAGCATGAGCAGCAAAGGCTACGGCATCGCCATGCAGCACGGCAGCCCCTACAGAGACCTCTTCTCTCAGAAGTAAGTGACTCCACAGTCAGAGAGCAGGACGGGAGACGAGTGCAGAGTCTCTGTAGCAGCCACACACATTTCTACAACAACATACAGACAGTAACTTCATCATTTAAGGGTACTAGTAACATTTTTAAAAGCGCGGGAAAGAAAAATACAGCTGTGGTGAATCTAAAGCTCCTGTCACACATGCAGTCTGTCCCTGAAATGTTCAGGAACAATTCTGTGCGAATGGGAGCAGGGATCGATGTTCAGGGAATTCGGTTCTAAATATTTCCCTCCTCAAGACTTCGTAACAAAGCAGGGAAGATGCCGCTCTGGCTGTGTTGTGAATGGAAGCAGTAACATGGCAGGAACGAGCCCGTAAAGGTTCACCTCCGTCTGATAAAAGATGATTTCACATGCAACAAGTGAACCAATCACAAGATTCCAATGACTCCATACATGCAACGCTCTTTTAATGTACCTTTTAATATATCAGATCTGTTTTTCTGATTCACACAGATCTAAAGCAATATTTCTTGTCTGGTAAACTTGAATATTAAATACAAAAGAGTGTCTGCAGGTGAACTACATCGTTTGCCCGGAGGTGACGTTAGCTGCCAGCCTGCTACACAGTGTGGCGAAAGTTAGTAGTGCTAGCAGCTGCAGCAGCTGCTCTGCTTGCAGGTTAATGTCTGTGTCTGTGCCGAATGTGGTCACATGTTGCTCCAGTCGAGTGGTTATATATCATTTTATTCTGTCACAGCCTACATTCAACCTTATTTTCTGTCGTCTGTCTGACTTTGCTGATAACAACATCCATGGTTGTCCATTTGTCAGATTTGCAGAAAAGTTCGGTTATTGGATGAAATTGCAAGGCTGTGCAGAAGGTTGATGGTTGATTGGTCGGTTGAATTGATTGTAGAGATCCAAAGGGACTGTTATTGTTTTACTGATGAGAGGAAACAAATAAGAGCTGTTAATTAACCTAAATGCTCTTATTTTGTCTCGTTTATGAAGTAGGCTAAAATGTTGTGGATTGTTTTCCTGCTTAGAGAAAATAAAAACGAGATGACCTGTTAACTCAGCCTAAATGCATTTATTTCTCACTCATAAAGTATTTAACTTGTATACATTTTCAATAATATGCATCATGATCATTGAGAAGCTGCCCGCCTGTGATCAGATCACCAGGACGCATGTTAAATCCAGGTGTAATCAGAGTCAAAGATGTGATCGCTGGGACGTGTTTCATTGTTTGCAGGATCGTTCAGTGTTTCAGCTGTAACGGACGGTCAGTGGTAAAAAACGTGAACGTGGACAGAGAGCCTCGGTTCTGCTCTGTCAGATCAGGTTTTTTCGTTGTCAGCTGGTTTCATTGTGCTGTGAAACAAAGCCTGACGTGGAGTTAATGATGAAGCTCGGAGGCTTTTGTCGGGAGTTTGATCCTCTTTGTTGACATTAAGTCTTCATTATCGGCCTGTAAATCCTCAAGACTGTCTGAGGCAATTACAACAGGCTGCTGTTAAATTAGAGGACACTTTGACTGTCGGATGAAAAGTGTCACGCTGACTTATTCCAAAGTTGACGGAGCAGTGCAGGTGTTGTGGGTGTTAAAAAGGTGTTTAGTGTGAGCTGAGAAAACACCTCCTGCGGGCAGATTTTCCTCGGTGTTAAATTAATAACAGAGCTCGACGGTGAAGTCAAATAAGCTCACATGAAACGAGCTCATATTAAGGGGTGCAGTTGTGGAGCGAAAGGGATTATTCACGGTGCGATGTGTAAACACAGGGACGTGAGATAATTACTTATTTGATTTTTGTGAGGCAGATGTCTCAGCAAAGGCTGCAAATTTTGAGGAAATTCAATCATCTTGAGTGTGAGTGTGAGATGAAATCAGCGAGCTGCGGAGTGAAACATCGTCTCCTCTCTCTTCCCAAACTCAAATTGATCCCAGTGCGAGTTTCAAAATTGCAAAGATCATTTAGTAAATCTCCACATTATTACATCATGAATTAACGGTGTGAGGACTCACATAAGCTCCCTGAAATCACACAACTTTCTCATCCGTCTCGTATCGATCGGCTCCCAGAGAGCAGACAGGAAGTTGGTGTGAAAAGAAACGTGAGTTGACAAACTTTTACTGCTAAATAAAGACACTCTGTTATAATACTGAGTTAAAAGTCTAATAAACATGATTATTCATGTTGCAAATTAACTGATTAATAGTTTTGTTGTCAGGACGGCACAGTTTTATCATAAAAGTTGTTTTATAGATAATTTTTAATAAAATAGATCAGATTTTAAAGGGGACATATTATGCTGTCTCTTATTTTCTGTCATATTTATAATGATACAATTTTGGATATTCATATTAAATATAGCCAAAGTAGTAAGTAATCAGACCGCTCTAAATTAAATATTTCAGTCTTTTTCTAGTTACGCCTCTGCCCTTTTCCGTGCACATGCTGGCATGGGTTGACTCAGTTTGATTCGGCACGTCAGCCCAGCATGACAGGATTTGTGTTTCCATGACAACAGGGCTACTCGCGTTAAGGTGCGTCTCATGACTGAAGACGAGCAGCTTAGATCGAGTCGAGCGGCTGTAAAACAGCTATACAATAAACACTGAACTTCAGATAAATTCTTCACAGTAAGTCTTATGTTATTGTGTTATTCAAAAGCTACAAGCAAAACCAGGAAATGTCTGTTTTTCATCAGCAGTACTTGATATGAACAAACATGACAGTAAAATACAGCAGATACCACAACATTAAAACAGCGACACAGGAGAGAAAATAAACTTTAGACCACAGAGATTAGCTTCTAAAAAACTGAGAGCTGAGCAGTCACAGACACTTTTCAAAACGTCTTTTTCTCTGCTTTCCTGCACACACATGAGCTGAGTATCTCAACATGCTTATTTTAGGGGGAGAAAAGGGGGTCAACACAGGTTAGCCAGTGAGATGTCACTGCAGCCCACTTGGTGGCAGGTCAGGCTAACTCTGACCCCACAAATTGCAATTCAGCACTGCAAAGTTTGCCTCGACGTGGACAAAAGTGGCGGTGGCAAAGCCCCATTTGGGTCCTGCTTGCCTCGGCCTCAACACCTTCTCCTGGTGGTCTAAAACTCCTCTGCTAGCTAAGAATTTGCAAAAATTAAAGCTTTTTTAGTTATTCAACAAATCAGTGAATAAAGTTACGAAGTTGTATTTTTTTCTTATAGAAAGGAGTGCGGCCCAGCTTAATAAAATTCAGTGCCCCATATGGCTTTAGCTTAGCCATTATACACCGCTGAACACACTGGCAAATGGATGACATGGTGCTCACAAGCAAATAAAAATATAGACCTGGAAAAGAGAAAAAAAGCTCCTCCTTAAAGCTGTACTTTAGAGGAAGAAGAATCCAAAGCAGCAAGACATCAGGCGCTTAAAGACGGCTGCCACATATTTATCACTCAGATAATTAATTTCATCTGGATCAGGAGTAGAAATTTAAAAGGTCTGTTAACCAAAAACACAAAAAACAAACAAACATTTAGAAAAGCATTTGACTCTTCTGGTTTTATTTGATCAGGTTTTAAGATTTCTGCCTCACCCCAATAACATGGAGGTGAACTTGAGTTTGTGGTGCTCACAGTGTTGGAAAAGGACATTTCATCATCAGAAATGTTCCCAAAGACTCAAAGTGTCCCGGGGTGGCTGAAACATCTTCTCTGGAACTACTTTCTAGTGGAGAAATAGTCTCTATTAACATGTCAACACTGACTCTGTGGATTATTCAGAGTAAAATAATATTTGAGGCTAAGAGGGGCATGAAGACCGTGTGCAATGTAGCTGCTTTAATTTAAAAATGATTCAGCAGCAGCATTTTTCAAAGAGAAAACTCAAACACCAAATCCACATGAAACATTTCATGCACACACACACACACACACACAAACATAATATGAAAGCAGCCTTTAGCCATAATACTTAAAAACCCAGCCACATTTCTGGATGTCTTAAGTGACTGGTGGCTTTTACTTTTTGATTAGGTATTTATTTCTTACACATTTTATTTCTTTTACAAACTCTGTTCACTTCCATTGTATTTGGGTGGCAACAGAAGAGCACAGTGGATGTTCTTCTTTTCCTCTTTGAAGAAGAAACCTGCAGGTTTTTACACTTATTTGCTGTCGTGCTGATCGTCTCAAAATGTTGAACTATTCCTTTTAAGCTGCACTTAAGAGACTTTACGTGTGGAGTAATCTGAATGACAGCAAACGTAAGTCTCCTCGGTCATCTTTTTTTTTTTATTCACCTGTATATTAAAGAATTTAATTTGGGTCAAAGTGCTGCAGAGTTTGAATGAAATGTCATTTTGGTGAGCCACCTCTGGTCTGTGTGTTGCACGGCTCGGCGGGGGTCAGCAGTCGGCCTCACAGGTGCAAATGCTCCTGTGATTTGGTGGTTGGAATGAAAAGCAGCGGGGCTCATGGTCCTGAGGAGCTGCTCTGAACTCTCTGTATGAAGTTAGGAGATGGGCAGCTATTATACAATCGCTCACAGCCAGAGCCGCGAGAAAACGTTTGATGTCAGCCACACACGATCACGACTCCTCAGCACGCACGCCGCTATGTAACTTTCTGTGTAATTTCAGCGAGGAAGAAAAACACAAATAGTGATTGTGAGGTCTGAGGCCGGCAGCAGCAGCATTAATAGAGATGTTAACACAAAGCATTAGCAGCCGCACCGCTGTGCCATCGCTGTTATTACCCGAGCAGCAGATCAGCTGTGCTGAGGGGAAATGGGCTCTCTGGGATGTGTTTGTGCCCCCGTGGCTGCGTGGGAGGGACGCCTGGGGCCCGAGAGCAACTCCACACCAAAAATGTCATTTACACCTCCTCCGGCCGAGCATTTATCCGTCTCCCCCCTCCTGTCCGCCAACTTCCATCTCCAGCCTTCCCGGCTCCGTGTGATCCTCCCTCGTCCTCTCAGGCAGCGGGAAAATCCCATTTCTCAGAGCTGCTCTTTAAAGCTTTTGAGACAGTCGGCTTTGTAACCGACGAGTGACCGGATCAGATCACCTGAGGAGAGGATGATGAGGCTGCTGCAGCAGAGGAAGCACACAGCAACAACTCAGATAAAGTCTGACCTAGTTGTTTCTCATTCAGGAAGTAAAAATTAAACAACAGCCAAGCTTTCATGAATGTATTTGAACTATCACTTTAGAAAAGCTTGATAGAAACTGCAAAGCTTGAAAAAAAAGTCTTTACACTTGCTCAAGGTGGTTTTTGCCTTTTTTTAGAAAAGAGTTAATACTCTTTATGAAGAAACAGACAACTTTTTTTGCTTTAACTAATAATGATGTGAATGTTGATTGCACAGTGTGATGACTGCAGAATAATGACACCATCCACCAGGGAATCTGAACACATTATTCAGGAGATCACAAATAACATGATGGAAACTTTTTTTTTTTCTGTTCAAAGTTGCTCATTATTATTTAGAAGAAGTCTGCTCCATCATTACCTCATTAGAGTTTTTAAAAAAGTAAAAAAGTTTGGATCTGCCTTCATCAATCAGGTTTAATGCACCAAGATTATTCTCTTCAACTAAAGGATATTTTATAAACTTGTTCAATGCAAAATTGAATCTTTTGATTTATAAGACTTCTGTTTTTAGTTTCTGATTTTTCAGGGTTTCAGATTTTTCCTAAAACTTAAGTTAGCTAAAAAATAAAAAGCGAGGAGAAAAGTACAACTTGAGGATGTGGAAATATATTTCATTCAATTAATTATTCCCCCATATTAAATAATTTTGATGATTTAAAGATTTAACAGTTGCTTTGGCAATGAATATTAGGTTAGAAAATAAAACATTTTCCTGACTTAATGTGACCTCCAGTGTAAACCCACTTCTGGACTTCTATCTGAATGCAGATACAGAGACGGATCATTTTGTTGGTTGAACAGATACAGATAAAGATGTTTGCGTTTAGATTCATCCCTCAACTGTTACTGGGCTCATTTTTTTCCCCAGAAAATGATTTATTCAACAAATTAACACTTTTTCTCTAAATATTTTCTTCGAACACCACTCTCTGACTGACTGACCCCCACTGTAGTTAGTTGTTGTTGGTATTTGTTCAAATTAGGGATGCGCACGATTGGTCAACTATACGATTAAACGTCGCCACCCTCGCTAGTCGGCACCATAGTTACTATTTATCAATATTTCATTCATGCATGATGCCAGTTATCTGTTGCCTCTAAGTTTTATGCAGCCGCCCGCCACTAGTCGGGGCTGTGACACTGTCAGACGGCAGCCTCTCTCACCCAGCGATCGCCTAGGCAACCCCCAGATGTTTATATCAGCAAAGTCGGACAGATGACAGCTTGTAAAACCAGCGCAGTTTGGCAGTGTTTTAATCTAGAAAATGGAAATATTGTTGAATGTAGACTGTGACAGAATAAGCTGATATATATTCACTCAACTGGAGAAACGTGACCACATTAAGCACAGAAATGGACATAAACCTGTAAGTGGAACAGCAGCAGCAGCTAGCAGCTGCTAGCACTGCTAATGTTAACCACACTGTGTGTCAGGCTGGCAGCTAACGTCAGCTCTGGATCATTTACCTGCAGACACTGTGATCCTCTTCGGTCTGAAACAGTGAAGCATTTAGTGAGTTGTTGTCATGTTTTGTACGTTAATGTGTAAGGTTTGTATTGCACAGCGCAAAGAAGCACGCATTTCAGCGGCATTTAAAGTACAATTTGGCAATTGTTGACTGTGATTAATGGCTTCAAATGGCTCTTAATACACAGTATTTTTTGGACAGTGTTTAACATTATAAATTAATAAAGTCTGCTCAACTTTAACTGCTTTCTGACTGTTTTCTTAGTGTTAGACTAGTTGACTAGTCTAAATTAAATTTTGCGTTTAATTGACAGGGAAATTAGTCGCCAGGAACATCCCTAGTTCAAATAAGAAATAAGTTACATAACTGAATTCCATTTTTTATATTCGTGACTCGATTTGAAATCATCATGATGCATCTAAGAATCAAGCATTTCCTCGACCCCCAACAGGGACACTGATCAAGCTGCCATATTTGATTCTTTGGGAGTGAGAACAGGCTGAGAGAGGGTTCACACTGTACTGTACTTATAGAAGTCTACATGTAGACTCAAATATGAATTAAGTTCATTTATGTTTCCATTACATAATCATTCACTTCATGAGGATTTTGGTTGTCTTGGCAAAGACATATCTGTGAAGAGCACTGAGGGTAATTTAGAGGTTTATTTTGAAAATATCTAGGAGTTCATGGTGTGGAGCGCACTTGTAGCAGGAGATGAAATCCACATTTGTTGCTCCTTGTTTCAGTGTAAGATATCAAATCCACGACACATGACCAGAAAGAGACGAAACTGTCAGTGTAACTGTTTGTTTGATCTTCTTTGACTCTGTGTTTCCTCTTTGGAGGCAGATTTTTGTGATGGTAGCCGCTGGGACCATTTGTCAATCATGGCCTCCCCTTCGCCTCCTCCTCCTCCCTCTGCACCTCGCACCTCCTCTTTAATTAAGCAGCTGTGTGTTTGTTTAGGGATTAATTTGTGGCAATGAATGGAGTGAAAACCTTGAGTTATTTATGACGTTTTTTGCACCGGGCCCAGCCTGGTTCAGCAGGCGTCCAAGCGGCCCGCGGCGCCCTCGCAGCATAGCGCTCTGGGACGATCAGGAATAATGTGCCCGAGAGTTAAACTGAGGGCAGAGCTATTGTTCAGTGTGAAAACCATTATCTCCACATTTCCAACCATCATTTTAATACCTAGTCCCATAACTGCTGTATTACCTCCGTCCCTGGCTTTCCATTTGATAATCCTGCCATTAATAACCTTTGCAGACTTTGTTGCTTCTGCTGCTCATTTGTGCTATAAAACTATTTTGTCCTCGGGGTTTTTCGGGGGGGTAGGAGATGGAAACGGCAGCGCATTGACCTTCAGCATGTTCACGCTGAGTTGAGCAGATTAAATATAGCAAATTGGGCTCTGATTTTACTGCAGCTAAAAGCAGATTGTACTTCAGTGGTTGTGGCAGAGTTTGCTTAATTAACTCCATAACTCAACACAACGAGAACAGCAGGCCTGCTGTATGAGACTTAGTGTCCGTCACTAACTAATACGTCCACAAATACGGAGTGTCGAGACGATTCAGGTCAGATTAAACAAACTGCTGCCAGCATCAGTGTGATGAATCTGTTTTAATGTTTTTTTCTGATGCCAGACAAGATTTACTAGTATTCACACTTTTTAACTGACCTCCTGAGTCCATTCACCATTTAAAGCTCTTCTCGCTCATAGTTTTTAATCTGCTTTCACTTGTTTGTGGGGCGGAGACTATATGCTAATCTTCCCATTTGATACCATCATGATTAAGGTCCAAAATGAACGAAGCGCTAAATGTGTACAATAAAATACAGAGAAAAGACTTTACAAAAATAGCAAGTAATGAAAGTGTATTTATGTTTACTTTTTTGTCTACTTATTTACAGAATTATTCTTCCAAGGTAAATCATATTTTCCCCATAATTTGTACCAAATAACATAATTCCCTCCAGGAAACTTTTTTCCCCCCAACCAATCAGAAGTGAGTGACTTGTCCATCCTATGAGCTCAAGTTTTTCAAAGAAATATGTTGATTTAGGAGTCTATTTACAGTCTTCTGTCACTGTTTTTCATGAATATATGAAGTTAACGAATTTGCTATGTATGAAGCTGTCGTCCCCACTCTTAATAGTTCCTGCTTACAAAGCTCTGATGTTTGTCTGAGTGGTTAACAGCAAATCAGAGATGAGACTTGTGATTCAAAGGTCTGAAACCAGGCAGAAATCATCCCGCACATCCCCAACTACCATCATGCATTGCATGATATCTAAAAAAAACAGGAAGATGAGAAGGAATAACCAGATTGATGTCTGTTTAACTGGGCGAACTGACACTTTAAAGTGTGATTCACTTTAGAAAACTTCAAGTTAAATTGCAGATAGTTACAGTCAATTATTCTCCACTTAAAATACATTTCAGATTTTTCTTTCCAAAAATAATGACGGCTGAACCATCATTAGGTTTTCACCCTCATTTACGGATGGAAGTGTTGAGCTGAGTGATATCAACCTGTTTTTCACACTTTGACAGGTGTTTTTATTTTATTTTTTTCCACTTCATGGTGCCTCTTTGACCGAGAGAAAATCACCTCCTGCTGTTTGGTCTGAGCGTCGATTCGTCTCCTGAGCTGTCGTCACTCAACAAATTATCACCTGCATTCATTTGTTCATAAAACGCTCTTGGAGCTCAGCGTCTTCTCGGGTGGCACACAAGATTACAATTGACGCAGGATGATTGTTTTTTAAACGGCAGTTATGTGTACTTCGATGCCCTGTTTAAAAAAAAAAATCCCCCTGGAAAAGTTACCAACTGAAGCTTTGAACACCTTCGCTGCGCCATAACATCGATCAGCATATTTAACGTGTTGTGTAATCGCCCATATTGATTGCTGCATGCAGACAGATTCTCAGGGGCTTATTGTGGGATTTTACAAGTCCAAGAAACTGTTGAGAATAAAACTCATTTGAAAGGTGTGGTTTTATTTATTTGAAAAATAGGTCCAAACATAGGTGCAAACATGTCCACATGTTTGCACCTATGTTTGGGCCTATTTTTCGACTGACAAGATTGTGACAGGATTAATTAATCAATTAATTGAGCAAAAGAGATTCATCAACAATAGAAATAATCTTCATCTGTTCTCTTTCAGGATCCTGGAGCTGCAGGAGAAAGGCGACCTGGATATCATGAAGCAGAAGTGGTGGCCTCGCACGGGCCGCTGTGACCTCAACAGCCACGCCAGCGCCCACCCAGATGGCCGCTCCCTCAAGCTGCACAGCTTCGCTGGCGTCTTCTGCATCCTGGCCGCCGGCCTGCTGCTGGCCTGCCTGGTGGCTGGGCTCGAGGCTTGGTGGAACAGCAACCGCTGCCGCCAGGAGCAGCCCAAAGAGGTGACCGAGCACAGGGCCCGGCGGACGGGCCAGCGGGGGGAAGACACTGCCACACTCTACTTTAAGGATCCAGCCGCAGACGCGAGCCCCGACTTAGTGGAGCTCCAGTACACCCAGCTGTAGAGGAGAGAGGGTTAGGGGACAGGGTGGTGAGGCAGGACAGAGTAGGTAGATGTGCTCTGTGCCACATCAGCCCAGGCCACTGATTGAAATCAAATTTGGTCTCTTATTATTACCCCCCTCCATTTTTTCTTTTATCCGTCCATCGCTCCCCACCCACCTCGTCCTAAACTGACACACACCAGAGCTCATCTGTTTTTGTTGAACGCACACGGCACACTCCACTTGACCATCACCTTTACTAATACGCTCATGAAACAACAGCTCCTTCCTCGCCCTGATGCACACCCTCGAGGCCTTTAGGCAAACACTGAACTGAAAACATCAAATTAGCCCAGCGAGTCAGGATTTGGCTATCGGCATGTCCTGTATGTTTCCCAGCCAACCCCCCCTGCTAACACAACCGAGCGCACCCGCAGACTTTAATGATTAATTCCCACAGCGTCAGATCTGTAACCATTCAAGTGCTCGGTATTGAATTATTGTTATAAACTCATTTTCAACAGTAAGGCTTTGGTAGTTTCCTGCACCCAAGGGTTCTGAAAGGAGATTATAATTAACAGGAGAGAGAACAGAGATCGCTCAGGCACAGAGCGATAACACACACACACACTTTCCTAACTCTTTTGGACATTTTCCATTTCATCGTGAAACTCCTTATGAGACGTCAGGAGACAGGGAAGTAATTTATCATATCCAAGTGAACCTTTAAGTGCAGCTCACCCTCTGACATTATCACGCCGAGTCCAAATCATTTGCTGTTGTTGCTAATAGATCCTCCAGCCTTACTAAGTGCCTGCTGAATAAAAAGCATACAGAAGTCAGTCACCAGAAATGAAACACAGCCGAGCTCATAGTCACACCTTCACACCTTCACAGGAGCAGTTAATTAAACATTAATGCACTTTAATCAATATTAATGAACACTGGTAACCATCTCCTCAGGACAACAGTCACTCTGCATCAGATAATAAATGTGTTTAGTGCAGATAAATATCAATATTGAAGAAAAGGTTCATGTTGCTGGATATTTACACTGAATTACAGAGTCGTCTTGTCATATTATACATATATCAGGGTTCCTACATAGTATGGAATTTGGATTTAGCAAGTTCCACAAAATAGTTGTGTTTCCAGACTTCAATATAAGATTCATAATTTCATTTCTAAAGAAAATAACTGGATCATACTGGCAGCCAGTGCAATGTTAAAAATATTTCATGCAAAAATGGCAGGAAATGTTTTCAGCCTCTCAAATATGGAGGATTTCTGCTTTTCATATTGAACTGAACTGAAACTAATTTGGGTTTTGGACTGATATGAAATGATAACCACTTATAAATAAATAAAACAGCTTGTACTGTGGCAAGTAAAAATTTACTTTGGCAAGCAGATTTCTGTCCCAGTTGTGAAAGAAAACATAAATGTAACACACCCAGACATCCACGACCAATTAGTTTGGAAGAAAATGCAGCAATATCTTTTCATATCATAAACACATAACATCACAAACAGACTTTTTTAAATGCAGACATGTCGTATCAAAGGTTTCTACCTTACAGCCGCGTTCATCACAACTGAATAAACGAGCCTGCACACACGACGTACAAAATTAATTCTTTTAACTTTTTTCAACTCATTTATTGTTGTTACTTCTAAAAATATGGGGAAATATTAATGATACTTATTCAGTATGTTAACGGACAACACTTTGAGCATGGGTAACATGGTGAGTGTACTTTCACAGTGAAACATCTGTGCAAAAGTAATCGATTTGTTTGAGTACCGAGCTACAATCTCCTGCCAATTATTTGGCCATTTAATCACAAACATAATCAGAATGTAACAGCTTGATTTTAAATCACATTATTTATAAAATGAACTTCCAAATGTGGAAAATAAACTGCCAATGTGGTCTGGAAAATCTACTGAGAAATCTGGAAATTTGAGTCTGGAAACATCTGGATGAACATCTGGATTTTGAAATGGAAAATGTTTAGGAACCCTGATATATAATTTATACGACTAAGTTATTTCTTAGACAGCGTGTCCCCCCCTCCTCAGAAAACTACTAAAAGTGATTTAGAGTCATGTTTTGTCCCAGTACCACACTATTTACTAATTTTAACTTTAAGGCTTTTGAGTGTGTTTGAGGTTTTTATACACAAAAAGTAAGAAATAATTAATATACCCTGAGAGCCTGTCAGAGTAGTGGGAAGACTCTTTTTAGTAAATAAATATTGGAAAAATAATTTCAACCCTGCAAATGAGAATTTGGCAGTTTGAATAACAGCTGTTGGTGGCGTCTTGTATTAAATCATGTTCATACCAAACAGCACAAGTCCAAAAACAGCACTAAGAAAACTATCACTCTGTGGCAGACGGTCCAAAACAAACACGTTGGCTTGTCAAGTTGTTCTGGCTAAAATTTCTCACAAACAGCCGACAAAGGGCGTCAGTTTGTGTTGGAAAGTGGTGGCGACATCAGGGCACAGATGAAAAAATATTGAGACAATTTGAAAACACTCAGCATAAAACATGGACAGCACAAAAACAGGCATCCGTCACATCCACAGCTGCAACATCATGTCAGTCAGTCCAACAATGACAATAATATCACTGACCTAAAATATGACAAATTCGAAATAACTGAAAGATTAACATTCACTAATGATAATGAGTCAACCTTTAGATGTTCACTTAAACTGCTTTGTTATTTGGATGAAGCCACTTTAACATTAGAGAAACATCATTTCAGTTTGATAGCTAACATTTCTGTGTGAGTATTTTTTTTTAGAACATTTTTGCAAATTACGCTTTTAAAAAGCGATGGGAACAAAATCTGACATTTCAAAAAGTGGTTGGGGACGTGTCCCCAGTGTCTCCACTGTCCCCAGTGTAAATGACACTGATGCAGCTAACAAAGAGCAACATCATCATCCAATTGGAGTTAAGTTTGTGTCTGACTGATGAATTTAGTCCAATATTCACTTTTAGCTCAGGTTTTTGACTCCACTAACTCCTGAGAAAAATATCTGACTCTGAAAATCGCTAAGAAATACTGATATGAGAGGAATGAAAGTTTTGCTTTGAGACCTTAAGTATTGAAACTGTAATGACTTGATCAACTAGAACACTGACTCCAAAATGTCTTTTCTTATGACCTCTTACAGGATAATTTAGTTATTTTTAATCCCAGACCCTATTTTCACTGATGTTACCACGAAGGCAACAATGGCTGCACCATCATCTTTGGGGCCAAATATCAAAATATATCGTTTAGTCATTTGGACTCCAAAATATGTCGAAGAGCAAAACTTTTGCAAATCTTTAAGTAGACAGGTGTGTCGGAGAGTCGACAATAAGACTCCTGCAGACTGTCTTCTGCACTTGCAAATTCAAGATTTATTAACAGCATTTTGGTGCAATGACCTCCATCAGGTTAATTTTTTTAATCATTATTATTATTATTTTTTTAAATCTTTTTTTTAATAACCTGATGGTCATCACACCAAATCGTTAAGAAATCTTGAATTTGCAAGTGCAGAAGACTGTGTGCCGGAGTTCATTTGCTTTTTATTGACCCCAAAGTATGTTAAAAAACATAAATACATAAAAAATAGGGCCAAGGTTAAAAATACAGGATTAATGTCTGCTTGTGACCGCTTGTCACAGGCTTCTAAGTGATGTCTGACCGTTTCATTTGAATAAATTTTACCTGAAGAGGTCAAACTAAACACCATTTCATAAGAAAAACCAAACAAATTTGAACAAAGACCAAAAAATAAACATTTCCTTTCCAGAAAATGATCTCGTGACCCCTTCAGTTCAGTCTGTGATCTCGTGTGGCGTCCCTCCTGGGCTACAGAAATTCAATAGATTCAAAAGACTCATCGCTCTGTTGGTCTTGTTGGACTGTAAAAACACTCTGGAGTGATGTTACAAAGTGCTGTTTGTTTTTCCTTTTGCTGAGAACACTTCCTGGCTACAGAAAGCACATTATCCAGACAAACAGCCAAAAGTTTAATTTGTTCTGTCATCAAGTTGGTTATGTACAGAAGCCAAGAACAGCCGTGTTTGCAGTTAATTTTTAACTGCTGTTATCTCAAGATCGCCAGGGAAATATTTCGTTAGCTTTGCACCTCAGCATATCTGAGTACTGGAAACAGGAAGGGAGAACTGACTTGACTCATCATCCCAGTGAGAATCAACCACGATTTCAATGCCGTTTGTTATTTCAGCCAGTGAAAGAAACAGTCGTGTTTGGCTAAAACTGAGAAACCTACTCAGAATAAAAGAAGATAAAGATGAGATAAAAAAAGTCCAAATAAGAGATTTAGATCCAAAATGGAACCAGCTATCAGACCCAGTAATGGTACGTAGTTTGGATCTGGGACAAAAGAATCAACATTTCAAGCGCTCATTAAAGCTACACTTGAACATAAACCGACCTCAGACCTGCTTTTATAAGTTCTACCTCCAGACAACAACATTCACCTCCTGTGCCAAACACAACACACAAACATTTACCTCAGCAGAAACACACTGTGCGTACATCATCAGGAGGCAGGCTTGTGTCATGTGACCGGGGACAAAATGGAAGCAAAAGGTTTGACGTGGATCCATAAACTAAAGTGTGAGCAGACAGTATACGTTGGGTGTGTCGCCCTTTAGCAATAAGATTTGTCTCCAACATCCCCGTCCATAACCCCTGGTACTATCACTGTGTCACGTCTTATTGCAAATTATATGTCAATGTGGACACCCGTGTTATCTATCTCCTCTCCTTCTCTCCATCTATCCCTTTTTATTTTTTTATTTACACTTGACTGTCTATGATCTCGTGCAGGTTACTAAGGATTACAGACTGGCAAGGGTTTCTGGTCCATTGACATATAATGACATTACAACTGCTTCATCGGAGGGGAGGAGGGACATTTGGACAGACAGAGAGAGAGGCTGGGATGAAGCAGAAGCTATTGATACAGGTCAGAATAGACCTCCTATACAACTATTTAAAACAAGACAAAAAAAAAAAGAATTATATCTGTGCCATCGCCAAGGTCCTTTTGTTTTGTCGAAGGTGGATTTTATTTTGTCAATTGTAAATCTACGACTGAGCAGAAACGTGACTCATACCTGTGTTTTTTTTCTGTGGCCCAAGTTCTGGAAATAATAGAAATAAATATTACAATAAATATTTGTATTTAAAGGATTAGTGAGATTTTTTGCAGTGTGGTTGTTGGTTCTTCTCCACAGTCAGTGTATTACCTACAGTAGATGAAGGTCGACATACCTTCAGTTTGGAGAAGTAGCAGGACTGCTGGTGTAGGAAGCTAAACAATGTACTGCTGTGGACAGGGTCAGCAACAACATGTATTTTAGACACCTAAAAAAAAAAAATCAGTTTTGTATGTTATATTTAAAATATTTTCCCTGCTTTACCCTTCTGTCAAATGTCTTTTTATCAGTGGGAAACTATCCATCTATCCAAGCCACCAAACTCCATTGACAAAAACGGTAATTTTACCCCTGCAGAACATGGGAGTAGCTACTCAACTGCTGCCTCTGTCAGTTTGTTTTTTTTTTGTGTGACTGTGGTGAATCCAAACTAACCCTTTAAAGTACTGAAGTCACACAGTAACACAAACAAACTCACAGATCAAGGCAGCAACTTCTGTGTTCTGAGAGGTAAAATGACTGATTTTGTCAATGGAGTTTGGTGGCTTTGAAGAGTGCAATATTTGGCCTCTATAGCAGCAGTTTCCACCAAGGTAAAATTGTGAAAACATTCTAAATATAAACTACTACAGATTTTTTAGGTGTCTAAAATACGCGTTGGTGCTGTACATTGCTTAGCTTCCTACACCAGTACTCCTGCTGCTTCTCCAAACTGGGGCTGTATTGACTGCCATCTACTGTAGATAACACACTGACTGGAGAAGTACCTCATACAGCCACACTTCAAATAATCCAGACTGTCCTCTTCAGGCATTTAAATACATTTCTTATCTCCAGGAAGCTTTGCAATTGATGTCATCTATTAATTTTTCGTCCATGTAACCATAAACTCAATAATATGATTTCATGTCAATAATAAAATATAGTATATAATCATTCAGAACTTTTTTTAAAGGTGGGAGCTCAACTAATGTTGCAGGTGATGTAATACGTCCTTAAAAACAAAACTTACATCAGACAGTTTGTCGTTAGAGTTTCAGTACCTAATTAAACCTTCCACCGATAAAACCACTAAAGCTAATTATCAGTTTGCTTATCAAAAAATAGAACAGGGAATTATTTCCAGAACCACGTTTCACCTCTTCATGAAAGGGGAAAAAAATTTTGGTTCATGATCTCTGAACAAAACAGCTTGGTCTTAATTGCAATTGATTTGAATTTGGGCTTTCACTCTTTGCAAACGACATGATAATTAAAGCTGTAATTGATGTGCTGGCCTTGGCTGCTCCATCAGACACCGACTGTGAGCCCTCTCACCTCTTAACACTGCATCCTCCACCATTAGAAACCCTCCTGGTTCTTACAGTGCCTTTCTGTTTCTCCTTTCTTCGTTTCACTTGATCATCTTTAACTGTACGAACACATTCCATAAGGGCTGACCTCTGACCTCACTTTTACCTGTTGTCGGCGTGTTGAAAAATATCGATTGCACTGTGATGGATATCACAAGAAATCCTGCATCGTGCCTTTTAGTTCATGCCTATAATAAAACAAGTTTAACTCAATATTATTTCTAATTCACTACAAACTTAAATTACCAAAGAAGATCTGTGCCGGTGTTTGTTAAAGCTGAACAAGCACAAGTTCTTATCCTCAAACATCAGCATTCTGCTATTGAAAATACAAAAACGGAGAAGAGGAATCTGTGCAAAAAAACTAAATGTTAGCAACTCAGAGATATACATTGGGCTTGTCAAGGGTTTTTGATTTATCAGACTAGTTTTGTCCAAGTTATTAAAGCAGATTTGAGAGTACAAATATTTCTCAGTGGCAGAATTGCTCTGGTGGCAGCAGTTATCTTGTTTTATTTGAGCTGAGTTGGAACCAGTGGAGTCAAAGTACCTAAATCTTTTGTAGTGAAACTTTGGTAACTCAAAAATAAGCCTCACAAACACAGGCTACTTTGGGAAAACTCTGACTTTAGTCCAAGGCTTTTTGTGTGACACTGAGCTAACTGGCAAAAGAGACTATAAAGCCCCACTGCACAAATTAAGATGTTAGTCTGTTATTTAATGAGATTTTTATAAAGTGAAACACTGTCTGCACATTTATTTAGAAGCAGATTTTGATTGATAATTTGAGAGCAACGTGCCATTTTCTGAAAAACAACCATGTTTAAAAATCATTAGTAAACACCAATGAAAGCATTTTAATTTGTAGGAACACCTGAGTGAGTAAATGGCAGCCGACTGGTTAAAATTCCTGTTGAGCTGTTAAGAACCACAATGAATGTAGCAGGTCATGTGTGGTCTGTCAGTCCACCACTGACTGATCTCAACAGCTATTGGATGGATTATGATGGAATTTAGTTTTCAGATGTTCGTGTTCCCCTCAGGATGATTTAATGATCCTCGCACTTTCCATCTTGCGTCATCAGGTCATCATTTTAATTTGTCCAATACTATGACCAAACTAATGACATTCCCATTAGCCTCAGATCTACTTTTTATGCTAATTAGCTAGATTTTAGTGTGCTAACAGGATAAACAAAGAGGATGTTATTTTTATGTTCCCAGGGTCATATGTTCCTAGGGTGTCATGTTCCCCAGCTTAATATAGCACATAATGGTTTAGGGTTAGTGTAGAACATAGGACTCTGGGAACATAAGACTTTGGGAACTTAGGTCCCTGAAAACATGTACCCTGGGAACATAGCTCCCTCTAAAAAATAGAACCTTAGGATCATAAGCCTCTCAGAGCATAGGACACTGGGAACATAAATCCTGGGAACATAGCACCTTGATAACATTGGGCCCTGAGAACCTAGGACTGTCAGAGCATAGTTCCGTGGCAACATAGGCCCCTGGGAACATGGGATCTTGGAACAGTGGCAGCATAGCCCCCCCTAAAAAATAGGGCCCTGGAAACATCGGACCCTGAGGAACATTGCACCCTAGTAACATAGGGTACTGGAGACATAGAACCATGGCAACATAGGACTCAGGGAACATAATTCTCTGAGAACATAGAAACATGGCAGCATAGGACCCTGGGAACATAGGCCTGTTGGAACATAGAACCCCTGGAACATAGGACCCAGGGAGCATAGGACCAAGGGAATATATCTCTGTGAGAACATTGGACTTTGGTAACATAGGCCCCTGGGAACATAGGATTCTGGGAGCACAGGACCATAACAACAAAGGGCCAAGGAACATAGGACCTGAGGAACATAGGACCCTGGGAATAGATAACTCCCTTTTGAAGCAGAAAAGTGAAGTAAACTACTTATCATGAATGACTTATAGTTAGATTTTTATCACCATTCATCAGAGTGCTCTGGGTCGTCTCTCGTCATTTTCACAGAGCTTCAGTTAAACATTACTTAACCACATAATTGGCTTCAGTCATTAAGAAGGAAGTTGACCACTGAGAAAATGTCTGCCTCTGAGAAATGTCCAATCTGCTCAGCTGAAGTGAGCTTCATCACCTGTGTCCACAGGGAGGGTAGATATCCACTTTAGAGGTGGTCACTGACAGACACTCATCTTATAGCGAGAGGTGTTGATACCAAAGAAGCCCGCTGTAATAAAAGAGTTATTTGCTAACGGGTTTAAATGTTTCCGAGGGGCACTTGGATCCAAAATGAACTAGAAACAACCAGAAACTGTTCTTATCACACTTGAGCACAACCCACTCGACAGTTGCAGTATTCACAAAGTAGCAGGAGGGAGAACGATTTAAAATCCCCCCCACTGGCACCACTCATTAAAAGAGCTGTTTGTTTTCCAAATTAATGGAGGCTTTCAGACGGCTGTTGTTTTCTCCCTTTCCACTTACATCACCAGTCCGTCTTTAACGACCGGCTGAGGTTTAATCCCTGGCATTTATTTATTTAGGCTAGCTGCCAGTTTGACTCTGCTGAAAACATATTTTAATTGGACGCCCGTCCGCCGAAACAATAACCTGTACTGAGATGTTTTAATTGGCTTTGAGAGGAGCTCTTTGAGACGGGAGACGTATCATTCAAAGCTGCTCCGGCCGCGTGGATAAACACATTGTATGTTTACGCGTTCCTTTAAGGTTTGGAGACAGATGCTCGGCCTCGGCAGCACTCGAACACAGTGAATGGAGCAGCAGACTCTGAGGTTTCCTCAAGTGTGTTTTCTCCGTTGGCTATTACAGGCTTTTTCACAGGAAGTGCTCTCTCCACCACTCTACCTCAACATCTCATTTTAAGAGCAAACCTTTTGCTTACGATAACTGCCTCTCGTCTGCCTTTCAAACTTCTACTCAATTTATTTCTATTAACCTCTCATTAGCTGCTTTCCTGCTAATCAGGGCTGTAGAGACCATCAAGGACATAGAGGTCACGTCTTTACTACGCTTGGGGGGAGAATATGTAGATCTGACTCGTAGTTTATCATTTAACGTAACACAATATTTGTGTGATTTTTTTAAAGCTAATACCAATGATTTCTTTATATTCTGTGTTTTTAAATCTGTTCTCAGGCTGAGGAAAATTAAGAAAAGCATAATAAATTAATATAAAAATAATCACCCAATTTCCCAGCTGGAATTTAGTTAATTGTTTTTAAATGAATAAAAATCTAAAAAAAAAAAAAGAAAAAGAAAAAGTATAAAATACAACAGTTGAACAAATTCAAGAAAGTTTTAATCCTTAAGATTTCAGCCCTGGTGATTTGGTGATAACGTGTGTAGGGCTGCAATTAATGATTATTTTCAGTGTTGATTATTTTCTCAACTCACTGATTATTAATCAAGTGGTTTGGTCCATAAAATCCCAGAAAAGGTGACGTCCTCAAATGTCTTTTTATGTCCAGAAACACAAAGATATTCAGTTTACTGTTATGAGAGGAGTAAAGAAACCAGAAACTCTTAACATTTGAGAAGCTAAAATCAGAGAATTTGGACATTTTTTATTTTAAAAATTACTCAAACTGATTAATCGATTACCAAAATAATTACAGATTCATTTAATAAACGATTAATCGTTGCGGCTCTAAAAATGTGTTCATGTATTGACCACTGGGGGCAGTAGACGCACACTGAATGGGTAGCTGCTCTTTCAGAAATGCAGTTTTGGAAGAACACCTTGTGCATCTGTTTACAGTGCAGCCAAACAAATCATAGCCTGAGAGGTTTCAGTGCCTGACACTGACTACGTTTACATGCACAAAATATTCTGGTTTCTGCTCAGTTTGTTCTGAAAAAGACCATAATCCTACTAAACTGTTTACATGGCTGATGAAAATGAATATTCCACTAATATTCCTGTTTACATGCAGCCATGTGTAATCTGGTTGACGTAATGAACACAGCCTTTGTCTTTGATTCGTTCAAACACCTTCTGGAAAAGGTCGGTCTTACAATTAGGACTGCAACTAACGATTATATTTATAGTCGATAAATCAATGAATAGTTTTTTGCCTGTAAAATGTCAGAAAATTGTGAAAACTGCTGATCAGTGTTTCCCAAAGTCCAAAATGACGTCCTCAAATGTCTCGTTTTGTCCACAATGCAAAAGATGTTAATTTTACTGTCAGAGAGGAGTGAAGAAACCAAAAATATTCACATTTAAGAAGCTGAAATCAGAGCACATGAACGTGCGCTCCACCTGTTTTCACATGTTTGGACCTGCTTTTCAACTTGTGATCAGTTTTGGGCAATAATTTGTCCATTAATTGATTAGTTGTTTGGTCCATAAGATGACTGGAAATGTTGATCAAAGTCCAAAATGAAAAATAGGTCCAAACATGAAAATAGGTGGAGTGCGCTCCCATCCCATTCCGTGTTAAAATATATTTTTTTAAACTTTATTCATATAAGAACTGCTCGCGCCCATCAACTTTTACATTAACTTTTTACCATTAACTTTACCTTCCCATCAGTCACATGATGAATAGAGAATCCTGTGACCCACAGGATTCCAGAAAAATGTCCAAAGAATCCTCCCTGAAAAACAGCACATTCGTAATAAGACTGAATTCAGAAATTCCAAACAGAAAATGTTGTTTATATCGAATTCATCGTTGTGTTCTGAATAATGGTGGAAAATTAGTGTGCATGTAAACATAGTCCTTGTTTTATTGATCTGCTGACAAAAAAAAGAGACCTCAGCTTCCTGTGGCTGCTTCACAATAAAAGCCATTTAACTCTTTTAATGTGACGCAGCAGTAGGAACTGTTTGTTTCGCTACCGGTAACTTAACACAGCTCTGTACAAGAACGACAGATCGTATCTGTGTGACAGAGAGGCAGTTAAACACTGTAAATCATTTCAGAGGTTCCTCTGCAAAAAATGCTGACCTACACTATATTATTATTTTCATAATTTAATCATAAATTGTGTTTGAAATGGTGAAAATCTTAAGGATTAATACTTGAAAAATGGAAAAAATATTAAAAACGTGAGAAACATTTCTTTAAAATGACCTGTGGGGGTCGGGGTGGGGGGTTATTGACCTCAATACTTGTTACTTAAAGTCCCTGGTGCTGATAACACTGCAACATAACTGAATATGTGTGTATTAATATACAGTGTAAATGTGTCATGTGCATTGTTCTGAATATCACTTGTGTCACTGTGATGAGTTACTGTGACTAATATCATTGTACCTCTGAGTTGAAGTGAATGCAATGCTGGAGCCAAGCCGTGCTGCGTTCAGGAACACTACATAATTTCGCTTGTTTGTTGTAAAGTGACCGGTTGTTTAAAAAAGAAAAAAAAGGGGAAAAAAAAAATAAAATAAATAAAAGACATCAACAGGCTGCGGCGATCGTACTGTAGCTGCATCAAACACAGCAGCAAACACACAGACGTGGTGAGAATTTGGATTCAGAGCCGGAGCCTCACTTGATATGCGAGTCACGCCTCGTATCTCTCTATTTACCCCTCGTCCTTTACCTTTCCATGACCCAGTGTGCTGAAACAGACCTGCGGTTCAACAGGGAAACACTCAAGTGTCTATTAATGCCTAACAAGTATGCATGGCTGCAGTCGGCAGGAGATGCAGCGTCAGCCAATGTTTTGATTAAATTGTTCTGATAGCGAACCAATTCTCCGATGCTCCTGCACAGAGTGTACCGGCTCCAAGGGCAGCGGAGGAGGGGGGGGGCACAACTGTGCATATTTTCAATGTCAGTTTATGCAAAAAGTGAACAACCTGACAGTTCGCCTTAACTTTTAACAAAAGACCAACGTTTTTTTTCTCTTGTTACTTGAATTTTAAATTGAATTCCTGACCATGCAACCCAACTCTTAGAGGAGAAATTTGTTAAAAAAAAGAGCACTGCAGTCCACCATAGACAGTATATTAAATAAGTGGAATCCCTGTTTCAAACTTTATTTATAACTGTGTAAAGTTACGCCTGTCATCCTGAAAACAAAGCCAACTGCTCTGAAAATACACAAACTGGAGTTGAGTAACTGTCTGCCAGACTCCATTAACATTTTGCTCATTTTAACCATTATAAACATCTACTCCTTCTAAAAGATCATTAATGATTTATTCAGACTCTTAAAACAGACACTTACTCATTCAGAGAACATTCAGCATTCATTTTTCTAATAAATGTGAAACAGGCAAACAAAACAGAAGGCGAAGATGCTGGCTGTAGAGTTGTTGTGGGAGAAGCCGGTATTTCAACTGAGCATGTTTCTTTAATGTATCCTGACATATCATGGTCATTTTATGATTTAGTGCAGTAAATATATCATACATTTCTCCTTTAAGATTTGGATTTAGCCTGTATTAGCCCGTGTCTTATCCTTGGAGATAAAATAAAGTCTGCGAGCAGGAATTCAAGATCCAGACTCCAAAGTCGATCAAGCCTTCACCAGAGGTCTCACAGTCCAACATATTTCATGAAACCTTGAGATATGCTGCTCACACACAGACAAGCTAAAGAAAATGCAGCCTCGAACAGCTTTACAACAAACCTTCAGTCAGTTTGGCTCCAGGATTGTTTTTCTCTGGACATCAAACCTTTAATATTCACCGGCCAAGTTTGATTTCAAGGTGCACATTCAAATTGGTTCCTGTGGCCTCAGTTTCCACCAAACGACCAAAAGAAAACAGGAGGCTGTCTATCAGCTGGCATGTGATAGCAGCCCATCAATCCAAAATAATAAAGGCCACATCCAAAAGCGATGACAGATTGAGAATGCATGGAGCACCAGCAGACCTGAAAACAGTCTGAGAAACCGGCCCATCGCCAATCTCAGCCTCTGTGTCCCTCCTCCCTCCTCTCCTCCCTCCCCCTGTCTCTCCTCTGTCCTCCTCCACCCCCCCGACTCCTCCTCCTCCTCCTCTTATAGGACAAGGAGGTGAATCTGGAACAGGTGCATCGTCGTATGAACAGTCTTTTGGACGAGGACTTGGCCCACAAGCAGATCCCCGGCCCCTCTATCGAGATCTCTGCGCTGGACATCGGCAGCATGCAGCCCAGCCAGTCCTCTCTGGTGCCGGGGCCGGACCCCGTGCGGGACTACCCGCCCTCGGGCCTCGCTGTGACCACCTTCCTCCCCGGGGAGGGGGCGCCACCTCCTCCTCTTCCCCACCCTCACCATGGGGGGACCCTAGGCAGGACGCTACCCCCATCCCAGGGCCCTGGCAGCAACCCATTGCCCCTGCACCACCCGCTCAGCAGCACCAGCCTCAGCGGCACCATGCAGTGCAAACACAGGGCGCCCAACGGGGGGCTCTTCCGGCAGAGCCCTGGCAAGACACCCATGCCAATGTCCTACCAGGCAGTCTCCGCAGGACCCATACCCGAAGCCATTGAGGCCACCCACAGTACATCCATATAGTGATCGGGAACGGGGGGGTGGGGGTGGGACAGGATGGGGTCAAACTGCATCAACGATACGACGCTCTCTGGACTTTGGTCCGGTTTTGGATTTGAGGCGAGTTAGGGATCTCTAGAGGAAAATTATCACAGAAGGGAAAAAAAAAACATATATGTACAAAGTAAAAAGATTTTGTATCTCACTACCTGTTCAGAAAAGCCGATGTTAAAACAACAACAACAACAACAAAAAAAAAGGCGGGGAGGCGGGCGGGTTGGTGGGTGTAATTTTTCTCTTGTACATATCTGTAAATATCAAGAGAACGAAGTGAGGTTAAAGTGTATTTTGAATATTCTCAATTTTTGAAGTTGAGTTATAAAAAACAAACAAAACGAGATAAAAAAATATATATATACATTGATGAAAAAGTTATGACTGTTTGAATGGCTTTGTAAATTTTGTTCAATATGAAACAATGACGCGAAATTCATTGTGATTGTTTTCTAAGTGCCGAAATTAAACGATGTCTCTCCACAACTCATCGATGTAAACGACTACCCATGATGCACCGCTGTAGGGACATTTTAGTGTTGGACACCTACTGTTATGCACCTCTGTACCAACCCTATATATATCTTCAGCATCGGACGAAAATGATCACAATCTTCTTTTTTTTTTTTCATTTGTATTGAATATATAATATACGTTGTTTTTTCAAATCAACAGTCTACATTCATTTTCTTACATTGACTGTAAATGGTGTATCATTCTACAATGTGGGGGGGGGGGGGCAAGTGGATTTTTATCTGGTTCATATTTTACACACAGCTGAGTGGTTTGTTTTTATAGTACCTTTTTATTTGGCATCAGTACTGTCCAGGTGAGGAGTTTCAGTTTGTAAAGAGAGGAAAGAGAACAAGAGGGGACGAAGGAGAGACTCTAAGGCTGTGATCACACGTACTGTTTTGGGTTTTTGCTACAAAACATTTGCGAAATGTTGATGTAATGCCTTTTTTTTTTTTTACTTTAACTGTTTGGTTCCAATACTGGAAATTGATACTGAAAGACTGGCCTCTTCTGGGAACATGAAATGACGTAGAAAACTGTTATTCTTTAAGTCACAAGAATCGCCACTTTCTTATGGTGTTTTAGATTCAAACAACATTTGGGCTGTTTTGTTTCATGAACTTTCTGTTGCCCAAGTCAACACTACTCAATCTCAAACCAGAACCATGTTCAGTGTGACGAATACCGGTTTGCTCCAGTGTGGTAGATTTGCTGAGTGTTAAGATCAGCACACCCACCACTTTGATTTCTACAATTATCAGATGGATTGCAGTGTAATCGGGTCCAAACTAGTGATTTTATGTTCTTGAATGATCCAATTCTTTTCAACACCTCTGTGGTACAAACAACAGTCAAATGTAAGGGTCGTTCTCTTGATCGTTACCCAGATTTCACTAACCTGACGCACCAGATGGTTCATTACACAGAACCATCTGAGAAGTCATCCTTAAACTGGGTGGAAAAGGGCAGGCACTGTCAAAATATCCCTGACAGGGGATTGGATGATTGTCACAAGGTAACTTCAACAATCAGACTAACGAACAATTTGACATAGAGTGGAACCAGCTGGTAAATAAAAACATTTACCAGAACAACTTTATGAGATAAGTTTCAGCTCCCATCAAGTACAAACATTCATCATTCCTGGCTGATGTGTCCCAGTGACTTTGGTGATCACCTGAGTTTTACTTTAGCACCACTAGTAGATTGACATTCTTGTTTACCAACCATGGAAAAAAAGTTGGATCCCAACTTGAATCCATCTTACAGCAAATATCCCAGCCTCCTACAGCCAACAGCGTGGCTTGTTCAGTTCCACTTATTGAATCCTGAATGCTGGAACCAAAATTAATTGACTTTGACAGTTCATGCAAGAATATTTACAGTCTGAGACAGAGATGGGTATCATAGTATTGTAATGATACAAGTATACCAGCACTGATTATTACTCGTATCAATACTCCTCTATAATGACAGCAGCACCAACTGCCTGGAGAGTTTTGGTATCATGGTCCTGACCATTAACAACTGGTACCATTTAAGACCAGGTCGTGGTACGCACCTCTGATCTCAGACAGTCTGAGTGAATAAACAGCTAAATATGAGCATCAGTCCACAGTTCATTTTGTTATTGTTGGCTTTGCAAACTTCTGTTTCCTGAAACTGAGATGAGATCCAATGAGCCTGGACTGTTGATGACTGGGGGGCACACAGTTGTTCCAATGGCCCATAATTCTGAGACCCCAGTTGTCTGGGAAATGTCCCATCGGACCAAAGACCATTTGTCCGACACCCTGTTATCCTGAAAGACATTGCTTTAAAGGCCCATTGTTCTGAAAATACACAGTCACTCTGGAGTAACACACCATCCTTAAACCCTAACAACCGCAGGGAAAGTGTGTATCTTCTGCAATGGGCATTTGTCCAGTGGGATATATTTTGGAGCAATGAGCCTTTAGAGCAATGAGTGTTTGTCCAATAGGATATTTTTCTGATTATTTGGGTTTCAGAATAATGGACCTTTGGAACAATGGACCTTTGAACCAAAAGCCCATTTGCCCGACAGCCCATTATCCCAAAACCAATGAGACATTTTAAGGACATGATTGAGAATAATGGGTTGTTGGATCAATAAGCAGTCCCTATTTAAGTTGAAGGCTCATCACAATAAGGTACCAAAACTTGATGCATGAGAAAAAAGTTGAGATTTTTGCTTAATTGCATTGCACATGGTAAAAACCACAAGTTTTTGGTCCCAACTACACAAATGTCCACAACATTGCACATCGTTTGCATCTTGTCTATTGTTCTGCAGCCCAATCTAAAAGCCCTTTTACCCATAATCCTGCAGCCATGTCCAGTACTTGGTTGGCTGAGAGAGGATGTGTTTTCAGGCAGCTTGTAGCTTTAATTTTGCACCAAATGAAGCAAGAAAATCAGACAAACTCAGCTGGTGGTGTGAACACAGTCCTACTGTCTCTGACCCTTTTGTTATATTTAACCTGAAGAGAAAAAGCGTCTTGTAGAGACAACTATCAGCTATATAGATATGTCTTTAATTTTTTATACTAGAGAATTTAATGTCAAACACTTGTATACAGGTTTTTCTCCCGCAAAGCAGTGCAGTTATTTTAATCACAAGGCGTGAGAGAGTGACAGCAAGAGGCCTCATATTCCCACAAGTCATTCCTAATGAGATCCATTATCACCTGCAGGGATGACGGAGGGCGTCATTATCCAAAGTGCAATCAGAGGCTCATGATGGTGGAGATTCTGCAGGTGCCATACCTCAACTGCTTGTAATACAGAAGGAATCTGATTATGTTTGCTAAACACTGGCTTGTCTTTCTGTATGGGATACTATATGATGAACCTATATGGGAAACTATTTTCAACAGGAAATATGAAAACCACACACGCCAACCCCTCCTGTTAGCTTTCATAAGTGCAATTACTGTGCATTTATGGGCCTAATGAGTTTTGACTTCATTTTCATTTGCCAGATATTGGCTGTTTGGAAACATGTTGATCACACTCAGTAGAGTTTTCAGTCCACGAGCAGCAGCTTTAACAGTCAGACGAAGGCTTTCCATCCCAGAAAGTCTCACATTTTTAATGTCGGCTGAGAAAATAGAGGAACATTAACTTGTCAGAACGAAGGGCTTCATTCCTACAATTTATTTTATTGACAGGACACCAAGTCTTATATTATTGATGGGTCATTGTTCAGACAGAAGGTGAGATTTATTGACGAAATGGTGATTGGACACTTTTCTTGCTGAAATCTTTCACTGAACAGTGTGTTAGTGTTAACTGCCAGTGCAAACTGACTTTATCCCAAATCACGTCCTCTTAGTTCTTAATAATTCTATTCTCAACAATATGAAGAAAGCAACACACGGTTCTCTTTGAAGAACGCTTGCGGTGATTGGTGATTGGATCATTTGGGAAAGTTTTGATACGACTGGTTATTTGAGTGCCAGTGCCCAGCCCTAATCGCTAGACAATGTCAATGTTGGACGATTCTGCAAAACCAGGATTTTTTTTTTTTTTTTACGTCTAATGCCAACATTTTTAAAATTGATGCTTTCTACAATACCTACTCTTTAACATGGCAACTACGGTCTGGTTAACATCAGGGAAAGATTGTGTTCATTGCTGTTAAACTATGGTTAAAAACTGTTTAGGGTTAGGAAACTAAATAGTTAGGGCTATCTCAATCTGTGACCTCAGCACTCCATGCATTACTTTATTGATTCGATTGCATTGCCTGATGGTCTGTGGTCACCAAATATTCCATGTTGGTCGCCCCCCTGTGGCCACTAAGTTTTATATATTGCAGTTCCACAAACATCCTGATTCTATTGTGTCTTTTAGTTCAACATTCAGCAGAAGCAGTGACAGAAGCCGTCGCCTACAGAAGTCCGGGTTTACTAAACCTACTCAAACTGCTAACACGTTAACAGTTAAGTGCATAGAATCTGACACATCTCAGGACATACTGCACTGTGGTGTGAGCCACAAATTTCCTCATCTAGCTGGAAAGTTGAGCTAATTTTTCATGGGATAAATGGTGTCACAGTAAAGGAAGATTGTTTTTACACAAGTTTACATTTGGGCCACCAAAAATGTACCTGTGGCCACCAAATTTAGGGTTTTGGTCGTCTTTGGGGTCAGTGCTTAATACACACACTGGGTGAAACAAACATTTTTACACCATAATTCCACAGACGGACAGACATGCTACATGGCCATTTACCTCCCCAACCTCCACACCCTTACTTCTCACCTCAGAACACACAGACCATGCTACTTCCTGTGATAGCACTAACCAAAATAAACAAAACAACACAACTATATTTCCAGATTGACTTTTTTATGTCTAATGTCCAATTATATGGTGGTTGGCAACTAAACAGCAGTCTATGCCAGCATTTCTCTCAACTAGCCGAGATGTCGAGGCTCTTTTTCAGTAGAAACGATGTCTTCGGGAAATGGAACATCATAATTCTTGGGAAAAGTGGACAACCCAAGTGTCACAGTTAAACAGAGCTGTATTAAGTTATCCTTTCTGTAGCGTTCACCCCTGGCATACTGTTTCCTACACAAGAAGAGACGGACAGACATGTTTCTATCTCATCACACACAGGAGACATCACTCTAAGCGTTGGCATTGGACGTAAATAATTAGTGTTGAATTGTCCGATATGGACTTAACTTTGGGATTCTGCTCTGAGTTAGAACTCAGTTCCTTGAAAAGACCCAAATCAGTTTAGCCTGTTGATTGTAGGACAAACCACAAACTTTATCTGGTGCACTGAATCTTAGTGATTAAACCTCTTAGAAAAGGTTAAACTTGTTGCTATGGACACAGATGTTTAACATGTGACCTTTTCCTTGACTGTCCGAAGCAGAAATGACTCATAATTTAATTTTTCTCTGTTCAGAAAACCATGAATATATTAAATCTCTGCCAAAGGGGTTTAATGTTGTGCTCCTGTGTGAATACAGATTCTCCAATTAACATTAAATCAAATTCGCCGTGTGTTTCGCTCTGTGGGAGAAACGGACTTCAGACTTGTGATCTGAACTCGTGTTGGAGGGTTTTTACTGTCCGCCGGACCATCGACTCTGACGCAGCTCTCATCTGAACAGACTCCACATGGATGTTTTCTAACTGTGTCAGTAGTTGCTATTGTGAACCGACTTGCTTTTTACACTGTGCTCCACAACACGACGGACGGACGGAGGGGACGGACGGAGACGGACAGACTGAGAGCGAGGACCCTGGATGAGGTTGTGATTGGTCAGCAGAGATCAGGAAGTCTGTGTGCTGGGGCGGCTCCATGTGTCACCCCTTTACGTTTAAACTCCAGCGCCCGTCAGAAGATGAAAACATGAACTGTCATAGCATATAGTCTGTCACCGTACATCTAAGGGAGACCCTTATTTTATTTATGAATATGCTGCTTGGAGTTTCTTAATCTTTAATAAAGAAATATGGTTTACAGATTTGTTTCTGATGTTGCTTATTTTCAGCAGATGTCACCTGACACTTATTTTCATTATTTTCAGTCTATCAAATTTCAGAACGTGATGAAAAACGACCATCACAGTTTCTCAAAGCCCAAAGTAACATTTTAAAATGTCTTGTTCGTCCGACCAACAGTTCAAAACTCAGTCTGTTTACAGAGATGTGAAACTGGGGGAAAAAGCAGCAAATCCTCACATTTGTTACTGAACAGTTCTTGAGCAAGATGAGTAATTCTGTACTCGCTAAAGTCTTTGTTTCACTCGGATGGTGCACCATGGTGTTGCAGGACGTAGCAGTGGACACTTTAGTGTCCTCTGAGACCGTCTCAGCCTTAATATGAGATCAGTTTATTCAAGTATGAAGGCATATAGAATATACTCGTTTTCCTGTAGTTTGTATGTTTGGTTTCACTTCTATGCCAGAAAATTACAAAAAAGTTGGTCTTTAACATAAATTAAGACAGAATGCAATGATTTGCAAATATTTTTGACCTATATTCAATTAAATACACTATAAAGAGAAGATGTTTAAAGTTCAAATTGATATACTTTAAATTTGTAAATATAAACTTTTCCAAAAAGCATTACCACAGGAGCTTGTAGTATGAATGTAGAGTGTGTAGTGCTGCAGGGCTGCACAATTAATGACAAAAGTTCAGAACCAAATCACGATTTGATGAAGGAAAAATGTGTGAGAAAACATGATAATGAGGTTCTGTAGTGCTGCAGAGACGACCTGAACTAAAAATATGGTTCTTCAAATGAAATTAAGTATTTTTGTTTGGCACAGACCACAACACATCACATTATCTTGACTTTAACAGTTTTTTTGTCAGTGAAAATGAAAATTGTGCTGCATTTTATGAGAGAAAATGCCACAAATTGGATGGTTTCAGGTTTTTAAGTGTGCAAATTTGCTGCTTTTCTTGGTCTTACGTGGTAAAAAACTGAATATTTGTGTGGTTTGGACCGTATTTCATAAGACGTTAATTCATGGAGAAAATAATCAGCAGATTAATCGCTGCTGAAAATAACTAAGTTGTAGCCCTACACCTGTCATTCTTTTGAAAAAATGTGTATTTCTTGGGGGTTAAACTAGTTATTTTGATGTGGTTTAAGGTCTTTTTTGGAGCACCATCATGTGGCCATTAGAGGAACTGCAGCTGTCTCCAGCTGTGGTCGCAGATTTTAGATGAACATGAAGCTGTTATCCAGAGCAGCAAGGCTTTGATTGGGCCGTTCAATCTGATATGAATTTTAATCTCCTGGACAAACTTTCCACTGAGACTACACAACTGAGCGCTGCCCCGTCTGTCCCTGAAATCAGGTAGATGCTCTGATCAATAATTGATTCCACCCCAATCATGAATATGAGATGTACAGAGAATATCAAATGTCTTCACATCATTTCAGATTTTATAGTTTACTGCCTTCAGGCCTGAAGAGAAAATCCATTAAAGTTGACTTATTTCATTTGGATACTGGGAAATCAATGTGAAACCAAAGGGCTGCCTGCTTGCTGAGTGTGCAATCACTCCACTTAATGCTCAGCACAAGAGTCTTTGCTTTGGTAACAGCAGGACGTCGGCTGAGACGAGTCTCCACATTGGTGCAGAACCTTTTTCTTTTCTTTGCAGAGGTTAAGTCGAGGTAAAACATCCAAAATTCTCCTTAAACTCTGATTTTGAGGTGTGAAAAGTTACTACCAGAAGTGTTTTACTGTTCAAAGGCAAAACTGATCATGAAGACAGACTGACACTTAACACAGCATACAGACATCTGTGTGTGTGTGTTGTGAGTGTACATACACACACATATGCATACATGAATACACATACATACACACACTCACACATACATGCACACACATACATACATACACACACATACATTACATACACACAGACATACATACACACATACGCATACATACATACACACATACATACATACATACACACATAGATACATAGACACACACAAGACATACATACATACATACACACGCATACATCACACATAATAAACAATACATACACACATACATACACACACATACATACACACAGACATACATACTACATACACACACACATACATACTCATACACCATAGATACATAGACACACACAGACATAACATACATACATACACACACGCATACATACACACAACATAACATACACACAACATACCAACACATACATACACACAACTACAACATACATAACACACACACACACACATACATACAACACACAACATACATACACATACACATACACACACACTACACACACACACACACACACACACATACATACACATAAATAAATACATCAACATCTACACACATACATACATATACACATACATACACAGACATACATACACATACACACACATACTTGCACACAGACATGTTAAGGAATTTTCATTCTCTAGCGGTTATGCTAAGGCCTTTGAGCCATACCAGTAAGATACCTGTTTTAACCTTTGACAGACAGACTGTCTCTCCTCTAGGACAGTAGATGCAGCTGTCTTCTCCTTTCAGATAAACAAGTGAACAACCTGATAGTGTTGCTAGGGCAGCTGACGTCGAAGAGGTGTTTGTCTCGGCTCTCTGACCGGAGAAGACGTAAGCTGTAATCTGTTTTGGTTAACCCTCAGATCCTGTTAACTTTGACTAACGTTCTCCAGTGCCCATTTTGGGCATATTTTCAACAGCCTACCACATTAAAGTAAAAATAGTATTCTTTTTTTTTTTTTTTTTTGCTGTTTAACTTAAGTTGTCTTCTCTTGAATGATATATTATTTCATCAATAAATTTAAAAATTAACCCTTTCAAGGCCTGTTTTAGTGGTGGACCGCTAATATCCGTCATAAAAAATGTTGAAAAACTGCAATAAATCAAAAATTTTAAAAATGATTTTATTTTCTCCTATTATTATAAGAACATGCACATGTCTGCCTTTGAACAGTGTCAAGATTGTTTTGTTTGCTCATAGTTTGCTGGAGCATTTTTTCCATTTTATCTGGACATGCACCTTAAATTTTAGTGTACATCCTGAGTATATGGCATGATCATGTGACTTTCTGTGTGACATCACGCCACAATAAATCTCACATAGTTAGAGAAGAGTTGAAAGATCATAATACTTTTTACTGGACCTCAATCGACCAAGGGAAAGTGGTATAAACTGATATTTTAGATCAGAGTTTTGAAAAAAAGTGTCAAATCTCACAGCGGTCTCCCCCCGCATTTTACCAGGCTCACGCACACGTTCCCCGGGGAGCTCTCTGGGAGGACCCGCTGACAACCGGAGCTACTGCGACTAAAAGCTACTGCTCGCAGATATGATAATAATTCAAGTCCCTTCAAGTCCCATGTGCACCATGACACACAGAGAGATAAAATATAATTGATAAATGGTAATTGGTGCCAGCTTGCCCTGTCGCCGACGGAGGTGGCGTGCAGCACAGCCCGAGGAAAGCATGCAGCTCGGTCACCTCCAACACGGACCAGCCGCGGCAGCCCGGGGAGCCTCGCCCCTCACTGCTGCTGCTGCGGGGGGGCGGGGCCGTCATCAGAGCCGGAGTCGCTGTCCGAGGTGGCCCTCTGGGACGCCTGCTCAGCGGGGCGGAGGCGCTCGGTGACTCGGGAAGTTTGATGTTGGGAGCTATGGCAGATTAGAATGGAGTTTTGGCCCAAATCACTGCCTGCATTTCTGCAAAGGCCTCACAATGTTATTGTGTAGTGATTTTCAAAAATTGTTCATAAACATATATTTTGACTTCCCCTGTCATGATTTGAACCATGAAAATATAAAAATTATGTTTCTGGGAAAAAATAACCCATAGGTGAAAATGTGTGTTTTTTTCATTTTCGCAGATTCGTCTCTGATTTGTGCACCTGTAATACAGTGTTTGCATGACCATGGAAAGATGAAAGTATGTGCACAGACACAGAAAAATGTTTATTTATCCATTTTGAGGGCATAAGTTGAAATATAAAACCATTTAAGCCTTTATTTCAAAGGCTTGACTTGCAGTGTGCAGTCAATGGGAAATTATAATGGGGTTTTTGGCCCAAATCACTGTCTGTTTTCTGCAAAGGCCCACAATGTTATTGTGTGGATGATTTTCAAAAAATGTTCATAAACATGCATTTTGACTTCCCCTGTAATGATTTGAACCATGAAAATATAGAAATTATGTTTCTGGGAAAAAAATAACCCATAGGTGAAAATGTGTGGTTTTTGCTATTTTCAGTGGAAGTCTATTGGGCCCATTTTTGGCCATATCAGGAGAGAAGGTCCCAATGTGATAAAAGGAGTATTATAAGGTGCAGACAGGAGATCTTTTAGGAGCATGATGTACCTTGTAAAAGCCACCCCTCTGCAACCTACGAACATTGTAGCATGATCACAGACAAAATGACAACCAAATTAAATTTAAATTGTCCAAAAATGGGCCCAACAGGTTCTGAGGGTTAACACTGACCCTGAGCTGTAGAGCCAGAGGTGCTGAACACTTAGTCTCAGACTTGTGTATTCATAATTCCTGTGTTTGCATATTCAGACCAATAGGCTAACTTTATGTGTTGGGTCTGACCTTTATTTGGGTATAGGTTCATCATGACATTATCTGTGAATGCTTAAAGACTATCCCGGAGGACAGAAACGCCAGAATTGAAGGGAACATCAATGCCAACTGTGTACTGGTTATTCCTTCATTCTCCTTGATCAAGTATTATTAAACCAGTTTCAGTGTAAGACATATTGGACTCCTGATACTTCTTCCTTCGGATATATGGGTATTGGAATAAAATCCACAACAAGACATATACGCACATATATAACACATACATACACATACATACATACATACATACACATATCACACACATACATCATACACACTACATACACAAAATACATACACATACATACAGACTACATAACAGACACACAAACACATACATACATACATACACACAGAATAATACATACACAAATACATACATACATGTACACAGATACATACATACATATACACACCATACATACATACATACAACTACAGCACATCATACATCACATACATATATAGGTCGCTTTCAATAGTCGAATATTCGACGATTCGATTCGGAGAGGTCTGATTCGACTATGAACCTCGCAGTCGAATCGTCGGAAAATGTTGTTATGTAACTAGACCATACCATTCTGACTAGGCGGGGGTGCCCACGTCTGACAAATTGATACATAGATTCTTTTTCAATATATAAAAGCCTATTTTTGATACAAAATCATCTCCATGTCTCCCTCACTAGTCGTTTATACTATTAATCAATATTTCAATCATGCACGATGTCAGTTATCTGTCGCCGCATGCAGCCGCCCGCCACTAGTCGGGGCCGCGGCCCTCAGACGGCAGCCTCTCGCCCAGGTGTACGCCCTGATCACCTAGGCAACCCCGGATGTTTATATCAAAGTCGGACAGATGAAAACCAGTGCGGTTTGGCAGTGTTTTAATCTAGAAAATGGAAATAATGTTGAATGTAGACTGTGACAGAATAAGCTGATATATAATCACTCGACTGGAGAAACGTGCACACATTAAACACAGACACGGAAATCTGCAGGTGGAGCTGCTGCTGTCAGCTGCAAACGTCAGGTCTACTTTACCTGCAGACTCCGTGATCCTCTTCGGTCCGACTATTCGTCGACTACGGCAAAATCTGACGAATCAGATTCGACTATGAAAATCCTTAGTCGAAAACAGCCCTACATATATACATACATACATAAACATGCACACATACATACACACATATACACACATACATACACACAGACATACATTCACATACATACATACACACAGGTACATACACACATATAACATACATTACATAAACTAATTACACACACATACATTACATAACATACAATATACACATACATACATAGTATACATAAAATATACACACAGACTACCATACATACATACTACATAAAACACTCATACATATACATATACATACATAAACATAATACACCAGATACGTGTCTGTGAATGTTCTCATTCGTCCAGGTCATTGACTAGCTCTGACTAGTCTGACAGGCATGAACTGATGAAGCTTCTTGGATGAGAAGCGAAACGTCTTCATAAGACTTTTAAACAAGTCCAGTTGCTTTCGATTTAATCTTTTCCTGAGATATACACAGATACAATACATACTACACACAGACATACATGCACATACATAAATATACACAGACACACATACACATACATACATACACACACAGATACATACATATACACACATACATACACACCCATACATACACACACAGACGCGCACACATACATACACACACACATACATACACACATACATACATACACACATAGATATACACAGACACATTCACATACATACAAACAGACATATATACACACACATCTATACATACACATGCACACATACATAACACACATAGATATACACAGACACATTCACATACATACACACACATACATACATACTTACATACATACATACATACATACATACATACACAACATACATACACACATACACACACATACATACACCACATTACACACATACATACATACATACACACATACATACACATACAATGATACATACATGTAACACATACATAGTACAACATAACACATACACACACACACACATACATACATACATACATACATAAAAATACATACCACATACATACACACACATCACACTATACATCATACACACATATACACATAACATACATAACTACACATAATACATACATACTATCACAATAATCACATATACACTACTACATACATACATTCTCACACATACATATACACATACACACACTCCTGGCTAGGTCCTGAAGAATATGTTAGCTTAAATGAAGCCACTCCCCCCAGTCACATTAATACTCACATTCCTCGAGGCTCTGGCGGAGGAGGTGGAGTTGCAGCTATTTATGACTCTACCTTATTTATCAGTCCTAAACCGAAACTTAATTATAACACATTCGAAAGCCTTGTTCTGAGTATTTCACACCCAAAATGGAAAACACTACAGCCAGTTATATTTGTTGTTGTGTACCGAGCTCCTGGTCCATATTCAGAATTTCTGACTGAATTCCCAGAGTTTTTAATCAAGCTTAGTCCTTAAAACAGACAAAGTTATCATTGCAGGAGATTTCAATATTCATGTGACGTCGATCATGATAGCCTTAACATTGCGTTTATGTCATTACTGGACTCAATTGGTTTCAGTCAGATCGTGCATAAGCCCACACACTGTTTCAACCACACTCTTGACCTTGCTCTAGCCTATGGCATTGAAATTTATAATCTAATAGTATATCCACAAAATCCTGTTTTATCGGATCATTTTTTAATAACGTTTGAATTCTTACTGTCAGACTACACACCAATACCTAAAAAGTATTATACTAGATGCCGTTCTGAAAGTGCTGTAGCTACATTTAAGGAAAAGATTCCCCTAGCTCTTAACTCAATGTCATGTCTAAATGTTTCTGATAACACTTTATGTAATTTCTCCCAAATTGATCATCTTCTCATAATGCTGCAGGATCCTTGCGAACTACGCTTAATTCTATTGCTCCCCTGAAAAAGAAGTTTAAAAACAAAGAAAGCAAGCCCCTTGGTATAATTCTGAAACTCGTAGCGTTAAAGCAGGCATCAAGAAAACTAGAAAGGAAATGGCGTTCCACCAATTTGGAAGAGTCTCGATTAACCTGGCAAGATAGTCTTAAAGCCTATAGAAATGCCCTCTGCAATGCTAAAGCAGCCTATTACTCATTATTAATAGAGGATAACAAGAACAACCCCAGGTTTCTTTTTAACACTGTAGCAAGGCTGACAGAGAGTCATAGCTCTATAGACCATGTATTCCTCTGTCTCTCAACAGTAATAACTTTTTGAGCTTCTTTAATGATAAAATTACATCTATTAGAGACAAAATTGATCAACTTATGCCCCCTACCAATATTCATTTATTCCCTAACACAGAAACCTTAGAGATAGCTGCAAACTCAGATGTATATCTAGACTCCTTTTCTCTCCATTGATCTTCCACAATTAACCACAAATTTCTTCATCAAAACCATCCACCTGTCTCCTAGATCCTATCCCAACTAGACTACTTAAGGAAAGTCTGCCCTGCCTGTAGTTGGCACTTTTCTACGAGATATGATAAATCTCTCTTTGTCAGCAGGTTATGTACCTCAGTCCTTTAAATTAGCTGTAATTAAACCTCTACTTAAAAAGCCAACTCTTGATCCCGAGGTCTTAGCTAACTATAGACCTATTTCGAACCTCCCCTTTCTCTCTAAGATTCTTGAGAAAACAGTTGCTAAATCAGCTGTGTGATTTTCTGCATCGCAATGAATTATTCAAGGAATTTCAGTCAGGCTTTAAAGTGCACCATAGCACAGAGACAGCACTGGTGAAAGTAACCAATGACCTTCTGTTAGCATCGGACAAAGGTCTTGTCTCTGTACTTGTCCTGTTAGATCTTAGTGCAGCATTTGACATGATCGACCACCATATTTTACTACAGAGACTAGAACATTTAATTGGCATTAAAGGAACAGCACTAAGCTGGTTTGAATCCTACTAATCAGATCACTTTCAGTTTGTACACATTAACGATGAATCCTCTGTGCACAGTAAAGTTAGTTATGGAGTTCCACAAGGCTCAGTGCTGGGGCCAATATTATTCACTTTATATATGCTCCCCTTAGGCAATATTATTAGAAACCACTCAGTTAACTTTCATTGTTATGCAGATGATAGCCAATTATATTTATCAATAAAACCAGATGAGACAAATCAGTTAGACAAACTGCAAGCATGTCTTAAGGATGTTAAGACCTGGAAGACCCACAACTTTCTGCTTCTAAACTCAGATAAGACTGAAGTTATCATACTTGGCCCTAAACAACATCGAAACAAATTAATCACTGATATAGCTACACTAGATGGCTTTACTTTAGCCTCCAGCACTACAGTAAGGAATCTGGGGGTTACTTTTGATCAGGATTTATCCTTTAACTCCCTTATCAAACAAATCTCAAGGACTGCCTTTTTTCACCTCTGCAATATCAAAAAAATCAGGCACATCCTGTCTCAAGCAGATGCAGAAAAACTAGTCCATGCATTTGTTACTTCTAGGCTAGACTACAGCAATGTGTTATTATCGGGCTGCAGCAATAAGTCTTTAAAGAGTCTGCAGCTGATTCAAAATGCTGCGGCTCGTATACTAACAGGAACTAGGATAAGAGAGCATATTACTCCTGTATTAGCTTCACTGCACTGGCTACCTGTAAAATCTAGGATAGAATTCAAAATCCTTCTCCTTACATACAAAGCACTTAATGATCAGGCACCATCTTATCTTAAAGAGCTTATAGTGCTCTACCATCCCACTAGAACACTTAGGTCTCAATATGCAGACTTACTGGTGGTCCCAAAGATCTCCAAAAGTAGACTGGGAGCCAGAGCTTTCAGTTATCAAGCTCCTCTCCTGTGGAACCATCTTCCAGTTTCTGTTCGGGAGGCAGACACCATCTCCACATTTAAGAGTAGACTTAAAACCTTCCTTTTTGATAAAGCTTATAGTTAGGGCTGGCTCAGGTTTGCCCTGACCAGCCCCTAGTTATGCTGCTATAGGTTTAGGCTGCTGGGGGACTCCAAGACACACTGAGCTCCTCTCTTTCTTCATCTCTCTCCCCAGATGTTTATGTTCCATTAATGCTTGTTACTGACTTGATTCCTTCCCCGGAGTCTTTCTGCTTTGTCATCCTGCAGATTCCCATGGACTGTGGCCGCGCATGGATCGCTGATCACTGCTGCACCTTCTACTGTGGATTATTATAACTCACTTAATCAATCAAACATTTATCACATTGTTGTTGTTACTATTATTATTATTATTATTATTATTATCATTATTATCATTATTGTTGTAACAACTAGTATTAGTATTATTACTTAAATACAACTTACATATTTATATGTACTGCTATTCCCTACACATAGTTTTACTATTGATGTTCTGTTACTACGTTCTCTCTGTCCTCTGTTCTTTTCTCTCTCTCTTCCACCCCTCCCACCTCCCCTCTTTCCTCCCCTTTTCCTCTTTCCCTCTCAACCCGACCGGTGCCGTCAGATCACCGCCTACCATGAGTCATGGATCTGTCCGAGGTTTCTGCCTGTTAAAAGGAAGTTTTTCCTCGCCGCTGTCGCCAAAGTGCTTGCTTCATGGGGGAATTGTTTCAATTGTTGGATGTAAATAGAATTAATTATTGAGTGTGGTCTAGACCTACTCTATATGTAAAGTGTCTTGAGACAACTTTGTTGTGAATTGGCGCTATATAAATAAAATTTGACTTGACTTGACACATACATGCATACACACATACATAGATACACACATACATAATACACACAAAACAACATACATATACAAACACACATACATACACACACACCACACACACACACACACACACACACACACACACACAACACACATCATTCCTGCTCTGACACACTGGACCTTAAAGTTCTGTATCCAAGTTCAGAATATTTGTTTTCAGGATATTGTTTTTCTGTTTTTCTTGGTCCAGTGGGACATTTTGAGACTACTGGAGTTTTGGAATGATGGACCATGGGAACAATTCAATGGGACCCCTCGATGTTACTGCTAACTGTTAGTTGTTGGAACTAAACTGCTGAAGTTCAAAATTTTTCTTCTTTTGACATTTTTATGTGTTACCAAACAGCTTTAGGACAATTACCACCACCCTGTAGACTACTTGATTGTTGAAATAAAAATAATTTAGAAAAGTTATAAAGATATATTTGTGCATTTCTAGAGAGAGTCTATGGGTTGGATGAGTTTTCTCCATCTAGTGGCCATTAGAGGAACTCCAGCTGGGGACCATCCTGTCCTTCAGCAGAGTTTGTTGCCACAGTGTGTGAATAAATATGAGGTGATGTTCTTAATATTTCAGACAGCCGGTATGTTCTGCACTGTGGAATCACATCATTAGCTCAGTACACACGGGAGCAGTGAGCCTCTGACAGAGTGTCCTGTACGGAGGAAGACGTTTCTGTGGCACAGACATGAATCCTCGTGCCTCTCACAGCTTCTCGCCTTCCCTCTCCCACTCTGCTGCATCCTGCCGTCAGCGCGCTTGGCAGAAAATATCCTCTGCTCTGTCAATTAGGGGGAAGATTTAGTCTGACGCACCAGGAGGAGGATTTAAACCGACACACCGGGACGTGCAGGATGTCAGCTGTCCTCTGGTTTTAAACTCATCCGTGTTTCGCCGTCACCACTCCGACTGCCCGGACAGGAAGCCGGCTGGACGGCCGACTCGACTAAACGGTTACATGGCCGCCTGGTCTGCAGAGATACCAACGAGTCGGCAGAGAGGATCTCTGATTGGTTAACCTGACAGGGTGTCTGGTTGGCGTGTTGGTTGACAGAGCGGGAGGACAAATGATGGACTGGCTGGTCTACAAAGTGACAACTGATACCAGAGCTGAGAGACGTCTGTGGGTGAACTCCTGCTCTGATAAATGATGGACTGACAGAAGGACGAATGGATGGATGGACAGATGGTTAGATGGACAGATGGTACTTTAGACAGAATTTAAAAAAAAAAATACTCATTAGTTTTTCTTAAATTACATTTATGATTACTTAAATTTGATTTAATGAGTCAAAAAAATTCATCAGATAAAGATAAAAAAAGATATTTACACAAAAAGATTATTTGCAACAAAGATCACACAAGTTAAACTTTGGATTCAGTACAAACTATCATTTTTAATTCTACCTTAACTGATATATTTTCTTTATTCACGAGTCAAGACATTACATTAAGTTTTTACTTTTTTTAAACTTATGTTTTATCATAAACAAAAGCTACATTTGCTGTAACATAAAAGCAGAATTTTCACTTGAGATACAAGATGGACGGACGGAAAAACTGGTACTTTGGACAGACTTAAAGAAAAAAATGACTCTACTTTGATACACCTAAATTCAGTAGTTTTTCTCAAATTATATCTATGATTTGGTTAAAACCCTAAAGTTTGATTTAATACCATCAAATATCTAAATATTTCTTTAGCCAAAAACAAATAATTACATTCATACAAATATAAACAGATTATTTGTTACAAAGAGAGAACACGTCTGTTTACTTTGTTACAAATTAATCATTTTCATTTACTATTCATCTAAGTGCTTTTGAATCATTTTAATTAAAACACTTTTTTTTTTTACATTTCTCAAGTTAAACTTCAGTACAAACTTATCATTTTTAATCCTTCCTTAATCAATATATTTACTTTGGTCACAGGCCAAAATAAGGTCAAAATAACAACTTTTTTTTTTCAACTTAAATTTTACCATAAAAAAAGTTACATTTGTTATAAAATAGTATAAACAAAATAGTACAATTTTTTCTGCTGGATGGATGGATTGATGGATGGATTGACTGATTGACTGACTGACAATCACGAGTGAGAGGAGGTAAATGAGCATCTCTCCATCTCTCCAGGAGTGTTTTTCACTTTTTCATTGTCTATTACTCCAAAACCTTTTGTTTGCCCCGTGGCTCAGCCCTGCTAAAATATACACGGATTATCTGCTTTGCTTGTACTACTTAAGTTTCAGAGCACTTAGAGCTGTTAGTGGTTTATATGACACACACTCCTCCTCCTCCTCCTCCTCCTTCCTCCTCCTCCTCCCTGCTGCTGAGTTGTGCCTTCTGGATAAAACACCTCATTACTCACTTTACCTCCAGCAGCTGGAAGAAATAAAAGCCAATATGAATGTGAGAGTCCAGTTGTGCCGGGCAGTTATGGGCCATTATACAGTTACAGGCTGAGCCGCCGTCACATGGGGAGCGGGGTCAGTGTCTGTAAATCAAACCACAGCCAGCGTGAAGCCGAGGGGTTGTTTTAACGTCGCCGAGCTGTGCACATGAAATACAGAGCGGGACGACTCTGAGGGCACGCAGGCATGAAATGGGAGCCAGACTATGGCCATAAATATGCAGATTCACTCAAAGTGCTGCAAAGTCCTGCCTGCACTGCACTTACTGCAGACATGAAGCACAGGAGGACAGATTAAAGCTGCTCACAGCACCACTGACAAGTTTATAACATGTTCTGTGCTAACCTCAGTTCACGCCTCACGTGTATTATCATCACATCAGTTTTACTGCAGTAACACTCATCTGTCCATCTGCGTCCAACAGTATTCTGCTGGTGTCCAATCTGCAGGACATTTGCTGCAGAGCTGCCAGGAAACGATATAATGTGAGGAAAAACTAAAATGGAATAATTATTATGTAACTGCATCAAGTTCAGGTAATTAGAACCAAACAGCCGGCTGTCTGTTCCTCATTATTCCAAAAAACAATATACTGATTTTTCACTAAATTAGCTCATCAGTGTGTGAAGTAATCAGTAGAGACAAACCGATACACTTTGTTTTAGTTCTGATCAGATATCTGACAATACTACACTGGACAAAATGTGGCCCACTGAAAGGTGTCATGTGGCCACACACAGTCATCATGGAAATATAAAAAATTACAAATGTAGCAGACAGTCAAGAGCATTTTGCTTCCCATTAAACTCTTATCAGGCCTTCATTTTGAAAGGTTCATTGGTAATGATAATGAATCATTCCATTATTAGAGATTTGTCCATTATTAGGACCTTATATCATTTGAGTAGCAGCCTGATCAGTTTCTCATGTGGCCCCCCATGAAAAATAATTGACCACCTCTCCTATACTGATGCAGGCAGTCTTTTTCTTGGCGTTTACTACAACAACAACTACAACTACAACTACAACTACAACAACTACAACTACAACTACAACAACTACAACTACAACTACAACTACAACAACTACAACAACAACTACAACTACAACTACAACAACTACAACTACAACAACCACAACCACAACAGGTCCAAGCAGGTTGAAAGATATTTTCAGATCAAAAGATGACTGTGAAAACTGTGAAAAATTTGGCTTTTTTTTGAGATAATTGCTAAAATATATTCAAAAATTAGATGAAATTTTAAAAAAAAATGTGCATACACTACAAATGAAATATTAAAAATCACTTACCAATCTGAACTCAGTTTGAAACACTGGATATCAACCATCTAGAGGACGTGTGTCCGAAATCAAAATGGCTTTAATAACTTTAGATCAGCAAAGCATGCAGATGATGCTGAGTCATTTTCAGGATGATTCACCAAACGGTCTGAGACGAGTTTGCAAAAACAGGATTTTTTATCAAATTTTGAAAAAGCCCTAAAACTTTTTTTATAACATTTTTTAAAGCAGACATCTATTTAGAAAAGATGCTGATTAACTGAGCAATTAAAATGGTGAAAGGATTTTTAGTCTACACCGAGCTGTTTCCAAGATAACTGAGATAACTGCAAACACATAAACTGTATTTTTACTGCGCCACCTTGACGTCAATGAGTGTTCTTTTTTTTGCCTGAGTCGTGGTTGGAATTTGCAACCCTTCCGCCAATTTTGATAAATTTTTGTATTGTAGCTTGTGCTGCAGAAACACTTTTAGTGGAGAAAAATAAGAAGAAGAAGAAAGAAAGAAAGAAAGAAAGAAAAAAGAAAAAAGAAATCCACAGTGGGTGGTGTTGCTTGGATCCCTAACTACTACAACAGCTACAACTAATATTTCTACTACAACATGGGGCTGAAACTGAACTTCAGTCTGGAAAGCTTGTTTAGTTTGTCTAATGTAACTTGTATAATGCTCTCCTTTAACTGTTGTGGGGTGCTGTAGGGCCATGTGCAGCTGATGGGCTGAGAGTTGGCCCTCATTTGCATAAGTATCATGTGATGCATTGCCGAGAGTTTGAAGCAAACTTGGAACTTGTTAGTTTTGGAGGTGCCTGCGGACAAAAGTGGTCGAGTTTCCACCGAAATGACCACAAAATGTAGAATCAAAAATAAAATTCTGAACATAAAAATTGTATCCATCTTCTTTTTAACTGGCTAACGTACTACTCGCTTTAACTCTGTCCGGGAAAATGTAAACAGGCTGTTTCCTCCAGAAACAGCCGAACTCCTAAGACTCCTTTTGCATCGTCAGCTTCATTCAAACTTTATAGAAACTAAATAAAACTCAGCGATAACATCTTGGTTCGTCTTTGCACTGTCCCAACAATCACTAACTCTGGTTTGGCCCCAATAAATCCATAATTATTGGCGTAAAGGAGCGCGGAGCGTGCAGCCTCAGGAGAAAAGTCCTGCAGGTCCACTGATTTTATAACTGAACTACAGGAGGACGCACATTTTTAATTTCTCTGGCTGTGAGAAAATCTGATGTTTTCACATCACAGATGACGAAGAAAGGCATTAAAACATGAGTCTGAGTGCTATAACACACTCATGTACGCTCATATAGGAATTCAGAGTGGACAGCCAAATCTGATTCGACTAATGAAAATCTTAGTTGGGGACATTCTAAGATAGACTAGTCTGTTTATGACGGCTGATTAAGAAACGTCAGTAAATAGACGTCAAAGGTACTGTATGTTTGCAGTGATTCAGTTCACTAGAGCACTGATGGGTTCATTTTTACACTGTAAAATCTCACACTCAGAACATTATTTTCTTCACAAATCTGAAAAATAAATAAATAAATGTAGGAGATCCTTATAAAATCTGTTTGTGTGAGCCGACACACACTGCTGTCAGATTTTTTAAACTCTCAGATATTCTGCTCTAAGTGTTATTTTAACGACCTTCTGGGTTTGATCCGGCTGTGATTTGAATATAACGATAAAACATGAGAGCGACAATCTGCCGCCGCTTCTGTCTCTGAAAATATTCGGTGGTTTATGATCAAATCTGTCCTCAGTGGATAAAACACACTGCACAGCCGCTAATAAAGGCAAACATTTGACCATGTGGAACTTAAATATTCATGTTCTGACCATTTACACTCATGGTTACATATGTGTTGCCTGGCAACCGCAAAGAGCTGCAGTATTTCAACATGATAATTACTCTAATTACTCCCATATATTTGTAGGTGATCATAATTGGAGACATGTTGGATATTTGCATTCTGTTTGCAGCTCTTGGAGCCTCTCGTCGAGATGATCGACGGGGTTGTTAGAGGAACACAGACAGTTTTGGGCCTAAATGATGCTTCTTGGCTCCAACACATGCTCGCTCACACACACTTGGACTGCACGCTATCACTCATGCAGGAGGGGGATTTCCAACAGGGAAGAAGTGATTTCATGTTCTCACCGCCTCCGTCTCCGCCTCTTCATTCTGCTCCTGTTTTTCTCCCTCTGTCCACAGTCGAACATCTCTGTTTCTGTCTTTTTTTAGTCCGTCTACATCCCTCATTATCCTCCTCTTCCTCTTCTCTGCTCAGGCTGGTCCTCCACTCAGTTCACACACTGCAGCAGTTGGCCAGAGGAGCTGAGGAGAGAAGAAGAAGGAGCTCAGGGTGCTTTCACACCTGCGGTTCAGTTCATTTGGTCCAAAAATGACACAGTCTGCATTTTAGTTCTGCTCACGCTGATGTTTCATAAATGAGCCAAACTTGAAGTTAAAGGGACAGACAGGAAACTCACTGATCATCATGAGGCTACATCATCACAGACGTGGTTTGGAGGTCAGAAACCTGACTTGCACCTGTTCAAACTGTTTTATTTGTAAGTGGTAATCAAATTACAACAAAGACTAAAGGTAAAGGTGATCTTCTGAGGCTGCACCGTCTATAAAGTGTCAGAAAATTGAAAAATGTTCATCACAGTTTCTCAAAGTCTTTAAATGTCTTTTAAATTTTTTTCTTCCTAAGTCCAAAATCCAAAGATGTTCTGCTTAATATGATTAAAAATAAACTGATTGATTATACTGCAGTTTAACTTTTTTTTTTTTTTTTTTTTACCAGTTGTCCAGTTGGGAAAGTCTTTGGCAGGACAACTTTTAGAACAACATTTTTGGATTACCCAGGAGTTACATGAGTCAGGTGCTGCCAAGATGGCGACGGTGGGAGTAAGGTTGCCACCCGGTCCGTAAAATACAGGATCGTCCTTTGCTACAATCATTTTTTCATGCACACCCCTCTCTAATGCATGCGCTACATTTTCACATGATTGGAACGACAAAACCTAAACAGTTTCACCAGACATAGAGAAGAAATATTAAATCAGGATTTCTAATTTCTTCATTGTGGACACATGCTTGTGCACACTGTTTTATAACGTGACACAGCTGTGGTTAAGATCCGAGTAGGGTTTAGGGACAAAAACCACTTGGTTCAGGTTAGAGAAACACCCTCCACGGGTTCCCTCCTTGACACAACCACCTCCAGCTAAACTAAAATAACACACTAAATTCTAAAACATGACGATTTTTAATGTCCATCCCTAAAATAATTAACTCATTTTAACCCAAACCTAATTTTAGACCTAATCAACTAGTTTTGTTTCCTAAGCCTCATCAAACTGCAACCATTTCACAACATTAAGCACAGCAAAGATCACCATGACGACGAAGGTCACCTGACTATTGTTACCGTGTCCAAAGCTCATAAAATGCTTTGGATTTAACAGTATTACATGACACGTTAAAAGCTTAAAATGTAAGGACATGACATGTAAAGGCGTGCAATTTATACGCCGTCACCATGAGACCATGGCGACATCAGAGACCATACACACCTGGACCATAATCGGATTAATTTCCATCACATATCACCAGATCTGATTAAAGACCTCTGCACCTTTCTTCACATTTTTTATTCGTTGTTTGGCTCTAAAATGTGTTTACATTCTGTTTTAGAAAAGATATTTAAGATCTGTGTGAATATTTGACCTTCCGTCAAACGTTTCCTCACTAATTCTGTCCTGTTTCTGTTCTTTCATTACACAACATGCACACAAACAAACACTCGGTCCGGTCCAGCGCTATTTGTAGCTGCCAAACCCCCGCTGGAGCCCAATCTGAGCCGTTAACCACCTGGATGTTCTCCTAAATCCCATTCTTCGGACGGATTACACCTTCCAATCCGAGGAAACCACCTCCAACCGAACAAATCCTCAGAGGAGACATTCACCACACGCTGATGCAACTGTGCCTCATACCATTACACCGATGTTAGGGCTGCACAACACTGCCAGGGGAACAAAAACCTTGAAAACTGCCATGCAAAATATATTAAGCAGCCCGTTTTGTGCTGAATCCGGTGATTTTGACAAACTGAGACGCCTGCAGAGTTCCCTCTCTCTCTGCGGTATTTATCTTCCAGCGTCGATAAAAGGCCCAAAAGATGGATTGAAGAGTTTTGTTATATTGAAAAGGATAAAAGATTACTGCTGACAGGCAACTTAATTTGATCACCTGAGAAGCTGTCAGATACATCTTCTCCACTCAGGAAACAAACTGCACCTCTCGTCATTTTTAAAACTGTCGTCATCAGTTTTGTTCAAAACTTGATAATAAATTATGACGAAAAGCTGCTCTACTCTGAATCATGACTTCACCAGATAAACATGACAGCTGATCGCATCATCCAGCCAACATCTGCAGACGTAAATAGTTTAACCGACTTGTATTTCTGGTGTCGACTAGCAAGGCGGCCAATGTTTTATTCTTGTAGTCAACTCTTCACACACGTCCCAAATGTGAATATGGGCGAAAAACTACAGACTGGTTCACTGACTTGCAGCCAACATCACAATAACAAAAATAAATTCACCTGCATCAAAACAGGATTTACAGTCCAGGAACATTCAAAGCCAGCAGCAAAATAAATTCACCTGAAACTCAGCAACATGAGATTTACAGCACATCTGTCTCAGTTAAAACCTGCAGCTCATCAATGAAACACTCTCTCAACCACAAATAAGACAAATATTAAAACAACTACAATATGAACATATATATGAATATGATTGCAGTTATTTCTGTTTGGTACAAATATCATCAACAACAACAACAACAACAAAAAACATGGAAATAAGTGTCAAAATAAATCAAGGTAGGAAATTCAGTCTTCAAACATTGGGCGCTACTGACAGACAAAAGTGCAGAAAGTTCTACACAAAATGTAACAGACCATAATAAGCATCTAAACATTTGACCTCTTTTTTTAACCACATTGGAATAAAAACTGGGAACCAGTAAAAAAGTTCAGGAGACCCTCTGGGAAACACTACGACACACACAACCTGAACCACATGATCAGCAGGGGAAGCCAAGTTAACACAAACGCAAACTTTAGCAAATCTACAGAAAAGAAGCTTTTGATTGTACTTGAGATGCACCATGTTTGTTTAAACCCACCAACTTTGTGTTTTTAATCCAAACTACAGTTATAATTCAAAGGTTACTGTCATCAGTTTATTAAGATTTGGTTAAAAAAATGTGTTTGGTGTCTTTAAACCCTCAGTAAAGTGTTAAATGTATACTAACACAACATTTTCCTCAGAAAACATCCTCCTCCACACAGTAAATTCACAAAGAAATCACTGCTGATGTCCACAGGACTGAGTCCAAATAAAAAAAACCCTCCTTATTCTGCTCAGTCCAACTGAAATGTCCACAAACCAAAAACAGAATAAATGTCCTCCCTTCAAAACGCAAAAATAAACATCAGGAACCACAAGCACTGCAAAGAGAAAATCCCAAAAAGGATCAAACTCACTGATTGTAGATGTGCAGCAGACAGTTGTTCTCCAGTCCTCTGGTCTGTGATCATGTTCCTCTTCTCTCACTGAAATCCTCAAAGATCCACACGAGTACCAGCATTAAAAACAGCTGAATGTCTACTTCTTCCACAAACTTCTCCTTTTCCCAAACAATTCACCTTCCTTTGTCCTCCAGGCCACGCCCCTCTACACCTGTGACCCTGGAGGAGTGGATCACCTGACCAGCTGTTAGGAAACAATCCATGACAGACCAGTGAGAGCAGAAGTGATGAGAACAGAGTTCACCGGAGTTTAAACCTGCATTATTTAACCATCTAAGCCTGGAAAAATTACAAATTACAGTTTTACAGAATTGTTTCTGTGTTTGTTTATAAGTGAAGTCCTGCATAGTTTCTGCAGAGGTGTTGGACTCAAACATGACTTGGACTCAAGTCGGATTCAAGTCACAAATTTGATGACTTTAGACTCAACAGGACAAAATTTTAAAAAGAACGTGATTTGACATGGACTTCACTAAAATATAATAATAGAGCTGCACTAAAAGTAAAAATTGCTTTATTAATTGGTAGAGTAATTCAATTACTTTCTGAGAGAAGTAACTAGCAGAGATGCTAACAAGTCATTTTTTGCAAGTCTAAGTCAAGTTGCAAGTCTTTTGTCACAAGTCAGCTTAAACACTGCATAACTATAGGGGAGACCGGGGTAAGATGAGCCAATTTTTACCTCTTTTGTCCTATGGGCACCGTGTTTTACTTGTCATGTCTTTTACACTGTTTTTCTTTTGTTGTGTCTTTCAGTGTTTTTTTTTTTTTTTTTGTCTGGTTGATGTTTTTACATAATTTTTGTCTTCTTGCATCTTGTACAGTGTTTTTGTCTTATCAGTCTTTTATGTCATTTTTGTCTTGTTGTCTCTTTACATTGTTTTTGTTTTGGGACTTGTCCTGGTCTTCGATAGCAAAGACTTGAAGAGCAGTGACTTGTTCCGTCCTCTGATGTGTTGTGTTTGATCTGTTTGATTTTTTTACAGATCCACATCTCGGCTCCGTCAGGACAGACAGTAAAAACCTGCTGAAACAGATGATTTTGGGCTTGTTGTGTAAACATCAGTTGACTTGACTGAGCAGGTAAAATCGTTTGCACAGCAAAGATGATTCACTGAACATCATCTGAGAGAAACACCATCGACTCATTGTTGAGCGACAACAGAGCGTACGATTCTGTAGCAGCATAAGAAATCCGATAAAGTTGGACACAGAAAGAAGCCAGTGAGCTCCGATTGAAACCTCCTGACTGTGAGATGATGATGTGTAAATCTTGCCGCCGTCTGTCCTGCATAACAGAGGAAGAGTGGGCGTCTCCTTGAGGTTATCAGGCGGGCAGCTTCCACACAGACGTCAGGATAAATCAGACCCTCCACACCTCCAGGAGCCTCATCAAAACTTGCTTCTCACTCCCACAAAAACTGTGACTCATATTCCAGCGTCAGCCCTCATTTTTCCACTGTGGGCTGGAAAACTTCACCTCACATCCCCTCCAACACGCTGAATTCAAATCTTCCTCCTGCGTCTCTCTTTAAACACGTCTTGTATCGCTCTCATTGTCATTATTAGTGCAGCAGGTGGGTTTGCATTTGAGTTCAGTCTTTTGTCACTGAAACATTATATTTAAGCAGCGTTCACGGCAAGAATTTGGCAGCACTGAAACACTTCAGTAAATATGAGGTGATCTCAGAGTCACTGCAGAAGGATTAATGTGTGGTGATAACAATCAGAATATGCTGCTCATCTTTATTACCTGGGTAATTATGAGTACAGAACGTTTGTGATGTTCCAAGTAACTTTTAAAATCAAATTATTTCAGTGGTTTTGGGATGTTTCTGAGCATTTGAAGCTACTTATATGTATATTCTAAAAAAATAAAAATTTTAATATAAAGGGCAAAATGCTGCAAAAGTGAAAACAACAATTTTTCCACTAATCGATCAGTTGTTTGATCCAGAAAATGTCAGAAAAGATGATGTCCTCAAATATTAAATACCATCAAACCTTTTCAGATGAAATATTATGACACTGATGATTAATTAATTTTAATGCATTTTCACAGTCTGAGAGTTGTGACTATGTGCTCTTATTGTAATATTTTTCTCTGCTGTTCCAGTATAGTAAGATAACGCTCATATTTCTTCATTTTCTTGCAGATATTTTACATGTTAGAACACAGTAACTGAAGTTACGGTGGTTTGCTCTGGTTTCTCTACGGCTTTTTGCAGTTACTGTAATTTCTCCAAAATAAAACACATTTGAGAGACGATATTTTTCCACATGACAAAGGATTATAACTGATTTTTGACAAAAATTGAAGTTACTGTCTTTTTCCTTTGTAGGCCAGAGTTGGTTGAGAATAACTGATTTAGATTACAGGAAGAATATTAAAAATAGCAGCCTTATCCCTCCTTTCATTGGAGCTATAAAAACAGCCGCAAAAATCCTGTTTGGCGTTTCTATTACTATAAAAATGCTGCAGAATTTAAATTGCTTGAGAAAAACTGTGAGAACTGTGTCCCCGTCTGTGTTTCACTGCCAGTCTGCTGTAACTAAAATCCAATCAGAGGCCATCAGGCGCCGCAGGATCGACTCTCAACCAAAAGGTGATGTTACACCCGCTGTCATGCAGCTCTCAGGCTCTCTAAGAAGCTGGGATGAAGCTGCGAGCGCCGCGTCCCACTGATCCCACTCGCTCATCCTCACTGTGCTGCTCCACTCTGTTGCCATGCAACCACCTGTTAGAGTCTGCTCATGACAGCTCAGTCAGTGGGAGAACGGGAGTTTTAACGGGAGTGAGAGCTGCTGATGGATGCATGAGCTGCATGGACAGAGCATGAATGGCAGGAGGGATAAATGAACGGAGAGATGAATGAAGGGAGGCACTCCACTGAGGCAAAGGTCGCGTCTATTGATGTGTTTTTAGTGTAAGAGGAGAATGAGGAATTCATCCTTATACACTCTAAGGTTTTTATAAGGTTTCTCTTGTGGCTGCAGGGAAATAAGTCACACGTTATAGGAGGATGGAAAGAAAAACACAAAGGCACAGAGAGTAAAGACAGAAAGCGAGAGGCCTCCCACAATCATGTGTAAAAGCAGCACAGAGAAGCTGCCAGACAAAGCTGGAGAATGAGAGAGAAATGACACGCTCGCCATTCGAGTTTCCATCTTTGCATGCGGTCAAAAGCTTTGTGGCGATCGTGGCCGAGTGAATACACAGAAAATTACAAAGCCAGATGAGGAGAGTCTTTTCTTTTCATGTGGAAGAAAAGCAGAGAAGTGTTTCTGACAAAGGGAAAAAAATATGAGAATGAGAGTGATTATTGTGGCTGCAGTGTTTGATGGAGACACCTGCAGAAACACAAAGACGCAGCACTTTGTTTTCAGCCTCCGTGTGTGTCTCTGTGTGTGTGTTAAGACACTTCTGCAGCTTCACACGGAAGCACCTTCATTATCTCTCTGTATTCTTTGTGGTGATGAGCAGGATGATGCTGCAACTGTGTGAACATTAAAGGAGCAATACGTCGCAACCGCACATGCAAAAATGAGCACTGCAGTCCAAATAGTGAGTTGGAGCCATAGATGGTTTATTAAATAGGTTCAAATCCTACTTAAGCAAGTTTTTTCCTCTGCCACTTCCTCCACAGACTCAGGGAAAGCTCTGCAGGCTGCAGGAACACTGCAGGAGTGCTCTGAAAATACACACTCTGGAGTTGGAGTTTGGTGACTGTCTCGCTGCTGCCAAACCGCATTAATGTTTTGCTTAACCGTTATAAACATCTACTCCTTCTTCAAGATTATTAATGATTCATTATGCCTCATAAACAGACGCTTATTCATTCTGTGAACATTTGGCGTTAATTTGAACTCTTTAACGTGAAACAAGCAAACAAAAACACACACTCAGGGACAGTCGGAATGGAAATGTCAAAGGAGGACACCACAGCTGCATCAATGATGTCAGTGACATAAGAAGTGCAACATAACATCTTAATTTCAGAGGAAGTATGCATGAAAATGACACTTGTGAATTATCACATACTTACCGTGAAAGTTACTTATTACATATTTGACTGTAATCTGTTACATTTCAAAAGTACCCCTCCAAACATTGCTGGCAAGCACCTTCATCGAAAAACTTCTCACAGTGTCCAGCCTTTCTGCTCAACAAGTATCACCTCTCCACTCCATGGCATGATGAACCGTATAATTAACCTCTCACCCCTGTGTATGTGTGTTAATGTGTGTGTGTGTGTGTGTGGAGAGAGAGACTGCTTCAGTGTGTGTTAGCTCAAGTCAGCGTGTGTAGTTTTGTGTAACACGTGTTCCAAGTGGACTTTATTTCTGCGCAGGAGTCAGTCGAGCCTCTACGCTAACAATTTTCATTAGCAATCAAAAAGATACACTGACTTCAGTAGGATGGGATTTATTAATCTGCAGTATTTAAGAATATTAGTTTAAAAACAGTCAGAAATTAACTATTATTATCAACAAAATGTGAGTTCTGACGTCACTTTAAAGGTGTCTATGAGTTGTGCTGCAGTGATATCTTATCAAGTTAGCATGCTAACCAGCTAGCATCAGTCCATCCTGTCTCGTACCTCAACAAGCCTGCTAATAAAGTTCGGACGCCCCCTGCAGTTTCAGCAAGTTCCAATCTGTCCTCATCTGATCTCATCATACTGTTTGTCAGCGCATGTCATGCGCACCAGGCACCCTTTAGCCTCTGTGTTAGACGCTTCCAGAAAGCCTTTTTATTTATTGTGCCTTAAGATTATTTTTGGGCTTTTTGCCTTTATTTACTGCAGCAAACGTCCACAGGTGGGAGTCGAACCGGCCACTGCTGCTGAGGACTGATAACCTCAGTAGATGAGCATGTGTTCGACCAACTGAGCTATTGGGGGGCCTGGTTTTTTTTGGGCCTTTTAAATAGCACACCTGAAGATATGAAATTTAAGAAAGGAGAGAGTGGAGGACGACGACACGCACCAAAAGTCAAACTGGCAGCCGCTGCAGAGAGTTAAGGTTAGCAGTTGGGGATTCCTTGCTCATTCCTTCCTTCCTTCCTTTTCCTTGCTCAAGGGCACCTTGACAAAGCCCAGGAGGTGGACTGGCACCGAGCTACTGCTGCCCCCAATTTCAAAATAAAGGTTTCTACAAAATCAACACAGAATTTGACATGAATGTAAAATGTCCTCTCCTCTCATGATTTATCACACAACATGGAAATACAATCACCCCCGCCTCAATAACAAGTTCAATAATTTAACTATAAACTATGGTATATTTGAAAGATTGGTCAGTTTTTCCATTTTTATGACTTAAATTTGGTCACCGATCAGATTTATAACTAAATCATGCAATTATACACCAAAATCCTTGAAGGTTCTGTTAATGTGCCCCATATCCTGCCTGTCTAAAGTGCTTTGAGTGGTTGTAACACTTGAAAAGTGCTATATAAATGCTAATTTCACACAGCTCCGCACATACACATTCTGTTATAGGAGAAAAAACACCTTGCTATGTTTGCATTTCTTCGAACCAATCACAAACGATCAACAATCAAGCTCAGGATGCAGCAACGGTGCTGCTGTGAAATACTGTTGAGGGGGAACTTATTTTGGTGGAACATTTGCACGTCAGGAGCTCTGGTGTTAAAACGACTACATCACTGCAAAAGAAAAGCTAACAGTTGTTAGCTTGTTTATGTTTGTACCATTAGCATCCTAGGCACTAATGGGAAGAGTGGGAAATGGGAAAAGTCTCAGTGATATTGAAACTAAAGTTTTTACTGTGCAGAAACATGTCCCTACCATAAAACAGCTGTTTTCAGACTGGAGTTTGGTTTAACAGTCTGTCCACTTGAGAGACGCTGAGAGCAGAGGGAATTTTAACGTTAATAATTCACATAAATCGAGCTGACCGACCTTCTAATAATGAACTTTGTAAACAGCATAGAGTAGTGCTACGACTGCTTCTTTCAGCTGAATTTCTCTCCCAGTACACCTCTCCCTCCCCCTGAGTCGTAATGAGATCTGCGCCCTTGAATGTAAAGTATCGTCTTGTTACATAAACTGAATATATTTGTAATTTGGACTGTTTGTCAGATGGAACAAGATGTTTGATGATTAAATTATTTCAACAGACAAACACTTAATCAAGAAACTAATCTGCAGATCAATTAATAATGAAAATAATGTTGTTTGCGGCCCTATATTGAATAAAAACAGATGTAAAAATAATCCCGCTCCATCGCCTCAGATGACCCTCACACTGAGGGTAAACAGCAACCTATATTTTATGTATTTATGCACCACATGCCTCTTGTTATTTTTAATGAATGCTGCAGGGTGACAAAGAAATAAAGTGCGGTGAAATCTAGCGGGGCACCTGCCCTCCTCAGCAGGTCTTTAAAATGTAAGTGAAAACACGTTTTTTTTGCCCTGAACTGTGTCTCTCAGGCTGTGGACTGACCCCAAACAACCTCTACCAGCTTTGGGTTACAGATATTCTCTTGTCCCACAGAGGTTTCAGAGTTCTGACACTCAAGGTGGGACTGAAGTGATCATTTTTAGGCACTGCTGCCCCCCTGTGGCAGCACCATCCATGCCCCCCTGGCGGCGTCTAGCTGCCTCCACCTGTAGCGCTACCCTGCTCTGCGTGACACCTGACATTTGTTTCGAGGCGTCGGCGTTTGCCCCGGGAGCCGTCAGCCGGTGACGTGAGCTGACTTCATGAGCGCCGACAGCTTCGGCTTATCGTGACACGGGCACCAGTCGCCACGGAGACGCTGACGACCTTGAGAAGTAATTTGGTGGATCAATATTTGCCGGGAGGAGAGGAATGAGGCCGGAGAAGGTGGAAGGAGAGGGGGGAGGCGATGAGGAGGGAGCACGCATTGGAATGCAGTCTGACAAACAATTAAAGGGACGAGGGATAACGTGTGTGTGAATGTGTGTGTGCGGGTATGATTCCAACAAAGACAGGTGGAGAATAACAGTGCAGGTTTGTGAAGGAGGAGCATTCCTGAAGAGAATAAGCCACATGTCAGAGTTTCCTCTCCTCAACAGATTGTTACTGAGAGTAAAAACCTTGTCAGCTGCAGTGAACTCTGTTCCCCGTCAGCACTAATGAGCTTATTTAAACACTCGGGACCTTCATCACACATCACACACATACCACGATAAAACACACCTTCATCCAATCAGTGAGCAGAAATGTGTCGACAGTCTCAGGAGAGTGTTTCATGTGTTTCATGTAAAATCTCAGTGCAGGAAGAAAACCTGGGAATCTGTGAGAATCGATTCTGAATTTAAATCCTTATTAGACTCAACAGTGATCAGTGATTTACTGGGATCACAGATGGATCACTGAACAGGCCGACTGTGAATAGAATCAGGGGGTCAGTTTATATTTATCAAACACATGCAGGTTTTGGTTCACTTGTGACTTGTAAATTGTTCAGAGGCGTGAATGTGAGCGTGAATGTTTCTCTGATGAACTGGTGACCTGTCCAGTGTAAACTCCACCTCTCAGCCAAAGTCAGCTGGGAGGACGAAGAGATGCAAAATTATAAAGTTATTAAACTACAAGAATTACAGACAATTATAAAGTGATACAGAAGAGCTAAAGACAAAAACTGACCACATGTAGATGCCAAACAACCACAAAGAGACTCAAAATGATGACAAACAGACACAAAATTACTCAAAAAAGATGCAAAACAAAAAAGTGATTCAACTACAAGAATTACAAAACAACTACAAAGTGAGGCAAAAGGTCTACAGACAAAAAACGACCACAAAGAGACTGTACACAACTGCAGAAACACAAAATGACTACAAAATTACACAAAACGACGACAAAAAGTGTAAAATGACAACAAAGCAACAAAGAGACACAATTATTACAAAGAGATGCAAAACTAAAAAGTGATAAACTAAGAGAAATTTAAGTAAGAAAAAGAAAAAAGACTGATTATGCAAATGAAAATAGTGCAACTAATAGAAAATCTGTCCCTCAACTTGCAGGATGAACTGTAGGAGAGACATTTTCAGGAAACTGTCATCCTTCTTGATTCACATCCGTGAAAAAATGAGAAAAGAGTCCATTTGAAACAGCCGTCAGCTTCACGCTGATTGATAGCAGTTATTGGATGAGTACTGAGTGTGGACACGGTGAAACAAATTGTAGCTGGAGGGTTTTTGTCTCCAGGCTGAAGCCTGATGACTTCTGTCTCACCTCTGAGAAACTGAGTTCAGCTGCTTTTTTGTACATTATCAGGTTGGAGGTGAACTTCATTATATTTGGTGTTTAATATGTGTAAAAACACGCGTGTGTGATGAAATGTTCATAAGTGAGTGTCTTGTGTAGCTGTGTCTGTATACATACTTGTAAATATGCAAGCTTGTGTGTTTTTCTGCATAAATATTGTTTTTCTGTCCATATTTATTTGTTTGCATGCAGCTGCCTACACGTGCCTCACTGTCAGAGTCCTCTGTGTTTGTAGTATGTTTTTTTCTGCAGAGAAAGTTGACTACTTGCATTTATTTCAATGTACTTTCTTTGGCGGATCATGTCACATCAATTGACTCTTTGCTAAGCCCCGCCTCCAAACAGCAACTGTTCAATCATAGGTACCAGACTTAATTAGGGCTGTCAAGCTTTCCATTTCTCTCCATGTTGAAGGTGTGCAGGAGGCTCTGAGAAGAGCGAGTTTCATGACTCTGGACGGTGACGTCTTTCTTGTTGTCTCTCAAAAACGTCAAACACAAGAGCACATGTGTGGTGAATGGATTAAACTCTGTCTTCATCTGCTCTAACATAAGATGCAAATGTTAGCATGTCTGGCTAACTAATGCTAGCTTTCTAACTGCAGTAACTTTACCTCCAGCCAAACTTGTTAGATCCCACTGCATCTGCATTTGTTCTGTGGGGGTTTGAGGAGGAGGATGTGGGCTGATGCAGAATCAAAGTGGGTCGACGATGATGCATCTCTCTCTGGTTCGCTGTCTCAGCCGCGTTAGCTTAAGCCGCGTTAGCTTAGCTCTTATCCCGGCTCTCTTCCTGGCAGTCCTCCCTTCATGGCAGTTTGCATTTAATGCAATTAAAAGATTATTGCCAAACATATTACTATTGTTTTATTTCCCAGGCCTAAGTCACATGTATTATTTCTGTCCTGAAAATACTGTTGAGATAAGTTTTTGGTTTTTTTGAATATAGAAGAGAAGCATTTTCTCCCACTTTTAATTCACTGAATATGTAGATTTTAAGATATTTTCCCAGTTTCAGAACATTTTATAAAACCCAGTCTGGATGGTTGGTGACCTGCCAAATGACTGGTAATTTAATTAACAAGCTGCTTGACGTATTCTCTCGGTCAGGTAACACAGTAAAAATGTGGCAGGATCTCCAGTTGGTGACCTGCCAGCTGCTGCTGAAGTCGACTAATTTACCAGAAATCTCCTAATTATTCTCAGTCTTTACTCTCTGCTGCACTTCTGCCACTAATTAGGATCAGGTAACGAGACAGAACCAATCAATCGCCCAAATGGATTTCAGATATTCTCTGTTTATACTGACACATGATCCTCTTCATTTTAACCCTTAAACTGTTGCTTCTCGTCACACAAAACTGTTCAAATCCAGCCTCTCCTTTCAAAAGCTAACAAGGCTTTTCTCCTCCTCCTCCTCCCTGGCTGATATCACCTTCTCCCCCGTCCCTCCCCCTGACTTTCACCTCTCTCCACTTAATGCTGTTATCTTCATCTGATCCATTAGAGAGCTTCTCCTCCTCCTCTCAGCCCTCTGATATTAAAACTCTACAACAGATCTCTGCATGTTGGCAGCCTCTGATGGAGCAAACAGAGGTTGAATTTAGACGGCATCGTTAAGAGTAAGGGTTGACTTGTATACTTGGAGGCAGTAGCTCAGTCTGTGGGTTGACCTGGAGACCGGAGGGTGGCTGGTTCAAGTCCAGCACACACAACAATACAGAGTCTGGATGTGCCAGTTCACCTCCTGGTACCCTGAGCGAAGTACCAGAACCCCTAACTGCTACATGTGGCAGCCTCATCACTTTATCACCTTTCCCACAAATTGCATGTTTGTCAAATTTTGTTTGTATACCACAAAATCACAATTTGCCTCTGGGGGCTTTACAATCTGTACAGTGTACAACACACCCTGCCATGTAAACCCTCAAAAGAGTTTGAAATTTTTTTCCAAAAACAGGCAAAAAAATGGAAGAAACCTCAGAGAGAGCCACAGAAGAGGGATCCTCTTCCCAGGATAAAAAGGTGTACAATAGATGTTGCATGTACAGAACAACAAAATCACATTAACCACAAAAGTTTGAAAAAAAAAAATTGCCAAAAACATTAAATAATGTAATTTATGAAATAAATATGTATATATGTCTATAGTCTGCATGTGTGCATGTGTGTACTTCAAACCTACAGGTGTGTAAAATGAACAGTGGAGTGAAAAAACAGAATTTTCCCCAAAGGGACTAATTAAAGAAAGTCTTTCTTCTTTCTGTTCGCTGCAGGTACGTGAGCCCAGTTGTAATTTGCATTACAGTGAAACAAATTAGACTTACAGGACATCACTTAATAAGCTTTCAGTGTTGCACAGGCCACTTTCACTTTCACTCTGCTGAAACAACTGTGGTCACTGTGTGGTCAGTGTGGACTGAGCCATCGGATCTTAGTTCAGACCTGAAGTCAGAGCAGTCCACTTATGATCGGATCACTCAGGGCGGATGTTAATACCAGATCTCAGCAGCACCATAGAGACGCCGTGTGATGGGGGAGACCGTGGCTCAGGAGGTTAAGAGGTAGAGCAGGTCGGCCACTAATTGGAAGATCGGTGGTTTGAGCCTCTGCCTCTCCAGGCCGGGTGTCAAAGTGTCCTTGGGCAAGATACTGAACCCTAAATTGCCCTGGATGGCTGTGCCTTTTATATGGAGTAAGAACTTTTTTTGTATAACTTACTGCACATAGCTCACGAACACTTAAATATAAAAACGACTTGTAGTTACAGGATAAAACAGATACAAATTATAAAAATGCACAGGAAGAACATTTACATGAGGAATTAAAGGGAATCATTAATATATTTTTATATTAGCCGGTGCACTTATTAAAAAATATCCTGGTGACAACATGTTCTGTCTGTTGACTGATATAAGATAAAGGAGTGGTTGGTAAACAAGTTTCAGCTCTCTAAATCACCACAAACCACAAAACTAACTGTGATGGAAGCAGAGAAGAGCGATAGAAACGGAGTGCAGCTGATGCGCTGTCAGACGCTTCACCAGAGCCACCGCGAGCGCCAGGCAGCTGACCCCCATCAGCGCTTCACCAGAGCGCACCGGAGCGCGCAGGCAGCTGACCCCCATCAGACGCTTCACCAGAGCGCACCACGGAGCGCGCAGGACAGCTGACCCGCCGTCAGACGCTTCACCAGAGCGCACCACGGAGCGCGCAGGACAGCTGACCCGCTGTCAGACGCTTCACCAGAGCGCACCACGGAGCGCGCAGGACAGCTGAGCGCGCAGGACAGCTGACCCGCCATCAGACGCTTCACCAGAGCGCACCACGGAGCGCGCAGGACAGCTGACGCGCAGGACTGCTGACCGCCATCAGACGCTCACCAGAGCGCACGCGGAGGCACGCGCAGGACAGGCTCAGACTTTTTTTGTCTCTGACAGGCTAGATTGTTCTTGTTAGTGTCTGACAGCATTATGGAAAGGATCAATACAGTCAGAGAGCTTTTTTTTTAAAGAGGAAGAGACGTTTGGTTTCACCACAAACAGCTGTTGAATTGCTTGGTTTGGTTGGTTTGGTCCAAATAAATCCTTCATTCATGGCGTAAAGGAGCGTGGAGCGTGCAGCACAGGTGATGCTGGACAGTGACTGCAACCTCAGGAGAGAAGCATGTTTTCACATCACAAATGACGAAGAAAGGCATTAAAAGTCTAACTGGTAATTTAGTGTGGTGCACTGCACTGTACAAAAACAGAAGGACAAATCGTTAAATATTTGTATAGGACGGCCAAATCTGATTCAATGGATTAGTTTTCCCTGGACCAATGTGGCAGCAACACTAATGTAGGATCCAAAAGCTAATGCAGCATCTGCAAATATATGTCTATGCCTGCAACTTCCTGGACTGAATGACATGTTATTGTCAGTACCTGAAGCAACACGCCCACACTAAAACATCCCCGGCACAGTTCCACTCTCAGTCTGAATGTCCAGTAAAGAAAACTCCTGCAGGAGGTGAACTGTATATCAGAGGAGAAGTTTTTATCTGCTGCAGCTGGATGAGAGAAATCAGAAAAGAGGACATCTACTGTTACCTGCGTGAGCATAATTCACATTCTCACAGGGTGAAATTGCTCCTCTTTGATCTGATTTCCTGGTTTGATCCATTTCAGGAGGTTTTAACTGCAGTGTGGACGCACGGTCAGATTTCACCACCGATACATCATGTGTGGATGTTTGGCGCCTGGTCAGGTGGAGTCAGCACTTCTTCTTCTTCTTCTCCTGTTTCAGGCTGCACTCAGTTGTTGTTTTTTTTGGGTCCAAATCCTTCCACTTTATCTGCCAACTGCAGTGTCACATCTTCCATTTCTCTCCTCCTCCCGCTGTCACATCTCCTCCCCTCTGAGCTAACCTGATCACCTCTCCACTCCCTCCAAATCTCACTTCCTTTTCCTCATTTTACTCTGAGAAGCGAATCAACCCGACAGTGTTGCCTCCTCCTCCTCCTCCTCCTGCTCTTCACCTCCTCGTCCGGCTCCATCCATCACTCTCCTCCTCCTCTCATGAGATGGCGATGACCTTCTAAGCAGTGAGTCATCTCCACACTGACAGCTCTTCCATGTTTCTGCTCCTCTCTGCTGCTCCTCCGTCGGCCCCGTTTGCCCCATTTCACTGTCACTCCTCATCCCGCCTCAGAGGTATAACCTGATACTGTCACCTCCTCCTCCTCCTCCTGCTCGCACTGCTCCATTTGTCTCTCATCGTTTCACTTGTTCTCTTCTCCTCCTGTAGTGGACACGACCTTTGGCCACAAGGTTGTTTTCACCTCCACACCTCTGCTCTCCTCAGGTTTTTACCCTCATACTCCTCTGAGATGTGAGACGTGTGAGATCGTATCCAACAGATGACCTCACAGATCATCTATCACTGCTGATGTCTCATGAGGACTAAAGACACTGAACCCGATTTACCTACGAAAAAGTACCAGTAGAGCAATGTAAAGTCCTGGATGGGAAATCCTTAAAGAGTAGCTTCTGTATTTCCAACCTGGACTCTATTTTCGCATGTTTGTGTGTCTTCAGCACTTTTACTGGATAAGAAACCCACTAACATCCACTAAGATCTGACTTTTTTCTGCAATAGAAAAGGGTAAAATCAACATTCATTCCTGGGTGGCTGGTATTTATCAGCTCCAGGTCCAACTGACCCTTCACTAAGCCCCTCCTGCAAACAGCAACTGTCCAATCATAGCTTAGCAACTGTAACTAGGTAACATAAGCTGCATGTCTGGCTAGCTAACACTAGCTTCCTAACTGCAGTAATGTTACCTCCAGTCAAACTTATGTTACGACTGTATTTGCCAAACCCAATGATGCATCTCTCTCTGGTTAGCTCTCTTAAGTCTAAGACGGGTTAGCTTAGCTCTTGTTGCTACAATGTCTGCTGCATTGTAAGCTAGCTTTAGCCTCAGTCTTACGCAGCTGTAAAGTAAAGTTACATTTTTAATACACTTTCACAGGCATCTTGTTTCAGAATGTTTCAGATGGAAACATTAAAGTCTGTTGGAGACGAACTTCTGAACTGACTTAAGTTTAAGCATTAGCATTAGCTCACACTAGCCAGCTACATTTATGAAAATTGCCAGTGAGAGTGGTCATATTAGCGAACAAAATCAACAGTTGTCAGCTGGAAATGAGAAGCTGCTTCTGTTTACTTCTCTGTGGAGTCAAAGACTGCGTTTGTCAGTAATCACTCCTGATTTTTTAAATATTAAATCTGCAACCATCATTTAGAGAAAAGAGAATCACATCAGGACTAATGTCATCCAACAAGCCTTTTACTCGATTGTATCTGGCAGCAAATCACACAAAATGTTTTCAGCCATCTCGCATTTATCAGTGTGGCACTGTTATCACTGTAAACAGCATCTGCATCATCAGCATCAACAGCAACAGGCATAGCAACAGTAACTAAGGAGGATGGAGCTTAGAGAACTAACAGTGATGGAAACATGAAACACGGATGGACACAATAATTTTTGCCCCTTTATGGCAGAATTAATGACACCTTCATCGGTAACTACTGTGACTCTCCAGAAAAAATCCAGATATGATTTTTATGCACACAGCCGAGTGCCTTGCCTCTCTTCAGCTCCCCTACAGCACCGTGTGCAATGCTAGCAAACGTTAGCTTAAAAAACTAGTCTGCTAACATTAGTAAACGACCCCTCACCACAACACCAGCCTAACTTAATTGTCTTCATTGTCATTCAAGTCTAACATGAAGATCTGCCCAAATAAAGTCTGACCTCTCGTTCCTGTCATAAGCTTTCTGCCATTTGTTGCCACTGTCATCTGAAACAGTTGACAACACCGTTCGCGTGTTCACTTTCTTCCTCCGTGTTTCTAAATTTGAATCAAACATCCGACTCTGATGGTGCAGGAATGTCTGAGCTCCAGCAAACCTGATAAAAAGCAGGAGAGTAGTACAGCGTGTGTGACAGGCAGAGACACACGACCTCCTCCCTCCTGTCAGCAGCCGACTTTCACCTCCTAGCTGCAGGCTAACGAGATAGCCTCACCTCCTCGCACTCCCCATCACCCCCGCCCGATTCATTTTCACCTCTTTCCCCTGACCTCCTCGCAGCAGGCTAATTAGAGGTCACCCCGCTCCTCTTCCATTTCACGTTTACTTTCACTTCTCGTCCTCCGTCTCTGCTCTCTGCTCCTCGCTGCAGGCTAAAGTGGATGCCTTCACCTCATGTCCTCTCCCTTTGTCAGGAGCGAGAAGCCACAGGGGTGTGATGCATTTAAGGACAAACACTGTAAAGCTTTTACAGCGCAATGCTCCAGTTTTGTTTTCTGTCCAAACTGGGAGAAAAACATGGAAACAAACAATTCAGTGTAACAGAACATAAACACCTGCTTTTCTCCTTGTGAGAGGACTTCTTTAAGCCCCAAGGAGGGTGACCAGAAAAATTCAGAACAGTCCCAAATTACGAGCAGTTGTCCCATACTTAATAATATAGGACATAATTCTGTCCTGTCTGTCCTGAAAATTAACCTTTATTGTAAAAAATAATATGAACAATATATGATTCTCTGCAACATTTGTTGGTGTCATTCGACCTGTTTAAAACCAAATTAAACCAAAAAACAGAGTGCAGGCACCACAGCGGGAGGAATTTGTGATAAAAAATATCTAAAATATGTTTTTGTGACTTAATGACAATCTTAGCTGCAAAAAATACACTTAATAAGAGTGTGACACACCTGTCAGCTGCGCTAGAACACTGTGCTTCACATCATCTTCAGAATCTGTAACTGATCTGCACGATATTAATAACAATATTGATGATATTCTCAGTTATTCTGTTTTAATCCTTCCGACATGACACATCTACCAGCTCCCTGTCCTGAAGTCATGAAGTCACCCAAATTAGGTAGTTTTAGGACAAACCTGAAGGAAATGATAAACTGTTGGGGCTGTCAAAATGTATTGCTGAAAACAAGTATAGAGCTCAACACTGACCGCCCACTTTTTCAGTGGCTCCGGAACCGGTGAAAGTGAAATTCCCTTCACTGACTCACTTATAAAGAGTTTTAAGCCTGAAAACCAAGTCATCCAACTATGAGATGAACTATTCATCCCATAATCCATTGTGAAGGATACCACTTCCTCTTAAACTGAACTTTTGTCATGTTTATAGTGTTATTAACAGTGCTATATGTTGTAAATAATATTCACTGCAGCATAACAACATTATTAGCAGCCAGCCTGATAGTGAAACTACCACAGATATTTTATAATGAACTAGAAAGTGAACGCAAACATGGTGCCCATTCAATCCAAGTTGAGTTGTTTGTTGTATTTGCCGAAAACGTTTTCTAGCTTACAGGTTTACTGCGTGGTTACACGGCCCACTGAATACTATGTGCAGTAGTGTTCCCACAAGATTGACAAGGAAAAGGAAAAGATATCACCATTTCACAGTGTCATAGCACGTGGTAAATCTACCTTGCATCGAAATTATCCTCTATTCAGAATATGAATGGAATTGTCACTTATGTATGGCTTTGGCTAAGCCACCACCTACTTTTCTGAAAGAACCTCCCATAGGTAAATAATGGTGTCACACCCGAATACACCTGTATCCAGGTGGAACTATTGGCGTCAGGCTCTGGACGTATATGGCCCTGTACATTCTATTGGTGTCAGGATTTGAATGTACAAGAGGGCAAGACTCCAAGGGAATCTAAGAAGAATTTCTCAGCGGCCGACACCATTATCTTCGAGGCACCTTTGGAATGTTTTTTAAAAATTCAGACAGGTTGAGGATGGAAAACACAACTTACCATGAGATATGGACAGATCTACTCCCTACAGATAGAGATCTTTTCAGACAGTCCTGTTTGATAGGGAACTTAAGTTATATTGTTTTCTTCCACCAGACTCAAGATCTTTCTATGTTAACTAATTATTTAAAACACGATAACACAAATAAAATAGCCAATCAAGGCAGCAGTAAACCAACAACTCCTGTGTTCTGAGGGGTATAATTACTGCTTTTGCCAATGGAGTCTGGTGGCTGTGACAAGATCAATATACCTGCCTCAGTCAATGCAGTCAGTCCAGGAACCATCCAATAAAAAGCATGTTAGTACTGATGCACCACAAAGTCCTGTGAAATGATAATAAATGTTTATGTGCATGAAATATATTCTGGTCTGGACATTGCTCTCGGAGGAATGAACTTGTGAAGAAGTTGTTTCTGCTCTGAGACGTGAAACCACACGGAGCCTTCACAGCTGTTGGAGGCTAAAGTTGGGAAAACAAGGGTCAGAGGTCAAAGCCGTGAGGAGGAAAGTCCCAGTGGACGTCATGTCCTCTACTCACCTCTCTAAACTTTCCTCTCTGCTGACATCGACCTGCTGCAACCTCTCACAGCTGCTGGTGTCTCTCTCTGACCTCCTGAATCGACTGCTGGGATGAAAATAAACCTTTGGGACCATTAGAACAAACTGCGAAGCTCTGCCGTGTACCTTCACCTCATCATAAAGTCCTACAAACTCTTCACCACTGCTTCTCCTCTCCCACTTTCTTTTACCAACTCTTCTCAACTTTAGTGTTTTCTTCATGTAGAACTGCAGCTCACAGTTATTTTCATTATTGATCTCAGTAGAAAAATGATAAAAGGTCCATCATTTTCAGATTACTATCGTTGAAACGAAGAAAAACAGCAAATTATCACATTTGAGAAGCTGGAGCAATCAACATGGGAGCAGATTTTTTTCCCCATTGTCTATTCCACAATTTTCCCTTGTGCAATGTCCTTCAATGCAAGTAATGTGCTTCATGCACAAAAGAAGACAGATGAGAACCGTTCACCTACCTGATGATTAACTGGGGGAGATATGTTACCTTGCAAAGCATCACACAATCATGTGAGAATCCACCTTGAGAGGCATCAAGTTATCCGTTTGTGTCCACATCAAAAGTCCTAGGATGGACTACTGGCAGCTATGGGCGTGGTTTTAGGTATGACAACAGTGCAAAGCGTCCATTGAAGCAATATATATACTGTGATAGCATCAGTCCTTACGGCCACTACAGACATCAACCTACTGTACAGACTGCAGAACATAGTATAAACAAAATGAACAGGCTTCTGTGATGTCCACAGCTGTCTTTGTACACATCTAGCCAGGACTATAATAGAGCACTTAGTAGGGGTGTAATAATCCATCAATCTAGACTGATCATGCAAAGTGAAAACGAATCATCCATCCATTTTCAACTGCTTATTGAAGTCTGATTGTGGAGGTAGCAGTTCCAGCAGGGGACCCCAGACTTCCCTTTCCCCGGCCACATAAACCAGCTCTGACTGGATCCCGAAGCGTTCCCAGGACAGGGTTGAGATTTAATCCCTCCACCTAGTCCTCAGTCTGTCCCTGACCTTGGCGACCAGGTGGCATCCTTACGAGATGCCCAGACCACCTCAACTGGCTCCTTTCTACACAAAGGAGCAGCAGGTCTTCTCTGAGTCCCTCACAGATGACTGAGCTTCTCACCCAATCCCTAAAGGAGGTGCCAGCCAGCCTCCTGAGAAAACCCGTTTCAGCCGCTTGTATCTGCAATCTTGTTCTTTCGGTCACCCTTCATGACCACAGGTGAAAGAAGGAACTAAGACTGACCAGTCGATTGAGAGCTTTGCCTTCTGGCTCAGCTCTCTTTTCATCACAACAATGTGGTAAAGCGAGGGCAATCCTGCTCCCACTGCTTCGATTCTCCAGCCCATCTTACGCTCCTTTGTCCCCTCACTCGAGAACAAGAACCCAAGATACTTGAACTCCCTAACTTGGGGTTAGGACTCATTCCCTGCTCGGAGCAAACAATCCACTGGTTTCCTGCTGAGAACCATGGCCTCAGATTTATATTGTCATATTTAAGATTTATTTTGAAATTCCTGCACTGCATGTCTGTATCATCACAAATCTTTGCTTGGTATTTGCTTAAATGTAGCAGATTTACATTTTTCTACTTTTATATGCTGAAACAGAACAACAAGAAAGAGTGATGTGCATGGGGCAAACGATGTGGAGTGTTGTTAGAAATATGACTCATGAAATACATTCTCTAGAAGTGGATAATTCAACTTTTTCCAAGTGTTCTAGTGTTAAAAAAACAAACAAAAATCATAATAAATGGTAGTATTGAATCACAATATTTGTAGAATTGCAATCCATATTGAATTGGCACTCGAGTATTGTAAAGTTTTTCACCCCAGCCCTAATTATTATTACATTTTTATACATTCTCTGAGCCTCAACTGATGCCTCCACAATGGAGATGCTGTTCCACATTAATATCACTGCTTAGGGTTTGAACAAAGGTTACACTGGTGATGCTTCCCACTGCATGATGATCCCACTACAGGACCACTTATGTCTTTGAATATAAAATGTCTTAGCTGTAAGATGTCCTGCTTGGGGCTTCAGTGTTTCTAAAATCATTGATTTTGATTTATTCATTGATTTCTGGTCTCAGATCAGCTCTGCTGTCTCATCAGTCCTCTTCTCTCTTCATCCCTCTCCTCTTCACTCCTCCTGTTTCCTTGACCTCCTCAGCAGCGAGCTGACTGGATGGAGCCTCGCATGGTGCTAACCAGATAAATGCCGATGTCAGCAGTGATGGATGGGGAGCCTCGCCGGTTACCCAGCATGCAACGGTGCAGCGCTGGAACACGGCTCCATTAATTATCATTCACAGTAGAGGCCTAAAGGGGAGAGATCTGTCTCTGTCTGTCGCACTCCGACGCAATTTTGGGGGAAGATCTCTCTTTCTCTCTCCTTTCTTCTTTCTTTCTCGGGTGTTTTTCAGCTCAGCCTTTAAAGGCTGCTCTCTGTCACTGAGTGAGTCAAAGAAGCCATGACATCACTTTTTTCTCTTTCCTGCAAAAATGTTCATCTAACCGTGTCACTGGTCCCACACAAAAATCAGATTGTATCAAGTACATTTAATTTAAATTGTCTTCACAGGAAGAATCTCCATCACTTAATTACAAAGTGAGAAGAGGACTCTGTGTCCAACCAATGACATTATATCCGACCAATTTCCAACAGGAAATACATTTTGAGGGAAACAGGATTCAGCTAATATAATAATCCCTTATTATGTTTTACTTTTATTGAATAGGTTGTAAAATTTCATGCTGAGGGGATCTGCATGGTTTTGTTTTCCTAAAAAAATCTCTGCTGACAACAACCTGTGAGATGCTCTGAGGGAGGATTTCTCTCCTGTGTGTCCGCTTAGTGCATGCAGCTGTGTCAGCACCGTAAAATGTGTCAGCTCGTCTCCCTCCGTCTCTCCGCTTAAAACAGCTGACACACATGTGGAACAAGTTTGTAATTTAACACAAACAACAGCTTTTGTCATTTACATTTTCAAATTCTTCTATACAAAGACAAGAAGAAGTCTATATAGTATTAAGTGTGATGTAATGGCCGGTAAGCTACGCATTATTGTCTTTAAAGTCGTCAATTCTGCCCTTGATTTCAGTTACTGAAATTGAAAACTCATATTCTAATGTTATGTCAAAGTATACAAAATGTTAAAATAGATGTTTTCTTTGGTTTTCTATATGTGTTACAGGAGGATGTTTGAACATAACATCGTACTGTTAAAACTGTGCAGATGAGCCGAGTGTTTATCCTTTTTTACAACATCCCAAACTCTCCTCAGGATGCTCCTCGCCACATCTCTCATGACTTTTGTTTTTTCCATTGTCTTACCGACGATGTGAAGAACATAAATGTCACACAGGCAGTGAAAATGCAGTCTAGAGAACTGCTTCAAAAAACCCATCCATCACAGCAGAACTCTAAACAAGCTCAGAGGAACAGATGTTGTTTGGTCGACTTTGATACAAACAGCAATAAATGATCATTAGGCCGTTCGTCACACCGTGTTTCCAAAGACGCTGAATCCCAGCGGGGGAACCCTCTCAACGTCAAAACGCCCGGGAGGGGAATCTCCCTCCACATTTACCCAGACGATTACCCACACAATCACCTCCAAATCAAACACAGCACAGGCAGCGCGCGCCCTTTTCCCCTTCCTGATAACGAAGCTGCTCGCGACCCCCCACCGCTGCGACACTGATTAAACTCCCATTCAGCCTCGTTAATTAGTTCACGCCCTCTTTGAATCCAAACTCTGAAGTGCCGCGGTTCATCACGGGGGTTCTTCCAAGATCCATGGAAGCCAATAAGCACCACGGGACCCGGTGCTCGGGAAGAAGAAATATTCTGGAAGAGCGAACATAAATCAGAGCTATAGTCTGCAACAATGAGTCAGACAGCCGAGTGTGTGTGTGTGTGTGTGTGTGCAGGTTTTCATTCGAGAGGAACACAACACCAGCTGCTGCACACAAATCAGCAAACAAATCACTGAAATCAGCTGCTGTCGGGGGAAAGAATAAAAAGAAGACGATACTTTAGTTTCACTTTTACGAGTAGAGAGATTTAATTCAAAAATAGCGACACGGTGGAGGAGACGTCGATCTGCAAAGTTTTGGGGATCGAAACAAATTGAAACTGTCTGGATCAGGAGGTCGACAGGCGGAGACAACTGTTAGGAACTTTTGTTCGGATACACGTTATGAAAAACTATGGTTTTTTATGATTTATCAGCCAACAAGATCCTCAGAGAGGTTCCTACAACTTTTCAAGTTTTTCAAGGTTTTCCAGAACCTTACAGCTGTGGTAAATGACATATTTATACAGATATACATACCCAAATGTAAAAATAAACTGTTATAACCAAAATTATGTTTTCGTGACAGAATTCTACATTACAACAAGTAATCAATTAATTGGTTATTAAATTAATCACCAACTGTTTTAATAATTGATTAGTTGGTGTAGGTAATTTTTTTAGATTTCAACTTCTTAAATGTGAATATTTTCTGTTTTTTTACTCCTCTCTGACAGTAAACTGAATGTTTTTGAGTTGTGGACAAAAGGGGACATTTGAGGACGTCATTTGGGAAACAAACAATATTTTTCACCATTTTCTGATATTTCATGGACTAAACAACTAATTGATTAATTGAGAAAATGGTCGAGAGGTTAATTGGCAGTGAAAATAATTGTTAAAGGAAAGACTTAACTGCAGCACATGGACATATGTCCAGTATGTTTGGACCACCAGTATTTTTCATTAGGATAAAGGTAAGATAACCAAGGCACATTTGGGGTCAGTTATAAACCCTTGTCTCCATCTCCCAGAGACCAGAGGAGGAAATGTTTGTGCTTTACCTTAAACCGAGCAGTCTGACACAGACTCAGAGTAGAAGACATAGTATGTGAAATGCAGACATGACTTAGGGAAAGCATAGTTCCAGTACCAGAGTTAAATACTACTGGAGAAGTCTCGTCAGTCACAAATTAAGCAGCTCTCAAGATTTCCTTCACATGGATTACTATTGATAATGGTAAAATAAGGTGATTATCAGGTAAGATGAAGTTATAAGTAGCATCTTATCACAGTGAATTCAATGCACATTCTCAGACAGTGCATGATATCTGTACTTAAAGTGTGTGAAGTGAGTGGTTTTCACACAAGCTGAATCAAATGGCTGCTTGATGTTAAGAAATGTTGTATAATTTGAATATTTGTACAATAAAAGGTTCTTTTCTCTCATGTCTTGACTTCATTCCTCTGTGGGAGAGCTGTTGCTGTTCCTCGCAGCTCTCCATCATTTCAGCTTTAACACACTCTTAAAATCTTTTTCATTCACAATGTCGGACTCACCATGTGTGGCCAATTCAGCCTGTTCTCTCTCCCAACGGCTAAAATACAGCAGCTTGGTCAGAACTCCTGACGCTGTAGGTACGCCTTTAACATCATTTCTGGAGGCGCCCCTCTGGCTTTATGTTCTGATGTGCCGTCAAAGTCAGCTGATGTGATACAAAGAATAAGAAAGTCCTTGTATGGAGGTGGTGGGTGGATGGATGCGTCAAACAAACACAGGACCTTCACTGAGGAGACCAGGGTTCATGTCCCGTATGAAATCAAGAGTCAGTGTTGACTTCATTTTAACATAATGTACCTAAGTTATGTTACATATTTTAACTTACAGAGGTTATGATACTATGTGAACTTGTATAGGCTTAACTAAAGTAACAAACAAACTTTGGACACTCACTCAGGACACCAGGGTTTGTTGAGTTTTGTTGCCTTTATTTAGTCTTACATGTGCAAGTGACGCTGGAGGGGTACCTACAGAGTCATCGTTTTAACGTAGGGCAAAGATAGAGAATAGAACCTATAATGGGGGTTGTCTCTCAGCCTGGCTCTCAATTTATCCCAGTGACACTCGTGGTATTGCAACAAAAAATATTCCCCTTTGGGTCAAAAGCATTTTCCCATCAGCCACCATAATAAAAGAGACTTATATGAAACTGCTGACAGGACATTGGTTGGTTATGACTTTTTAATATTAATATTTAATAGTCAGAGGCTTTTCAACATTGTATATACTGACCTCCACTGAGCTGTCCCCAAATTTGTTATATCTTTGGACACAGAAAAAGTGTTGAACTCTGGTGAAATTCGGCTTTGGACCGGATTTTATATTCTGGGTGAAAGTTCTATACACAGCTCCCTTGGTTTGTGTTCATACAATGCTGTACAATCAAAGTTGCTTTTCGACCTGGCTATCAAACTGCCATTGCCATTTCACTGCGTCAGTGACGTAGATTTGAGGGGATGACTCGGGGTGATACTTTATATAAGGTAGTATTATATGCAGATGACATTGTTTTGTTTGTCAGTAATCCTATGACGTCAATACCAGGCATCCTGTTTAAATGAGATCAATTCAGGAAACTGTCTGGTTACAAATTGAATCTGGGAAAAGGTGAATTATACCCTGTCAACTCTGCTGCTCAAAATATACCTTCTTCTGTTTTCCCATTTTAAGCATCTTGGCATAGTGATTCCTAGATCTTAAATTTAACTGAACACCTTTGATAGATAAATGTAAACAAGACTTAGAAAGATGGCGCACCCTGCTCTTATCAGTGGCAGGTCACATTAATATAATTAAAATGAACATAATCCCTAAAATTTATGTTGACATCTAAAATAGAGATTTTTCATAAAGAATTTGCACAAAACAGACGGGTCTCATATTAGATCTAATTTTTAATGACTTCCTGTGATTAATGGGCAGTCGAAGCAGTGAAAACCTTGATTTTATTGATCTCATGTGTTGTTAAGGTGGTTAAAAAGCACTATAAACATAAGAACCCTCAAAGGTTTTCTGTGTGTGCCTCTAGCTTTAAGAGTGCACTCGACAGCCTCCGTCACGCCCGGTCGTCTCCGTCACCTTGTGAATCACTTAATGACTTTTTCTTAATGAAATCACACAGTGATGGTGAGGGAGGGTTCAGTTAACCCACGGGTGCCCCCCCTCCAGCAGCATTTTTTAATCACTGAATCAGCCTGTTTCTCTAATCTACTGAAAATTGTTCAACAGCGTGACCCTGAGCGGTGTGGCTGAGAGCGGAGGAGCGACTCAAACCCTCCAATGAAAATGTCTTTCACAGATTTAGAAGCAGCAGTTCAACACTTTAAGACCCTCTGAGAGAAGGTTTAGAGAAAGACAGTCAAACCCTCCTGCTGGGAAGATAATTCACACTAGTGCCTTGGGCTTGTGATGGCCAATTATGTCAATTGTTCTAGATTTATATGTCAAAACACAATTAATTGATAATGAAAATAATAATCAGTTGCAGCTTTAATTCCCAGTTAGTGAATTACAGTGTGTAATTGAGGACTTGTCCTGCTGTTCATCCCATAACAAATGGGGTGTTGAGGAGGGTGACTGATTCATGGTGCAGGATTATGTTATAGTTGTGTTAACATGTTATCTAAAGCAGGAACTTTCCAGGGGACTAGGAACCTTTGGAGGAACTCAGTATGTTTCCACCACAGGGACCAGGGTCTAAACTAAGTTCAAAGGACATCCTTTTACCCCTGAAAGTCCCTCCTCGGGGGTTGGTGCTTTCTGAAAGTTTTTTAACATATCACCAAAGCCCAATTTAAGGCACCATTTTTAAATATTTTTTAATAGTTTGTTTTTTGTTCATTGTGCTGCAACATGTAAAGATGGTGTTACAGAAGAAAGCATACGACAGATGGACCAACAACCTGACATGTAAAAACAGCTGTCACTTCTTACTTAATGGATCTTCAGACCATGGTGGAAATGCAGACAACAACTGCTGGAAGGAAACTTGTAAAGTAGTTCCTGGGACGAAAAGTACTTTGGGTAGAAAAGCAGCTTTTGTCCACTTTAGAGCCTCTTGACTTGAAAATTCTTGATACCTTCCTCCAAGCCCAAAGACTAAAAAGTGAATCAACTAACGTTAAAACTAGTCAGCAAGTCCACTGAATTCCCCAGATCCACCTTTTTTGAACCAATCCGACTGCATCCTATAAAGTTGAAGAAGAAAACCACGAAGAACTAACGTTACGTTATTGAGCTCCAGTTGGAAAAAATGATACCAGTGATCATTTCGTTCAAGTACAAAAGCTACAGGTGGTCAATAAAAAACAAACTGCAGTATGCAGAATGGACGGAGAGACTGCGATGAAGAACTTTGTTCAACATTTGAAGTTGCACAAAGAACGGTAGGTCGAGGCTCTGTTGCTTAAATGACATTATATTTGGTGAGGAGTGCATCATGATTTGTTTAGAACACAAAACTCAAGGTTTAGAGCTTGGGACTTGACTGCAAAGACTTGAGACTTGTTTGTGACTTGCAAAACAATGACTTGGTTTTATGGTATCAGTTCAGCTTGCTTGGAACCTCGACTGAGGTGAGACCAAAAAGAACAGGGAGAGTCGAGTCGAGTCCAATCAAGACATTAAAAACGACTGCATTCCAGTTCCACGGCTCTGGTATCGTGCATCTGTCTGCCACGAAAAAGCTGATCAGTATTCCACAACTGACATTGTCCTGCTGACGAATGCCATACTTGAAGACACTTCTATATGTTGTAGATAGGTTATGGATATGGATGGTATTTTGACGTCTAATTTAAGAGAATTTACATGTATTCTTTCATTTATAGCGCCCCTTGAATCCAATCATGTAGCTTTAAAAAAATGCCCATAAATCTCCGCTCCCTCCAGGTTTCGTCAGAATCAGACTGTGTCTCACATATCGGCTGAGATCTTTCTTGGACGGACCTGGACATAAAACTGAGCCCCTGCAGGCATTGCTTTCCTTTGATCTCCAGATTAGGATGCAGGACGTCGGCCCTGTCTGGACTCGTGTGTGTGATAAAAGGTCTTGTTCCAACACTTTGGCTGTCACGGGAGAGCAGAGAAGGCGAGCGACAAACAAGGAAAAGAGCCGGTGATCAATAATCTACAGGGAGACGGAGGTCCAACACAACACATTCAGACTGAGACATTAAACTTTCATGTGTGAGTCTCAGCGGGTTGCAGGCTGGAGGTGAAATATCAGCACCTGCACTGACGCGTGTGTGTCTGAAACTCCCCGAATGTCTTTTCTTCTGACTCTCCGGTGTCTGTATTTGTGAGGACTTTGGTTGACCTGGTGCATTCACTTCACATCAGATCCTGTGGGGAGGAAAAGTGTTGCTGTGAGTCTTTGATTAGACAGAACATTTAAATAAGACATTTGAAGATGTCAGCTTGGGAAACTGTGATGGACAATTTTCAACTTGACATTTTATATACCAAATGATTACTGATGATCGACAGATTCATCGGTAAGGAAAATAAACATTAGTTGTAGCCACAGTTAGTGGCCTGCAGGCTTTTTTGCAGTGTGTAAGGGCACTGTACATCTTGAGCATACAACTCTCTCATAAGTGTATGACAAACTTCCTCAGTAACCATAAAAGAGTTATGAACTCCACTTCTTTTAGAAAAAAGAGAACTGAACAAAACAGTGGTTCCCAGATTACTGATGTCCAACAAAAAACGTACAGACAAACTCAAACAAATTTCATTCTGTCCCTTGGATAGAGGGGACAGTCAATAGTCCTTCAACACAGAGAAAACACATAATTTACCCTGGAATTACCACCAGTTCAGGGCTCAACAGTAAGGACTGTCTGCTTGCAAGACAAGTAAAGTGCCATGTTGGGCTGGTAAATCTGGCAACCATTACTATTTTAATAATCAATTAATTGTTGCAGTCATTTTTCTTGCAAAATGGAAGAAAATGCTGGTTTTGTCCTCTCAAAACTATTTTCACAATTTATACTTGTACATTTTATAGATGTTGCAGCCTGGATTAAATATGACAAATAACTTTAGTTGTTGTTGCTGTTTGATACCCGCTAATAAATAAAAGAATCTGTGCAGGGGTAAGTAAAGATTAACTTTGGGTGAGCAGATTTCTGACCCACTTGCCCACTTGTAACCTGACATGTCAGATGGTTTGAACCACCTGGGAAGCCGTCAAGTTAAACCTTTTTGGCAAGGTTTAACTGGAAGCAAGCCTGGCAAGATGGATTCTCGTGAATCCAGCTCAGCTCCAAGGTTAAGGATCATGTTAATTTTTTTAGCCCCAAACTGGTAAAACACTAAGAATGAATCAGCAGTATGTTCTTGGTTCTGTCCAACACAATTTCACACGTTAATAATAAAGTCACTGTGATGGTAAAAACAAGGAAATCATAGGGTTAAAAATAACCTCAATTATCCTTAAAACACCATCACTCTTTTCTCTTTTTTTCTCACATCTGTGGACTTAAATTCCCTCTGCAAACATTCACTATCCTGCTGGTTTTTCTCCTTTTGAAAGTTCAGATTCACACTCGCAGACTTCACAGTCACAGATTTTTCTGTGTCGTTCCTCCTCTCTTTCTCCTTGACATTTGTTTTCTGTCTTGTTGCTGTTCTGCTGGAAACAGGAGCACCGCTTACTGTTTTTCTCTCTCCTCCGCTCAACAAAACCACCTTAGTCTCATTTTTCTGACAGCGCTGTCCGGAGTGAGAAGTCTAAAACGCCCTCTCTTTGGCTCTCAGAGACTTCAGGACAAATACCGTCAAACCCTTCTGCAGAGCCCTGCCGCTGGGCTGCACAGCCACTGCGATAAATGTCCTGTCTGTGTGAAATGTTTTGACGGCTTCAGACTTTTTGTGCAGATGAAATGAACGAGAACATGAAAAACTGTGATATGAAAACAGCCGCTGTCCTGAAAAAGAGACACTCAGTGAGGAGACACCAGAGTCAGAGCCAACACACTGCAACCTCAGATACTGCTGACAAACTCCTCCACAGACAGGATGTCTGCGATAACAAGCACACTAACTGTATTTTACCTTTAACCAGCAGGTTGGATGTTTAACTTAAACTCTCACTTCACCTGTGACTGCACAGAGCTGATTTATTTATCATTTTTAATATTTCACAATGATTATGTTCATCATCATTTAATCGTTTGATTATTTTCTCAATTAATCAATTAGTTGTTTGACTCATAAAATGTCAGAAAATGGTGAAAAACGGTGATCAGTGTTTCTCAAAGTCCAAGATGACGTCCTCAAATGTCTTTTTTTGTCCACAACTCAAAAATATTCTGTTTATTGCCAGAGAGGAGTAAAGAAACTGAAGCTGAAATCAGAGAATTTGGACACTTTATTAAAAAAAAAACTTTAAGAATGTTTTAAAGATAAAAAATGCCAAAATTTCAATTTCCAGTGAAGCATTTTTTTCACTTGAGGTCATGATATTATCGTTGGGAAACAAGGGATGAAACTTTTCCTGTTCTTGAGAAGCTGCAGTGTTTATTAACTGACACACTGTGACCTGAAACTGTACATTTACTGCCCTACACTGACAACTTTGATACTGGTTCAACACTACACACTTTGGGAGCAGCGTGATGTATGTGGTGACGTTACCATGTATTACGGAAATCACTGATTGCATTTGGAAAACAGCTATTTTCTTCTCTTCCTAACTCTTCTGCAAACTAATTACAGTTTGCTTGCATAAAGTCCAATAAAATGTAATTATTTAGGCAGTCGTGGTAAACTGTCATCCCACAGGAATATGTTGCTGTGTCACCACGCTCCTACAGTTTCTGCAACTTTACATGTAAAGAAGCCAACAACCTGAAGTCACAGCAGCAGACTGAGAATCAAAGCTGACTCAGACATATTTTTCATACTGATATCAGCTACTAGTCTGGATCCAGACCTCTGAACTGCTGCCGACATAAGCATTTTAGTTTCTTTTTCAAGTGATTGAAACATTTGTTTTTTGCTTATTGATGTCCATTTGTTGGAGAAAAAACACAGCTGATCAGAGCTTTGTGAGGGGATTCAGAAAGGACTGAACATTCAGACATAACTTTAATCTTCAAACATGTTTCTTTGTCTGCCGTGATAAACATTAACAGCCTGTAACAACAGCGACTGTAGCTTCAATGTTGGCTGTAAATGAGATAAGCAGCATAGATGTGTCACTTGTTTCTGACTGGCTGCAGCACACCAAAAACAACCCGCCTTCTCAAACAGGAAACACAAAGGCTGATTAATGAAGTGGAACAAAATAGCAGTTAATTCTGATGATCAACCTAATTAGCTGTGGTTCTTCATTTATGAACAATCTGTACCTGCAGATCACTCAAGCAAAATGTCATAAAGTGTTATTTTTGTAAACAATAATCATCCACCGCTCGCAGAAGGTGAATTTATTTGAGTTTGATGAACTTGATGTAGCATCAGCTAATGAGTGTGATGTTTAAAAAGAAGCAGTCACACATGCAGAGATGGTTTTGAAGTATTTTTACATGGTGGTATTACTACTTTTACATGAATAGGTGATCTAATTGTTATTCCAGCACCTCCTCACCAACCTGCTGTGTTTTAAAGTCCTCTAAAAGTCTCCATAAAAAACACTTCACATTTAACCTGCTGTAGAAATCTGTTTGGACTCAACCAAGACACAAACTTCAGGGGGAATTTTCAGACGGGGGGAACGTGTGAGCGCTGTAAAAACTTCACCTCCCTGTGAACTGCCCCAGAAAACTGAAAAATAGATATCTGTATTCCACTTTAATCAACAGCCTGGAGGGGACGAATGCTAATCGCCTCACCTCCTCCGACTTCGCAGTCGGCTCACTGACGGTCGTTCTTCCTCAAAGACTCGCTGACAGGACGGCGGCTGCTGTGGGGACTGAACCTGCAGCCTGCTGGATTCATAATAACCCAAAGATAAAATATACATGTTTGTATTCTCGCTTAATCAAAGCCTAAAGGCAGGAACGCTGTCAGACATCAGCGTCTTCAGCAGCACAAGTGGCCGCACATGAAATAAGTTCTCCACCTTCTTCCTGAAGATACAGAGCGAACGCTTAAAGCTACAAAGGAAGTCCCAACAAATTGATTTCCAAATTAAGAGCCTTAGGAGATAAAAATAGTACATGCAGCTCCCAAAACAAGAGTGAGAAGTGCAGGTGCTGTAGTGTTAGTCTGCATGCAGAGGCCGTTCCTCCTCCTCTACCAATTACCAGTTGCTATAAACCTCCTGAGACGAGCCGCACCGCCACGAGCCATGTTTAAATTCATATTAGCCACATTAGCTAATGTGCATTCATTTTTCATGGAGTGAACCTCGAGGCTGTTTTCCCCTCACCGACTCTTCAACCCCTGCAATGAGACACAATTCTTTAAGTGCAAAATAATGTTCTCTGTGTCTGCGTAGTCAATATTTTAGTTTGGAGGGAGGCACCCGCTGACACACACAGCGACAGACGTTATGTTTCTGTTTCAAATTTTTTTTTTTTTTGAGGTCTTATCCAGGTCAGTGCAGAATTAGATCAACTGTAGTCCTCATACATAAAAGACAAAAGAGGTCATTTGTCTTTTTCTTCACCAACAAACCATCAAACTGTCCAAAAATGACTCACGTGACCCCCTTGGTTGAGTTTAGACAACTGAAACTAAACACGTCCTTAAAAGAAACTGAAAGCCAACAGCAGCCCTGTGAGTCATCACTACGTCACCAATCGTGACTCACATGCTGCACACTGCAGGTAGAAGTCCTGCCATTGGTCACTTGCTTCAAGCAGCATCCACAATCTGTTTTCAAAGTCCCCGGGACACAAGATCGACCTCCTAGTGGCAACCTACATGCTGAAAATGGAAAATTAGCGCCTGCTAATGGTACAAACGTATACAAGCTAACAGCTGTTATCTTTTTATTTTGCAGTGATGTAGTCATTTCAGTGCCAGAGTTCACCTCCCAACATGCAAATGTTCCACCAAAACAAGTTCCCTCTCAACACTATTTTGCACCGTTGCTGCATCCTGGGCTTAGTTCCGCCCAAGACGTTTGTGATTGGTTTGAAGAAATGCAAACAGGGCAGGGCGTTTTTTTTTCCCCAATGGCAAAATAGTGTATGGTCACAGGGGGCCACCCACACGGAATATTTGGTGGCCACAGAGTCACTTTTTGTGGCTGCAGGCTCTCTGGTCATAATTAATGTCCAGATTGGGCGATGTCCACAGTGAAACATCCAAATGTACGATGAAATCATTGATATCAGTTTTATATTCTTTCTTTTATACTTTCTATATCTATGCATGTTGGATATTATTACAAATTATAAATAGAGCAGTACATTATGCTGTTTTTCTTTTAGTAAATCAGAGGCAAGGTGCTATTGTAATAAACCCGTCCTTCACATTTGTGTTGTCAGGCTGACACTCTTTAAATTACATATTCATCCCTTCTGGATGAGTGGACAAAGACTGTCAGGCATCATGATAAAGAGTTTGTGATGTCTGGACCTACAAATACAATCTGATCATCTGCAAATAACAGTGTCTTAAAGATCGGATTTATGTGCTGTGTGTCCAGCACAGACTCGGACTTCTTTGCATTATTTTCCACCAGTTTCTGTCCTTTTCCTCTCGTCTCAAGTCATATAACCTCTGGATTTTTGGCAATTTTTAGCCTAAATTAAAAGATTTTCACCTCACTACAAACCATTTTCTCTGACAGAGCCAACCAACACAGTTCAATATAAAATCCAGAGACAAATGCACCAGTTTTCAATGCATTGCTAAATCTTTTTTTTAATGTACACAGTCTATAACCTATGACCACACAAATAATCCAGATTAGCAGCCCTCCTGCACAGGGAGGCGCTGACATTGCCAGAGGTTAGTGACCTTGGCGGGATATAAAAAAAAGATGCTCCCCGTGTGGTTTATGGGACTGTAGATGAAACCTCCCACCTAATGACAGATGTGTTGTCTCAGTGAGGGAACGATGGCTCAGAGGCAGCAGCTCGCCTCCTGGTGCTGTGAGAGAAGAAAAAGTCCCTCCGGCTTCAACTCAGGGACTCCAGGAAATAAAAACTCCGGCTTTATTGTGATGCGACATCTGAAAAGGTTTAATATGTAAAGGCAAAAACGTAATCATTATTCAAACTCACGTCTAAACAGTTTAATTATGAGAGTTTCTAATGATGCAAACACAGATCTGGATCATCAGCACAACTGTTGTTTGTCTCAAGGAGTTTTATCTTTTATTTATTTATATTTTTACCTTTGGGGAAAGAAATAAAATGTGATGGAAGGAATGTGAGTCTTGATTTATATTCTGCTGCTGCAGTCTGAGGTTTCACAGTTTTACCAACACTCGGCATCATAAAGATGTGATATAGTGGCACAGGAGCTAATTTTAACCGTTGCTGAGCTTTAACTTCTTTGTCTAATAATCAGGCTGATTTGTATTTTGTGTGATCCTGTTAATCAGTTTGTCACTGTGTTCGTGTTGGCTGTTTTCTGATTCGATTCAAAACTAAGTGCCTGTGAGGTAGAGCTTTGATCGAGACTGAAAACTGAGCTTGAGATTCCAAGATGGCGCGTGCAGTTCAGCAAGGAAGCAGTGAGGCCGAGAGAGCGTTTTTAGCATCTTCTCTTTCTTTTTCACCTAAAAAAACAAGTCTGCGTTTCACCCTGTGGCCGTCTTGTTGGAGCCCCTGGCTGACTCTGGTCGCCTCACAGTGAGTCCAGTCCAGTCAAGTCAAACCAAGTCTCCGTCGAGTCAGTTGGGGGTTATTCTCCAGCTTGATGAGGGAATGATCCGCTGCGGCACACACCATGCGAGCCGTCTGCTGGAGGCGTACCAGCAGCCTCTGAACACGAACAGAATATGTGATCTGTCTCAAGTTCATAGAATAACTTGTTTATACAAATTTTGTAAAATTATAATATGAAGAACTGTAAAATATCTCTTCCATGAAGCTGTTCAGACACACAGCGGTCACTGTCAGACTTGGGAAGTATCAGATTACATGTAATAGGATTACATAATCTGGATGTTTCGTCTTGTTATGTCTGTCATGTGATATGCACTGATGGAAACAGCAACAAATCATTTTTCTATTGTTCCGTTGGAAAGGTGGCACACAATTACAGAAAATAAAAGTTCCCCTCCCTCACAAAATGACACTTTTCCATAGATATTTTTAAGTCTTTGCCGTCTTCCTGTCAAATACTGAACCTTTTAACCCCTTCAGGCCTGAACAAAGTTACTGACTGAAGGAAACTTGAACTGCTCGCAAATAATAAACATAAGAAGGTTTGTATTTCTCTGTATTTAAAGGTCACATAGAAAATTGATGTAAGCCTCCAGTACAGCGTGATGTTGGTGTGTGTAACGATGCTCTTCATGTTTCATCAGCCTTTAATAGACTTCTCATTTCCAAATGACCCACTGAACTCAAATTAAATTCAAACCTCAAACTGACTGACAGATTTCCTCCTTTCTGAACAAATTAAAGAGCCGAGTCCCGAAGAGAGATCAAACTTCACGCTAACATCTCTTTCATCCCTGCGTCTCCAAATTGATTGGTTCCTGCAGATCAGGAAGCCGGCGCTGTGTGTGTGTGTGTAGCTGGATCGGAGCTCTCTATACAGGAAGTGGAATTCATCATGGTGAGGAGTGCTGACTGGGCATTAGGGCAGGCTGTGGGGGGTTTCCCCTCCTGCACGGGGGAGCTGATAGAGCCCATTTGTCATGCAAGGAGGGCGGCTCGCTCGCTCCGCCAACCCCCCCCTGAATGTCAAAGTAATGGAAGCAGGCATGCATGCAGGATCGCAGCCAGAGGAAAGTCCAGGCCGCTGCAGAGGACTCTCAGCGCCACCATGGGAAATTTACTGTCAGAGCAGAGCTGGAGGGCTGGGAGTCCCTTCAAAACTGTGTTCAGGCTGAGAGAAGCTACAACTCAAAAAAAAAAAAAAAAAAAAAAAAAAACTGGTGTAGGATTCTCTGTTCAGGAATTTCAGTATTTGAAGTAAGAAAGGCTGAGATTACGCTGCACTGGGGCCAAATTCACAAAACATCCTGAGGCTAAAAGAAGCTCCAAACTGATGAGTGAGGAAAAGATCATGTAAAGAGTCAGTCATCCTATGATTTCACTGTAAGAATAATCCACAAAACATTTTAGTGCTAAAAGTACTGTAGCTGCCAAATCTGAGAGACGTTTGACTCCTTTGCAGGGCTGCAACTAACGATTATTTTCATTGTCAATTATTTTCTCCATTAATACCTCCAGGATTTCACAGGCTTTTGCTGTGTCCTAAAATGCCAAAAAAAATTGTGGCACATATTGGGAAATTGCAAAAAAAAAAATTAATTTAAGTTTAAATTACTGCAACTCTCCTCCTGTTTATAATCAGTCAGCTGCTGTAGCTTCTGTAATGCTACATAATGTTGATTTGCCTTCCACTCTGAATGCTGTTGAACAATCAAAGACAAATATAAAAGTGAAGAAAATATAAAGTAAACATTTTTTAAGTACCAGTATAAAATACAGAAATACATATAAAATACACATGAATAAAGATACCAGAAGGAGATAAGAGACAGAACATAAATTAGTAACCAAGTAAGACTATGTACAATTATAATATAAAGTATCACAAAATACATGTCATATATTATGTCCAGTGTACAATAACCAGTATGAGAGACTGTGTAAAGTGGCAGCATTGTTAAAAATACTGTATCAGTGTTTTTTAATGTTTTGATATCATAAGTAACGTTTTAAGCATATTTTGATAATTCAGAGTTAATACTAAGATTGTAAAAAGTATTTTGTGAGTGTTCATAAAAAGATGATCTCGGCGTTTATTTAAGATCTCACTTCACTTCTTCAGTCTTTATTGTCCTGCCTGAAATGTTTCTTGCAGTGTTCAGTAAATATTTTTGTATCAGGACTTCTGATATTGTAACAATGATTTAAATTCTGCTGGCCAGCGGTGGACGATGTGGCCCTAAAATAATATTCTTGATGATGTGACAAATTCAGAAAATATGTGATTCAAGTTCATCTAAAGAAGAAAGTAAATTATCTCAACTAAAGATTATAAGTCAGCAAAAATATTCTTTCCTGATTGGCTGGCAGTGTGCGTTAAAACTGTTTAACGGACATGTAGCTCGGCTCAAGTTTAATCACCATTCAAAATTCATCCGCTACCCAGCTTGTAACCATGGCAACATTAAAGCGCACAGCTGTCAGAGCTCACGCCACGTCTTAACTAGAGGTGATGTGAACGAGCGGACAGCTGATTGGTTCAGTTTCTCCTAAATGAGGCTGAGCACATATCGCTTGGTTGAAAAATCTCACCATGGAATTTCAGCAAGTTTAACGCATCTCCAACCTGTTTTATCTGGTTGAAACTGATGCGACGTCCTCGACGTTTCTGTTGCTCCTCATCAGCTCCTCTTTAATATTTGTACTGTTTCATTCTGCAGATTTATATCTTCAAAATAAAATGATGCATTTGTGGCTGAAAACAGACTGAAAATTTCTCTGTTTCATTATTGCTGAAATGTATAAATGAATAAAAATCTGCTGCATGTAATTATTATTATTGATAAGATGGTGTGTGTGAATCATTAGTCAACATACTGGCTGCCTCTCAAGAGTCGACACCTTTAAAACTAATTGCAGGTGGTGAATCATTGATCATACTCAGAACACTGCCTGCGGCGAAGAGATGCTCCACTGCAGGAACTACTACACACACACACACACACCACAACACACACAAAACACACAAAAACCCGTGTGCATGCTCACACAACACTGGAGGGAACAAATAAAATAGTTAAAGCATGGATTCATGAAGAAAAGTGAAAATATCATGCACAGGTTTCACTGAATTTTTCAACAGCTGCTACATGAAAAACCAAAAGCAATGAATTAGAAATTAGAGAGCAACACACACTTTTCAATTCAGCTTTTATTTCTGCACAAAGTAGTTTCAGTTAATCCAACTACAGTGAAGTCTGTGGATCATCCAGAGTTACACAGAAACTGTTTCCTGAAAGATTCGTCTCTGTTGAATTATTAAAATGTGAGCATCATGAAAGAAACCCCCATTCACCTCCAGTTCCAGTGGACTGAAGGTGAGACAAAATAGACAGAGACACATTTCTCAAACTTTGGACAAATGAAACCTAAAATATCTTCGATGAGAATGAAAAAAGAAAGAAAAAAGATTTCAATGAACAGACACTTTAACAGGGAAATCCTGCTGAATGAAATATGTGACAAGTTGACAGATTGTAGACACGTGCATCAGAATCAGAGGACACTTGGATTTTAAGTGGACATATTATGATTTCTGGGTTTTTTACTTTCCTTTACTTTGTAGCTTTTTTGGCGTGTAAGACGTCTGCAAAGTTACAAAGTCCAGGCTACAGGAAACACTGCTCCTGAACTGCCTGTGACTCTGGTAACACATCGATGTGGATGATTTGAGCAAAGCACATCAGTTTCTCTGTTGTTGACTGAACCTACAGTCTTCAAGTATAAATGAGAGCAGCACATCTGGCTTTTTGTGTGAAAGCAGCTCCTCTAATTTTTACCCAAAGATATTCAGGCTGCTGTCAGAAGAGGAGTAAAGAAAGCAGAAAATATTCACTTTTGAGATGCAAAAATCTTTTTTTAATCAAAAAATAACTCTCAGAAGGTGTAGAGAGGAGCTGCAGCTGCCCTAAATCAGGGGTCTGCAACCTGCGGCTCCGGAGCCACATGCAGCCCTTCAGCTCCTCTCCAGTGGCTCCCTGTGGCTTTGGAAAAATTATATGGAAATGAAGAACGTTTTTTAATCTTTTTACATTTTAATTTTCTTTTATCATTGTTGTAGGTCTACAATGTAAAAACTAAAAAGAGAACTCAAAACTTCAAGGCAACATACTGCATTAGATTTTTGAGTTTTGAACTACTGATCTTTTGTTGAGATAATTTACTTTTCTTTTTTAGATAAACTTCAATCTTTCAAAATTGTATTTAAGAAATATTCAGTCTTTTTTATTTCTAAAAAGGTTCAAGTTTATCTAAATAAGAAATGTAAATAATCTCAACTAAATATTATTGGTTGGCAAAACTTTTTTTTAGCTTATTTCAAAAGTCAAAAAGTTTGAGTTGCCTTGAAATTTTGAGCTGCCTCAATTTTTTTAATAATGTTCTTACATTCTTCAACTGTAAAAACATGTAGCCTATAGAGCAAATTAAAGAAAAAAGTTTTAATATTTTGTCAACTAAAATGTGCGTCATAGTCTGCGTTTACGGCTCGGTGCCTTTTCTTCTTGAGTCTGTGAATTAAAAAAAAAATAATATAATGATAATAATAATGGCTCCAGACAGATTTTTTATTTTCTTCTTTTAGCCAAAAATGGCTCTTTTGATCATAAAGGTTACAGACTGCTGCCCTAAATAAAATCATGAACCTGAACTTTAAAGAGAAAAACAAAGATATATAAACAGATTTCTTTTATTCACTGTGTTGCTGTAATAAATCAGCCCCAGTGTAACTCCAGTGAAGGTGTGACATCAAACAGCAGCTGCTGAGGAATACGTGTTGTTTTGTTGAGGTTTTTGTTGTTTGCAGTCTGGCACAGGTTCATCTGTAGAACAGCTGATTTTCTGTGGTGCCATGAAAGCTGCAGGAGCCCCAGCAGATGTTGAGTCTGCTTCCCAGAATGCACCTCGCCTCTCTGCAGCCGATTTCATTCACCTGCCGTCTCAGGTATTAATCAGCCTCTGATTAGACTGCTGGACCGAACACCAGGAGGGGGTCGGGGGTCGCGGGATCCAGAGATGGGAAACACTATCTTCCATGATATTTAATCACCAGCAGCTCTCGCCGTCATGATGTGTTTGGGTCCTTAATGTCGTGGGAAATTAGACAATTGAAATTCAGCTCAGCTGCTTGAATCTCCCAGTTCATTTGCTGCAGAGCTGGATGGCTGCTCTGTCTCATGTCCTGGGATGTGGAGTAATTATTACACGGCCAGTCTGGTTTATTCTGTATAATTGCTTCCCAGTGTTTTCCTCCCATAAAGTGGCTGGTTAAACACAGCAGCACTAATACGGCCTCTCACTCTCCTCCTTACAGGGAAACGGAAATACTGAAGAAGACTCAGACCATGAGCGTGAAGAAGGAGAAGTTACCGAGGAAATAAATAACCACATACTGTTTGTGCACTGGACGAGGTCACGTTGGCCTGAGGATTCTGGGAAATGTGTCTCATCCAGACTGAACATGTGTGTTTCAAGTCATTTCAGAGTAAAAAAATAAAAACACTGAGGTCATTTTAACCCTGAGCAGCTGACTGAGATATTTTAGATTAAACATTGTAGCCTACCTCTTCATCGCACAATAATTCAGACCACGATTTGGTTTAAAATGTTTTAACAATGAGGAAGTCGGTCCCTGTGTTAAAGGGATGTTCCAATGTTTTGCAGAGTGAACAGAAAAACTGTGAATGCTGACAGTAAAACATTTATGCTTGTAACACAGGATGACCAGAAGTCCTGAAACATTCTGGACGGTCCTGAATTACAAGCAGTTGGCCCACTTCCTGTCCTTTGTGTTCTGAAAACAAACTGTAATTAGTAGTAAATCAGGGCTCTGCAACGGTTATGATCAAAAGCAACATTTTTGGCCAAAACACTGTCTGGAGCTTTTAAACTCAATATTAAATTCTCTGTTTTCCATTTTTTATTTGGTCTCTGCACTGAGTTCATGGAGACTCAGGAAGATGAGCCACTGAAAAAAATGAGAAGAAAAGGCACCGAATTGGCTCAAAACTCAAAAATCTATTGCAGTATGTTGCCTTGAAATTTTGAGTCGTCTGAACTTTTTCAAAGACCTACAACAATAATAAATGAAAATTAAAATGTTTTAAAGAGCTAAAGAGACACATAAGCTCTGGAGCTGCAGGTTACAGACCCCTGTAATAGATAACATGAACAATATGCAATTATTATTCAAATTAAGAGTAACATGAAGTATTATTACAGTGCAGACACAATAAAAAGGGATTTTTCACATCTTGCTGACATGTGTTGTTAACCTGTGGACAGAGAGACAAAACATCTTTTGTCATAACACAACGTGTATAGTCTTTCCCACTGCAGACCTCAGTGAGACATGCAGCGACTCTTCCATCAAGTGGCAAATAAAGGAAGCAGTAAATGAGCAAAAACAGCAGAGGGTTCAAAGGGTTAATCCTGCTGAGATCACAAATCTGGTACTTTACACAATTACCGAATGGTGGACGAGCATCTTGATGAGCAGCGCCGTAAAAACCAACGGAGAGCTACGGCGGCAGCGGCAGCATCACTCTTCAGACAAGATGAGATGAAACCTGAGTGATCCCCGTAGGGAAATTAGGGCCGTGCAGTAGCAAAGGTAATGGGACTCATCAGGGCAAAACGACAAATAGAATACAGCCTCACAAATAGAGTATTAAAAAAGCAATAAAAGGAAGAGACAGTGCATTTAAAAACAATTTGGCGCCTGGAAAAACAGAGTAAACGCTGGGGGAAAGAAAGCTGCTGCAAATGGCTTTACAGAGATATGGAGCAACTTTAAAAAGCAGCGTTTTGCCGCAGTGTGAGTGATGCTGTGTGGTGGGTCACAGGGTTACCACGGCAACCGAGTCAATTATATTAGAGCCCAGAAAAAACAAAATCTAATTCCAGAGTTTTACCGGTGTTTAAAGAGGCTTTTAGTCTTTTTATCATTTAATTTAAATATAAATGTATTTATTCTGTTTCTGTTGAGTTTGTGTTTTAAGCTGTTTGATTCAGATTCACACGACATAAAAACAACAACAGGACGTCAGTTAAATACTTCAAGTTTCTGTCTAAGAGGGAGAAGATAGTGAGAGTTGTTAACAGTCCTGCGTTAAAGAAAAGTTGTTGCTGGATCATTTATTAAAACGGTAATAATTCACCTGCCCAGCTGTGAAGTGAAGCCAGAACACCTGGATGCCCCCTGGTGGCTGGCTGCAGTATAGGTCATAAATGTGCATAAATGTGCCACAGAGCTCCACTGTTGTCCAAAATCTCCTAAAAACACACACTGAGCCACACTGTTGCACTGGCTGACATGTTTCTCCATGACCATGAACACACATGCCGTCGCTTATTTTCACAACAGCACCAAATGTGGATTAATCTGCCGCTGAAAATAGTCCCAAACAGACTATTTCCTCTGCTCTTTCAAACTCAAGGCTTCAAACTCATAGTCTGTAAACTAATATACAGATAAGTTTGAACAAACATTGGACATATTTGCAAATTAATATCAACCAGCAGAAGATCAAGCAGGGATTTGTAACCTGCTGCCACCTGCAGGTTGTTTCAAGTATCGTCACTACGTTCTGATCAGCTAAAATATGATGAAATATCTTCCTTCAGCGCTCATCACCTCTCTCCATCAGTCAGCCTCCCTCCTCATCCTGAAGCTCTAACACACACAAATACAGTTTTATGAGGTCATATAACAAATGACTGCTGCTCACAGGGACGTAAAACAATGTTTTCTGCATGTGAGTCTGAACAAAGTCCTGAACTCATAACTGGACTTAAACTAAACTCCTTAAATCTTCGACTGTCTAATATTTGCGTGCAGGTCTCTTTAATCGTCGACTGCTGTGTTTGATGGAGTCGAGTAATGAGATATCAATACAAACACAGGCCGGTCCGTCAGTATTACCCTCCCATTAATAAACATTATTTCCTAGAAGAGGATAAACAACGGATCAGGTTTGTTTGTTCTGTAGATGCATTCATTACACCGCTGTTGATTAAAGGGAGCTTCCCCCTGAAACACAGTGTGTGTGTGTGTGTGTGGTTTGTAAAAAAAAAGGTAAAGAGGTGAAACGAAGCCCAGAGGAATTTGGTTCATGTTGAGGAGATAATTAAAGGGGCAAGATTTTATATTCTTCTGTTTTTATCTCCCCATGTGTTTTCTTCCTCGTCTCTTCTCACACGATGAATCTCTTACTGCCTCATATCAACATTTACATCATCTAAATTAATGCTGAACCTGCTGTAAATCAGATATGGGCTGTAATCCTACATTTTCTCCTGAGATTACATCTTACATTTGCCTGCTGCATGTGATCTGAAGTAGAAGATAATATCAGTAAATCATGTTTTACTTTAGTACAAGCAGGTGATTTTGTTCACAAGTTGTGAACACAAGATTACACGTTTCCATTACAAATTTTAATCAAATTTTGATTAAATCTGCAAAAGAAAGTGTGATTATTGGGAGTTGGTTCATGCAGATAAGCAGCAGGTGGCGCAAATTCTCCAGTCAGAAAACCATCAAACCGTTGCAAAAGAAGAATCCGCAACAGATGACGTGATTAAAAGAGCGCCAGTCGGACTTGTAGATGTAGAAACAGGATGTAAATCAAACAGTGTTAGATAAGCCCTTTATTGTCACAAGTCACAAGTCACAGGCACATGCGAAATGCGAAATTAGCCATCAACCCGTCCATACATACATCATAACATAACAATATGACAAGGGGGGGTAGACAGGACAGGAAGACAGGGATAGAAGGAATACAGAAATCCAGCGTAACATGAGGAGAGTGGAGGAGAAAAAAAAGCAAACCCCAGACTATGCTCCTATGGGAAGTACAGTGTGGGAGTGTGGGAACAGGAAAAAACACCTCAGCAACACAAGCACAAATAAGTAGTCTTCTACAACGTGAAAAACACAGGACTTGCATCACGGGAGGGCCGGGGGGAGGGGTGGAGGATAGTCCAGCACAGGCAAGCAGCCATCCGGTCCTGCAGCCATTTTTTGGTTTCATGGAAGGTTAATGTGAGGAAGGTTCCATCAACCTTTTCTCATATACTTCAAAATGCACAGAAAAATATGCTGATGTCTAGCAGAGCTGCAATGATTCGGCAGGCACTTTTGAAAACGGCTTGGCAGGTGATTGGATGACCCATCTGTCTATCACGGGGCAGGAGCTAAGACAGTGTTTCAGACAGAGAGTGAATGAAGAAGATAAGAACATGTCCAGTTATGAACATTAAAGCCTGTGAACCTGTGAAGCTGTTCTATAAGTACCCCAAAATAAAACCATGAACCTAAAAATGAGCAAATTGTCTCCATGACCAAAAGTAAAGGCCTTTAATTTTGGTCATATATTGTGCCTGGAAGTGTCATAATACTTTTTCTTTCCTGACAGCTTTTCTTTTCCTAATCATAAAAGACATTTTGACTTTGGACAGGAGACAGGAGACCCTCCAGAGTCACAGCGATCACATAAATACAGATGAAAGTCTCAGATCTTCAGCTGTAGTGAGCTGTCAGTGGGTTCTGAATATCAAAGATACTTTTTAATATAAAAATGTATTTTTTTCTTCAGTGTTTGACTTTGATCTTTCAGACTGATGTGCAGAGTTTTGTCAGTACAGACATATTTTCTCCTCCTGGGTTTCAAACCAAATTATTGAGTATTTAAAGAAATATAGGACACATTTGTGTTTGATTTTGCAGAAATATCTAATTGCAATTATTTTGACTGATATTGCAATTGCAATAGAATTTTGCAATATTAGAGGAAAGGATCATTTTTACATCATGATTCTCTTTTTCACTGAAAATCACACTAAAATGATTCTGGTGTGATATTTTTTCAGGGGCCTGAACTAAACAAAGATGTTTTCTGAAGTCTAGAGAGTGATGTTTTGGTCAGGATTGTTAATGAAAAAGCACAAAACTTGAAACAAAAGGGCTAATATTTTGTGCTGCATGCTGGATCAGTGCATCCATCATTAAAAGCAGCAGTAATGAAAATGATTAGCCAATAAATCAAGTAGTCAATCAACAGGACTTGAAAACTGATAATAAATTTATCTGAATTTACAGGTAAGACTGTCCGTCATTATCTGATTATCTGATCTAATTGATGCTTTTAATTTGAAGTTTTAGGGGTTTTGGACTCTCAAATGAAACAAATAATTTGAAGACGTCTCCTTTGACTTTGGGAATCATTTTTCACTGTGTGTTTATTCAGAAGACAGAATCTATAGATGAGAAATGCACTGACGGTTTGAGAGTAAAATGGTGGTATTTGGCTGCACACAGGTGAGGCCCACACTCTGACCAGACCTCTGTGGATTTCACAAACAAGCCGCTCTGGCTTCAGCTCCAACTGTTGGCTGCCAAATGCTTCCAGAGTCAACACATTACTCTGTTTCCTAATGGACCCAGAAGTTGCTGGATTTGTTTTTTCCAGTCATTTCTGAGGAGCGAAGCGGCCATGCAGGGTCTAAATCTGGTGATAAACGTGCCAAGTTGCATTTTTATCTTCCCCTCCCTCTTCAGCCGCTCCATCCTTCATCTGAGCCCCAGCAGAACGACGGATCGTGTCATGCCAGTATCTCATCATTAACTTCCACCAACACTGTGAGAGCAGAATGGATAGCCTCGCTTCCCGTGTCGTCACACTGGGAATGGGCTTTAATGGACCGTCAAAGAAGGAGACGGTGTGTGTGTGTGTGTGTGTGTGTGTGTTTTTATGTTTTTGTGCCTGTGTGTGTTGGAGCTCACAATGATACTTTCTCTGTATGTCTGTCCTGTACACGCTCACATGTAAAAAGACGATTTGACACTCAGTTAACCGTATATATGACCAAAAAATTGCTGTTGTTCAGGAGGAAATCAGGTTTCAGACTCTAGCAGTGGATGTAGCCTCCAGTCTCCACCATCTTGTTTTTTTGGAGCCAGTACTGACAGAGCTGGACAGGACTGAGGTTAAATTCATGTTTGGAGAATCCAAACATTCTGTGACAAGATTTGTCGTCTTTTGAGGACAAGTTTTATTCTTACTTTCCTGCGTGTCAACATCAGTTTGACTTCATCAATGCTTAAGACTGTTTGGTAGTCTGTCTTAGATGAAATGACGTGTCTTTATGTGTAATTTACAACCTGATATTATATCATATAAGTGATGCTGACTTTAAATAACAGTGGTTTCCCATCTGAAAAGTGTCTGACAGCAAAGTTAAGCAGTGAAAATATTCTAAATATACACGTACACTTAACCTGATTGTTTTTTTTAGGTGTCTAAAATATGTTTTACACTTGAAATTATCTGAACTATCCCTTTAAGTGATGGACGCACTGCTGTAAGTTAGTGTTGGTCCTCACACACATGGTGATACTGATATTTTTGTGTGAGGATGTGAGCTCACAGTCACCCATCTTTATTTGAGGGTGTATCCTTCATTACTCTGTCTCATCAGGCAGGTAAAGAGCCACAGCCAGCGCAAGGGTGTGTGTGTGTGTGTGTGTGTGTGTGTGTGTGTGTGTGTGTGTGTGTGTGTGTGTGTGTGCGTGTGCGTGTGTGTTGATAAGATTGATGAGAGCTCATCAGGGCCTGGCAATCACTAAACTTTCTTTTCATTTCTCGCCGTCTTTGACTCGCTCCATCTATCATTCTGTCGTTCTCTCTTTCTGTCTCTGTTCTATTTTTAAACACGCAGATTATCAGCCAGGTAAAACATTTCCACAACCACACCGAGAACCCAGAACCTCTCTGCAACTCTGGAAAACTGTCTTTATAATCAGGGAAGCAAACCTTCAGGCTCCTGCTTACAATGATTATATGCAATCATTCATGTACAACCCTGTATTTTTCTTCTCGTCAACAAATCTCATGTTCAGGCCACATTAACATTTCTCAGCTTTAGACAACAACATATTCCTTCACTCTTGAGAGTCTCTCCAAGCCTCATGAGAGATGCATTCCATAATGTGTCTATTTCTTTTTGTTAAATATGCTCCGGCAGGTTTTTCCTGGATGCAGAAGTGAAATCCAGCTCAGTCTGAGTTCAGACACAGAGATGACATGAGATGATGAAAGTGCTAAAGTTTAATTTGGGTTGAGATGAATCTTCTGGTGTCATCTGGTGTCTAGACTAGAGTCCTGCACGGGCCAAAAACTCAAAAACTCCAGGCCTAAACCAACAAAGTCTGCAATTTTTCAGCCTGAGACGACATCAAATCACTTTTCATGGTGGAGAGGAGGTTGCATGGCTCAGCTCCAGCAGGGGACCTGACGCTGTTTGACATCCTCCTGGACTCACATTCTTCACATATTTAATATATTATTAAGTATTACAATCTCTGTCTTCAAATGCTGTGTCTTTTGTGACTTTCCTGCTCTGTTCTGTACACATGACATCTATTGCACATCTCTCCATCCTGGGAGGGGATTCTGTGGCTCTCCCTGAGGTTTTTCCATTTTTTTCCCTGTCAAAAGGTTTCTGGGGGGGGAGTTTTTCCTTACTCTTTCAAGGGTCTACAGGACAGAGGTTGTCCCACACTGTACAGATTGTAAAGTAAGTGATTATGGGCTACACAAATACAATTTGACTTGACTTTAAACCAGGAGACTCAAACACTTGGGGCCACTGATGTTGCTGTCATCTGCGATGTTCAAGTGCTGCAAGAAAGTCCAATATATGAAAATGATTTAGTTTTTTATTTTCATTTCCAACTTACCATGAAGGCCATGGCTGCTGTGGCCCCTCAGTTTGGCCTTAAATATCCTGTCAATTTTTTTGTTTGTTTGTTGAAACACTGCACATACAACCAATAGAAGGTTTGATTTATAACTTGTTATGAACTTGTAGCAGACTGGACTATTTGTGATTACAGTTTGATAAATGAGCTGCAATGACATTTGGCTTTTGTGTCTACAAAAAATTACACCCAAGGCCAAGCAGCCTTTTTTTAGTTTGTGTCCACATGGACCAACATATCAGAAAAGGTCACTATTTATATGCATTTATTTATTTCTTTAGTATTATTATTGTTCATAACAGTTTATTTCTTTAACAAAATATTGTCTTCCGAGGAGTCACTCCGACAGTTTACATCAGTGAGGATGTTTTAGACCACAGCAGACAGCAAACTGCACACCAACACACACCGAGGAGATGAAGAGGGAAAGACAGAGTCTGGACATATCACGGTTTGAGACAAGCGTCTGTCTGACACAGACATTTTAGTCTGCAGTGTATAAACCACAGAATTGTAGTTATGATTAATCAGCATGGAATAATTAAGTATTTAAAAGTGCACAAATTGCACAGAAGTCTACGGTAAGTTATGATTCATGATCATAAAATTTTTTTATATCAAGTCGGCACATCTGTCCCTATTCACATGCTCCCTCTCTCCTCCCTCCCTCCCTCTCTGCTGTGAGTCTACTTCTTTTTCTTTTTTTCTTTTACCTGGTTTCAGATGGAGCTGCAGCTCCATCAGCACTCGCTCCTCATGTCCATGCTTTTTTTAATTCAATTTAACTCTCCCCAAACATGCACTGTGGCTGCAGAAAAAAAATCCTGGTCCTCATTTGACGCTGTAAAATCGAAACAAGTTCGGAGTGCGAGCATCAAGTCAGTCTGACGCATGTCAAGATGCTTTCAGTGTGCGTTCTGCCATTTAGAACAATGGGTGTACTTCAAAACGTGAGCATCAGACACCTTTAGATGCCTTTTTGGCCTTTTTATGAAATTTGATTACTGACCCAGATTACAGACTTACATGAAGCACAGAAATGATGAAGATCAATTCCTCTGATTTTTGATGAATCTTAAGATTTTCTAAATAAGTACGGTCAAAGCAGTGCAATGCAGCAAAGCTGACGGCAACAAAAGTTGACAAAATGTAAATATGTGAGTCTATGCACAGATCCAGTATCATGTAATTTATTATGTCCTAAATGAGACCCTGTTACTTCCAAGCAGTGTCATAAACAGCATTTTTTCGACTTGGTATTGGTACTGGAGCTCATATGCAAGTTATACTACTGGAGTTGGTATTGGAACATCTTTCAGAAAAACAACTAAGATCCAAATATGTCAGAAGATATAAGTCAACACCTAATTAGTGCAAATTTTTCAAAAGTTCTTGATCTCGGTTGATGCATTCAGAATTATTCTGATTAATCTGTTGTTACAGAAATCATCTCATTTTAATTGAAAAATTGCTGTAAACTCATCAAAGTGCATGGAAAACACACCGCTCTTTAACAGGATCAAATCTAAGACACATCAGAGACACCAAGCCAACCTCAGTGCTGTAATTTACACTGTACATGCAGTAGATCTGCTCTCACTGCAGCACTTTACTCTGTTCTTAGTCAAAGCCGAGAGGATTTAAGTTGACATGTTCAATACTTGAACCTGAGACCTCAAAGCTACGGGTCAGTGTCTCCGGCTAACCACCAGCTAACATTAACTACAGCTCTCGGGGTGAGGGTGCTTTGTTAGTTTTCATCTGTGGTTCGGATGATAAACTGCGAGGGGTTCGAGGGATCGGCGGCGCTCCAAGAGCGGGAGCAGGAAATAGAGCGGAGGGCGGCCAGCGAGTCAATTTATTTCACCTGGAACATGCAGAGGAGCCAGGGGCCACGTTTTATCAGAGAACGCTCAGGGAACAGAGAGGAAGAGAGGCTGAGAGTCGGTGTTCATAAATTAGAAGCTGGAGGAGACAGAGGCAGTAGAAGAGATAGAGTAAGGAAGACTAGGCAGGTAATGAAGTGAGGAGGTGGATGGGAGGCGGGCGGAGTAGAGAGGAGGGGATGTTTGCTCGCTTGTTTCTTGTTAACCTCCAACAGCCCATAATTCAGGCCTCAGGGGGGAACTCAGGCTCTCGCATCGACAGGGACAACACTGTTTTACATTAACTGGCTGGCTGCGGCGGCTGATTAGCTCGCCGCCTGCAGGCCGGCTGGAGGACGGGCTGTCGAGCTGGCTGGCTGGATTGTTGCTACACTTGCTAATTAGCTGGCTTGTTAGCTGGCTCAGTGGTCGGCGAGGGGCCTGATACAGCTGGCAGTTGGAGGGCTGAGTGATTAGACAGTTAGCTCGCCCGGCTGAAGGGCCTCGAGTTGAGTGACTGAATGACACGCTGGCTGCCAGGCAGAAACACAGGCTGGATGGATGTGGAGGAACTTGACTGGTTGGCTGGTTGGCTTGCAGACTGGACCTCTTCATATATTAGCTGGTAGACTGGCTGCTCACCTGTTGTAGTGACTGATTGACTAGCTGTACGGCTGATTACCTGACTAGCTGACCACCTCCATAACCACTGGACTCTATACGAAACCATAATGATGTCATGCTATCTCACCATTATCACTATTGCTATGACAACAGGTGCTCCAATCAGGACTTTTGCAGCCAATAGCATTATTAACTATTTAAGTATTCTTAAGAACATTGTTTATGAAGTGTAAAACAGCTTCATAATGATGACAGAGGCACATGGGGACCTGTCGTACACGTAGGGCTGCAACTAATGATTATCATCATTGATTAATCTGCTGATTATTTCTCGATTGATCAATTAATTGTGGATGTGGAATGTCTGTCAATGGTCCTTAATACAATGTCACTGATATTAATAACTGTTAATAACTGTCAATGACTGCCAAAGAACATTAATTACAGTCAGTGACAGTTAACGACAGTTAATGACTGTCAATGACATCAGTGATCACCAATGATGTCAGTAACTGTCAATGACTGTTAACAACAGTTAATGACACTTAATGACTGTCAATGATGTTAATAACTGTTAATAACTGGTATGAACTGCTATCACTTATTAATGACTGTCAGTATAGCAGCAAATGATTAATCATTTATCAAAATAGTTGCTGATTAGTTTAATAATCAAATAAACAAATAATCAATTCATTGTTGAAGCTCTATGTGCAAGAATGAGGCTGAATTTGCTGATAACTATTTGATAAGATTGTAGTGTTGAATCAGATGTGGTTTGTTTGAGCATCTAATTATTAAAAATGATGCAGTGAAAAAAAACAAAAAGTGTTAACAGATGTGGCTCTTGGTATTTTAACACTGGTTTAAGACTAATTTAAGTCTGGGTGTTTGAGACTAAATAAACGCCGTAGAGAAGATCCATTTCTCACCCTTTCTCATCCTTTTTTTGCCTCTTTGAAAAAAAAAAGAAAACCGGACATGCTGATGGACGTTGGTTTCCATGGCAACAGTAGAAGCTTTGAAGTGGTCCTGACCACTGGACGGCTCACAGCACCTTGTTAGCAGTGACAGTGTTTAGAGATTTCACTGTATCCAGAAGTCGTTGAACACCTCAAAATAAATTTAATGTTTTAAACCTGCTTTTAAAAACCGAGCCTAAACCAGCTTCTCAGCCCGTGTGTTGTATCTCGAGTGCTGCAGTCTGTGTCCCCGCGGTGCTTTTGTCCACAGAGGGACTCCCTGAGGACTCCACAGTGAACAGTGTGAATGTCTGCCAGCCACTGAAATGGAAAACACCGGGGAGCCGCACTCTTAACAGCCTCCCCTGACATGATGTCACCTCCTCTCAGACTGGATTATGGTCCTCTCACAGAAACCCTTTCAGAGGTACAGTAGAATAACTGTCATCAGCACGGTGTCAGATCAGAGGGTTTGGAGCTTTGGTTTATTTGACCTCTGCAGCGTCTCTACTCTAGTCTTCTTAACAGTGTCCAGCTGAGGACCAGGAATCTTAAGTCAAAACTGGAACAGAGATGCAAAGAAAGGAATTAAAAGAAAGAAAGGGTGGCTGCATGAGGGAACAGACACAGAACTGGAGAAAGAAGAAAGTCAAAAAGATGAAAGTAAAAACATTTGGGTGATGGCACCAAACAGCACAGAGTGAGAGTCCTTGAATAAGACAGCTTTGTCAGGTGTGAGAACATAATAACCTGCAAACACAAGGGATTGTGGGTAAAGATATGTTTATGTCTCACACCTCAGAACAAAATAACAGACCAGAATGATGCTTTTATTCAAAAATTTCTGTCTGATGTGTTTTATCAGCTCAAAATGTTTGTTTTGTCACATTTGCCAGTGAGAAGATTAATGAATCGGATATAAAAATGCACAAAAAGTGCATGTTAGCGCGCCGTTTCAGGTGTGAGCACACTGTGACACTGCAAACACAACTTCTTCTCTCCTGATTGTGTCAAAGTGTTTATGAGCTCCTCCTCCTCTCAGCAGGAGTATCAACTCTCTCTTTGTTTCCCTTTGAGAAAAAAAAAAAGAAAAAAAAAAGCATTTTTACTCTATCGGAGCAGTAAAGCAAAGCAAAGCCCAGAGGGTCAGAGTCTCTGGACGCTCGCTGTGAAACAAAGGAGAAATCAACACACTCACACACACAATGTTCTGCACACAGATATACTTCATACTGTCACTGCCGGGTAAAATTACTGGTTATTTTTTGGTTTAATAGCAGTTTTTTTTTTTTTGTTTTTTTTTGCCAGTAAAGTTATTCAGAAGGTTAGTGGTTGAGCAGACTTCATCATTTAGCCAAAGTACTGTAATACAGGCAGCCCGCCACGTCTAAGTTGACCCGCCAGAGACCTTTATTTTGAAATTTTATTTTGTATTTCATGATGTTGCACGTGCATGTCATGTTAAGTGTAATTATTGCGACCCTGATGGATCTCTCTGAATCCACAGACTACAGTCGTGTTTGGGCCAATAAATAAATAAAGTTCCCATGAAACAGCTAGCAGCATTCTTATTGCTTTCACGTGCCACGCACATGCCATGCGCTGACGACGTTAGCGGTCCATGGATCAGTAATCCTCCCAGCTGAGATCCCAGTGAACATGGAATACAGGTACAACCGAGGCCAGTTTGACATCAAGGAATAAACTACAGTACCCAGGCAGTTTTCTTGCTGGAATTTTGGCTCCCAGCACCCCGAGACACTAACGACAGTTAGCAGTTAGCTAACTTACTTTAGCAACTAGTAAAGCTATCTCCCCATCAGAGACTCTGTAAACAACCTCTGTACTGTATTCCTGTTGGTCTCGGAGGCAGTGCTCACCCCGGGGACCATCGTTGCTGGAAGGCTGCAGGCCCAGTTCTGTTGCCTGCTAACAGCAGCTAACAGTTACAACTCGCTACTCTGGCAACAAGAGAGCTAAAGCCATCTTGTCCATCAAGAAACTCTGTAATTAACGCACCAAGAGTTAAAGTTTTACCCAAATCAGTGAGTAAAGTTATACTTCCATACAGAGAGGCCTTTTCCTCAGAAATATTTTGAGACATACACGTTTATGACTTTGGCAGCATCATAAGAAAGAAAACATTTTAATGGATGCAAATTTAGTGTACGTACCCAACTGCAGGATGAGCCATAAACATTTTTTTCTCCTCTCAAATGTCAAACTAATATCGTAAACGATTAACGATGACGAATCTAGAACGTCAGAGAGAATTCGTCTCAAGACATATTAACAATTAGACATCAACAGTTTTTACTGTTTCCCAGGAAAAGACAAACCTAAAATGCCATAAAGAATACCTGAGAATATCTGCCAAATTACTTTTTTGTCATTACTGGGCCAACAGTCATCTGTAGCACAATATATATATGACAAGAAACACAAACAATTTTGGCTTCGTACAAAATGCGCATTAACATCCAAATCCAACATTCAGAGCTAATGCATTCACCAATGACTGACAGTCATTGAGCACTGATTCCTCTATCATCGATGGTGGTTTAAAAGATTTCTTTATATGATGTAGCGTGTCCCCTCAAAGTTCCCATAAGGCATGAGTTCCATTTTTGACATGTGGGAGAGAAAATGAAAATAAGTCGCAGCTGCTGGTCATTGCACTAATGTCAGGTCTTCATGTTCTATTTATTATTTTCTTGCTAAACCTGCCCAGTTAGGTGAACTCAAGATGTTCAGTTACACTGTTGGCAGCGGCGTTTCTTATCTGTAGGTGCTGTCAGCGTGTTTCTTTCAATCAGGCTGTTATTTGCACTGAGTTTGTTTTCTTAGCTTAGCTTCCTCTATGTAGCTAGCCAGCTAACAGGAGGCCTCTGGAGACATCTAGAATATCATTGTTACCAACGTCCAGAGAAGCAGTGATATAAAAAGATAAAAGATGTCCACAGAGTGTTCACTATGCTGCCATCTGGTAAGAGATACAGAAGTATACAACAGCTTCTTCCCTCTGACTGTGAGATATTTAAATTCATCCCCTTTGCCTTCAATATTCATCTTTTTTTGTGATGTTTTTTACTCTGTGATGTTTGATTGCATATATAAATTCCATTATACAACTTATTGTTGTAAAATGACCATTAACTGAGCCCCCATAACTTAGTTTCAAGCTTGAGGGGCTTAACAAAACGAAGTTACAGACATGTGGTGTGGAGACGAAGACCCTTTAAACCCAGTACAAGGATGTTGGGGATGTGAGAGTTGATCTGCCTGCTCATGTCACTACTGATGGGAATTTTCTCGGCTGAGTGACAGTGACAGTTGGAGGTTGTCATAAGACAGCAGGAAGCAGCGGTGATGACAGCGGTGGGCATGAGAAAGTTGGCTTTTCTGTTGGGTTTAGTCCCGATGATAAAGGTCATTGGATGTAAGAGCATCAGATGTAGCTTTGAACCAGGTAACTTGTTTGCGTTTTTTTTTTTTTTTTTGTTTTTTTGTTTTTTTTAACACAAATACCATCATATACTGCAAACCCCAGTGAAATGTCAGGAAGGTATGAAGGTATGAAAAAATGCATACCATCCAAGGTTATTTGGCATTGAACATAAAAAATGTCAAGCGTAATCCAGGGTTTTCAGAGTTTCCATCACTTTCACTTCCCCATGCTCTTACAGTCCCAACACTATTCATATCTGACTGATGATTTTTCTGCCTTTCTGCATTCCTCAGATGCTGTTCTTTGAAACAAAGTCATCCTGTCCTTCAGACCTCTTATTGCACAACCTATAACCATCATGACCTTCAGGATGTCCAAGCACAGTTTCAATCATCCACCTACTGACTTTATTCTACCATCACCAATGTCCAAAGTCCTGAGAGATTCTTCCCTACGGTTTGGCATTAACCATGACATGATGGCCACAAAAAGTTACTCTGTGGCCACCACATATTCCAACTATTCCCTGGTACTGCAAAGTTTTATCCCTGTTCTGCAAGCCTTCACCAACACAACGTTGCAGTTCCACAAACATCTAGATTCTTTCGTGTCTTTTAGTTCTACGAAACATTCTACGAAAACAGCAAACAGTTCTTGTTGCCAGCTAGTTAAAGATATGTATGTCGGGGCTACTGAAGTCTGGGTTAAGTAAGATGACTCTAACTGCTAACATGATCGTTACAGAAGAACCAGAGTTTAAGTGACTAAAATCTGATTATCTAAAGATGTGTGTGTGTTGCCAGTTTCCTCAACTAGCCAAGAAGTTGAGCTTGTTTTTCATCAAACTAAGAACCTTCGGGAAAGACCACATCACAGTTCATCGTAGAAATGGACAACACAAGTGTCAGTCGCTGTGTTAAATAGCCACCAAAAATGAGCTGTGGTCACCAGATTTAGGGGCTTGGTGCCCTGCAGATCCAGTGTCTTAAGATATTAGTGTCTATCCCTGTTTGGATTACCAAAAGCTTGCCATCAGAGTCATTTAAAATTAGAATTCAAATCTCTAAACAGGGACTTCACATTTTCTAAAATTTGGTTGCTATTCTTCATTGCACAGAAGGCTTTTTCTGTCAGCTTGTATTTGTCTGTAGATCACTATCTATAGTTTGAGACTTCATAGCATAAGACTGCAATTCAAGTTTCTCATTATTAACACATTTCTTGTCCAGAGAGACTTTCAGTGAGGGCAGCAGCTGCAGTGACCGGATCACTGAACAGAAGTCAGACAAGCTCAGTGCTCCACAAAACCCTTCTCAGCAAACATCTTTTCCACTCCGATCTGCCTGCTCTCAGGAAGTTTCACAAAAGGCTGTCTGTACAGTGATGGAGGTCAGGTAAAGTCAACTTGTTTTTATGTTTTGGGCCGCTAAAATTTAGGAGCTTGGTGGCCTCTATCTCTGCTGTCATATCTCTGATCCTCATGGACGTTTAATAAAGAGGCTTCACATCGATGGAGTCTGATCACCAAAGTCTGTCTCTGTTGCTAACCTCAATAAATATCATCATACACCTTCAGCTGATCTGTCCTTATTGAAATGTTGTCTGATGAGAGGTTTGTGCTACAGCTACAGATGACAGGATGATCCAGGAAGACCAGTTTAGAGGTCAGTTAAGAGTTTAGAGGCTTATCAGACACTGAAACACTGCATGATGGTTTATAGGATTATGAGGAAGAATTTTACAACTTCAGAAAGAGATTTCACAACGATAGAGGGAAATTTATGTATCACTAGTGTCCTCTGGGCTCTGCACAGCACCTTCCCTCCCCAGTATCAGTGATGCTTTGTAGATGGATACCAATGATGTTCTGGGCCGTAGAGTTTTTTCCATCCTGAGCCATGCACATCCCATGATGCCAGTTTGTCTCAAGAAATACAGCTGCTTCTGTGCCTTCTTTACCAGAGTGGAGATGTGTGATGTCCATGGCAGGTTCTCTGTGATGTTGATTCTCAACATGATATTCAGCTCCACTGACGTAGACAGGGGTTTGCCTCCTTTCTCCAATAATAAACTCCTTGGTTTTGCAGTTTTGGGCAGTAGGTTCTTTTCTGCACACAACTCTGCAAGACTGTCGATTTCCTCACGATATGAAGTCTTATCATTGTTTGAAGTCTGGCCGATGACGATGGTGTCATCTGCAAACTTCACAATAGTTTCCTCCATGTCGGGGGCTGCAGTCATGGATGCACAGCAAGTCCATCCATATCCATGATACCATACAACTACCATGTTTTTGCAGCAAACATGGAGACAGATTCAACTTTTTTTGCCAGGTGACCCTACATTTTTCTGCAGAAATCCCCTGAGTGGCATTGCTTCAGACAAGAGATGAGAGATGAAAGACACAGTCACTAAATCGGAGCCTGTGGTTTTGATTCTATACTGGTTCTTAGAATCAAGGATGGATCCACAGGATCCACAGATCATATATTTGATTTTCAGAAACCAGCTGATAAAGTGCATAAACACACACACACACACACACGTGTGAATCTTTTGCAGTAGAGATGGTAGCTGTTGACTGTGTATCTGCAGTGTCAGTCTGACAGCAGTGTTGTGCATATTTACATCATCTTAGCAGCGTTGGACTCAATAAGCTTTATGTGATGCAAGCAGCTTAATGTCACACTCATCATTGTCACAGTGACACATCAAAGATGATAAAATACTCCTTTCACACAGACTGCGAGAAAAGACAGACGACCAGATATCTGATGTCTGATTAATGGATTTAGTCATTTTTTAAGCAAAAGTGCCAAAAGATTCTTTGGTTTCATCATATTATGTGAGAAGTTGATGCTTTTCTTTAGCATATCTTTAAGTAAAATAACTTTACTGCAACTGTTTTGCAAGTCCTAAATAAGTCTCAAGTCTTTACACCAAAGTCCAAAGTCAAGACTGACAAGTCCCAAGTCCTGAACAAGTCATCATGTAACAGTGAATTTCAGCCTTGTCAAGTTACTTAGCTGTTAAGCTAATGTTAGCGATGTGTTAGCTTTCTAACTATGTTAATATTAGCCTCCACTTAACTGTTCTCCATGTAACTTCAACTGTCAAACAAAGTTGGAAATTGTTGTGTCTCTGTCTGTAATTTTCAACCTGCGTGTTTTTCAAAACGCACATTCATTTTTTTGTTGATCACCTCGTAGTTTTTGGACGTTAATGAAATCTTTGGTGTCATTTTGTCCACCTGGAGCTCAGTAACCTAATGTTAGTTGATTCAGGAAATGAAGAGAAATGAACTGATTTGTGGATTCAGGCTTTTCCAGTAACTGACTTTTCCATCTTTGGGCTTGGAGGAAGGTATCAAGTACTTCAGAGTAAAAAGTTAAAGTTAAAATGTTTAAGTCCAAGTCCAGTTGCCAGTCTCTTTTTTGGTTTTGTTGAGTCTGAAGTTGTCAAATTGTGACTTCACACCTCTGCTTTGGTCTGAGGGACATTATGACATTTTAGCATTTCCTATTACATTATAAAGCACATAATTAATCAGTAAATCAAAAAATAAACTGCAAACTAATTGATAATGAAATCAATCCTCAGTTGAAGCCCTAAAAAGATGTCTGGTTTCTGAAAAATAACGAATTAGTAATCTTCGATAATTATGGAAAAAATTTAAAGCAAAGATTGACTGGATCTAAACAAAATAAGAATGTTTTTGTAACCAATACTTACCTGGAGTGTATAAAAACAAAACTGGCATCTAGTGGTGAGGCTGTAAACTGCAACCAGTTGTGGCTTTATCTGTCGCCTCACCCTCCCCTTCCAAGCATGTAGGTAAATCTACTGTGACTGTGAAACTAGTGAAAAATGCAGCGTCTGGTTTGTCCGTCTTGTGTTACTGTAGAAAGTCATGTCTAGTTCTTAAGTGCACTCGCAACTAACCAGATCAAATGTATAAAACTGAACAAAAATGTAAACCTTTGTTGAGAACTGTGTGTGAAAAGGTCGAGTTGTAAGAAAATTGAGCTGGAGCCATGCTGATATTTAGCAGTTTGATGTTTAATGCATATTAGCATGCTAACATTTGCTACTCAGACCTAAACATGAAGTGCAGCTAAGGCTGAAGAAAGTCATTATTTTAGCAGATTATTTGGTCATAAACCAAAGTATTGATTTGATGATGAGGTTGGATGAAAAGTCAAAGGATCAGCAAAGTTTTTACAATTCATTCTGAGGAGAAATATGAGTGTGTGAACCATCTTTCAACACAATCCATCCAGTATTTGTAGAGATATTTCAGTCTGGTAGACTGACTGATGAACTAATGCTGCCATCGCTGTGAAAAGTGCAAGAAAAATCTCCTGTGACTGTAGAATGAGTGGGTTGGGGGAAGCAGCGTGGATGCTTTTGTGAGACTCCTTCTGTTTTAGAGAAGATGTATCTGCAGTACAACATTATAAATGTTTTATTAATATGAAACTTGAAGATCAAAAGCTCCAAAATTCTGTCAACAGCAGCAAAACAAAGCCTGTTTTTCAGCGTGTTCAACACCAAACAGCACATGCTGTGATGAGGAGAGAACTTTGACCAAACAGCTGCAGAAGAAAATACGTGTTTCTGTTTTTTTTCTCCCCTGAAGCAGAACAACCACTTCTCATCTAAGCGATTCTTTCTGTCCTTTTGTTTCTTCTTTTTCATCCAGTGTTCTCTGTTTCGCCTCCTTCTATACAACTTCCTATCAATAGCGCTGAGATTGATTCAGCGGAGAACAATGCGACAAAGCGGCAAGCGGCTTTTCTCCGTCAATAGTGCTGTGATTTTAGCTCTCTGCATCTCTCCTCTAATGCTCCTGAACGCCACACTGAGCTGCAGCTCAGCTCGTTTGGGCCATAAAAGCCATTTTAAAAAAGAAAAAATTCACACTCATTGTCGTGTGTGTGTGAGCAGAAAAGAAACACATAATTCCTCACTGATCGCCCTCAAGACTAAATACTACAGGTTTTGGATTTTTCTGCTTTCAATACTTTACAAATCGGCCTCATTTCAGCTTCACGCCTCCTCTCTGATATTCGCTGCCACTTGACAGCCAACACGTCGTCTTCCTGCAGCTCTGACGGTTAACCTGCTGGAATCGACTGCCGGCATGAGTGGATGAGATGAAGACTTGAGTGAACGTGCACTCAGGAGGAGAGACGAGTAGTTTTAAGGTCTGAGGTCGAACAGACAACAAGCTCAGAGAGACTGCTGGTAGAGGAACAGGTGAACACAGTGACAGCTGAAGGATTATTCATTAAAGATGAAGATGTGCGACAGGAAATCAAACTCGTGTTTCTTCTTGTCTCATAAAACAAGATTTGCATTCACTCTCAAAGTCGGGAATCTTTGGAGGAACAAGTGGAGTCTGTCAATGCAATTTGAAAATCAATTTCAAAGAAAAAACTTTGTGTTTTACTACATTCAACCAAGACAGAATCAAATTTGATTAAATGGGCCCTTTTGCAGATTTGGTTAAGAGACTGCTGTTGGTAGACCTGAGACTTGTTGCTGGTTTCTATGTAATTTGCGTGTCTTTTATGCACTGAGGTGCAAGAACATTTAAGGCTTTATATACCAATAAAAGAATCTTTTATTACTCTGGTTTTGACCGGGAGCCAGTGCAGAGATTTAAGAACAGGTGTAATGTGTTTGTGTTTTTTAGTTCTGGTGAGCTCATGTGCAGCTGCAGTTTGGATCAGCTGTAGCTGCTGCACAGATGATTTTGGGAGGCTGGTGAAAAGACCATTACAGTAATCTAATCTACTTATTATGAATGCATGAAGTAGTAGATTTAGGGTGATCTACTGTCAGAAATATAATATAGTAGTAGGCTTTCATTTGTGTATAATCACATGAAAATAAGAATTGTGTATTTTCGTTACCTTAGAATGAGCCCTTTATACCTACAGCAGATTAATCAATAATAAAAATAATCACTTGTTGCAGCTGTATAACCTGGGAACAAGACAAATCTGCAAACTTATGCTTTGTTTGCTCTGGCCGCATGAAAACTACACAACATGAGTGAATGATCAGAGACTTACCATGAAATCTGAAGGTAATTTGTGAGTTATTTCTAAGAAATTTCAAATATATTACTTGGTAATCATCACCTATTTCCCTCAAAATGATGGGACCTGGAACTGAAGTGGTAAAGATTTGTGAAGCACATTGTTTCTCACTTGCAAACAAACATGGAATATTTAAAGCAGGAGATTTAAAGCAGAAACTCAGGGGAAAAACAAAAGTTAAAAGGTTTAATAATCACCCACATTGAGGTGAACTGATCCATCATTCTGTCTTTTTGTCTCCCTGTGACGTTTGTATTCCAGCTCGGTTCTGTGGTTCCTCGGGGGGTCGTGGAGCCTCAATAACAACATGAGGATTGCAGCTGAACCTGCTTTATTCCTCACAGACCTCCGTCTCTCACCTCCATGTTGGAATCACGGCAGGGAGAAGAAAAACACTCTCTGTATGCCTTCCTCCTCCTCCTCCTCCTCCTCCTCCTCCTCCTCTGCACTTTCTCTCACTTGAATGACATGGAACAACACGAGCTCTCCTCCTCCTCTCCAATCAGCTGTGCTCAGATGGTTTCCATCTGCTGTTTCTTCAATTCAACAATCATTTCTTACATTCTGTCACTCTCGAGGACTTCCTCTTTTGTCTCCTTCACCGTCTACATCCTCTGTGACACCAGCAGGTCTTTGGCATTAAGAGATCCTCCTCGTTACTGTCAGGACTTCTGATCTCCAGAGTGTCAGAATGACTTCATCTGTCCAGACAGGCTCTGGAGGGCTTACAGCAGGATTAACTAAGGTTTCTACCTGCCTCCAGCCCTACTGTATCCACACATGAGGCGGATACTCATCAGTAAATGTGACTCAGAATGACGCACAGCTTTCTGCTGAGGTTTGCGTTTATCTTCAGCTGATCAAAGTTGTAAGTACATGTCCAGGACATTTGGAGGACGTAACTGGATTTGACCTCATTTCTATTGGTTTACTTTGTGAAATTGTACTAAAGCAGAGGTGTGGGCTTGACTCATGTGTCAGACTGACTTAGAGTCTCACTCGAGTCACAGTTTGATGACTTTAGACTTGACAAAATCAAAAAAGACTTGCAGCTCATCATAAGTCTTAAAACTCTGAAATCCACGTCGCTTTGTATGTCAAAGCACGTTCATTCAAGTGCATCTAGTTGACTCAGAAATTTATACTAAAATGGCCATAAAGTAGTTAAATCTGAAAGTTTTTTTTAATATTTTATTTATTTCTCTGTAATATTGTAAATTATTTTAAAAAGACTCAAAACACAAAGGGACATGACTCAAGACTTTCCTGCAATGACTTGCAGAAAATGACCCGGGCCAACCTCTGCACACAAGTAACTGCTGATGTTTACTACTATCTGGATGCAAAGTTTGCAGAGTTGCAGAGTTTTTTCAGCCGTCTGATTTCTTTTGAGTTATTTAGAGAGTAACTTGGTGAGCCTGGTGTTATTACTGAGAGAGATGATGGGGAAAAACTTTGAAAAGTAAATCAAGGTTGTATGACACTGATATTTTCTTTAAAAACCTGCACAGGTCTGTATTTGTTAAGGATAGGATCATCTTTTATCGATGGATGTTGCTGCAACAGGCTGCCAACCACTCAGCTTATCCTGACTCTCCTAAAAACACCAAATGATAAGAGTAGCACATTTGAAGGTTCATATTCTTCCATTTTTTTTTTGTTGAGCTGCTCTTTTTCAACAGATCCTTCTCTTACCCATCCATCACCAGTTCCTCAATCGTTGCCACTGCCAACTTCCAAAACTAGAAGTTGCCGAGCCAAGAAAAAAACAATCAGTACCTGTTTCACCACATAAACAAGTCTGTCTTTTTGTTGCTGGGAAACACAAGTAACCAGCCCAGAACAAAGTGCTGGAGGAACTTTGCAGCTGTTGGCAGATGTGGCACAAGTCCACACATTCTTTACTAGTTTAGTGTAAGTAGAAGTACAGATACTTGAGTAAAGAAGACTCTGGTAAAAGTAGAAGGACTGATTCAACTTGTTTACTGCAGTAAAAGTGAAAAAGATCAGGCTCTGAAATGTCCTCAGAATATAGGATATTTCTACCAACTGTTTGTGTGCAAAGCCAACTGAATCTCACCTTTTCTCTACCAGATTCCAAGGATTTGATCTAGAACATACTCAGGAGGTTCTACCAAGAACCCTTCTATATTAAAGTACAAAGAACCCTTGACGAAGTTTTCTTCAAGGATTTCAACTATCCTTGAAGAACTCTTTTTCCTAAAACGTTTTTTCAAAAAGGGTTCTTCAGAAGCAAATGGATCTTGGTAGAACCTCTGCCCTTCAGGTAGAACCTGTATTTTTCAGAGGTCAGTTTAGCTGACAGTGTGTTTCACTCCTGTTACTGCTGAAACATCACAGAACAGCAAAGTGCAAAGAAAGACATCAAACACGGCTGTCTCCTGGTCAGTGATGGAGTTTGGGATTTGAAGGTTTAAAGAAGACGTTTTTCTGTCTAATGTCATTCGTGTCAAGTGAGATGTGACTCAGATGGCCTTTTAATGGCCTGCTGTCAATTAGAGGGAGCCAGAGAGGAACTATTGGTCCCCTGAGAGACAGAGGAGCAGGCAGAGAGGGGACGGGAGGAGAGGGAGGGGAGAGGGAGGAGAGGAGAGGAGAGGAGAGGAGAGGAGAGGAGAGGAGAGGAGAGGGAGAGGAGAGAGGGAAGGAGAGGGGAAGGGAAGGGAAGGGAGGGGAGAGGAGAGGAGAGGAGAGGAGAGGAGAGGAGAGGAGAGGAGAGGAGAGGAGAGGGAAGGGAAGGGAAGGGAAGGGAAGGGAGGGAGGAGGGGAGAGGGAGGGGAGGAGCTGAAGTAGGGATGGTGAGATTGATGGAGGACAAGCTGTGGTAAGAAAAGAATGGATGTAGCAAGGAGACAGAAAGGAGGACTGACAGAAGTCACAGCAAAAGGACAAACCTGAGACACCTCAAACAGAAACAGTTAAATTTAAACCCCAGAAATCTTCAGTGTTATTACAGAGTAACTTAACTCAGGTAAGACGTTGACGTCAATATTCGTAACATTCACCTGTGTCACACAACGAACAAAGCCCGGATTCACCTGAACAAGCTGAAGCAATTTTTTTTAGAAAAGTTAGCATGCAATCAAGCATTTTAGGCTGCAACAATCACCAGAAAGGCTCATGAAATCCTGGAGGAACTGGTAGTTGCCATGTTATTGCCTGTCATGTTATTGGGGATTGGGGATAATGATCTTAATTTCTGTCTGTAAACTGTACACACTAAAAACACTGACAAAACATTATTAGCATTTTGTAACATAAAATAGCAAAGTTAAGCTCTCAGCAATGCATCATGGGACAAATATACAAATGAGAGCCGTCTCAGTGCTAGGATCTGCAATACATGTGACCCTCACAAGTCAGAACCTCACAGCGCCACACAGTGGTTGAAGGACGCCGTGACAATGAAACAAGCTTCTCAGATGGTGAAAACTGTGACCGGATGTGAACACAAACACACAGAAACATCAACTGACACAGAGGGTTCAGCCTCATGTGACCTCACACATACTGTAACAGTAAGTCGTTAGATTATTGGACTAATTGAAAAAAATAACTGTTGGATTAATTGTTTCAAAAGTCACTGTTTGCTGCAGCACTAAACTTAATGTTACATCCACTGTTTTGAGCTTGAAAATTACAAATACAGCAACTTTACCACACAATTTAGTAAATGTTTGCATATTTGTGTGAAAACTAAGTGTGTTGGCTTGAATACATTTTTTGTGGTGGAATTTGTAAATGAGTTTTAAACTGAAACAAAAAGCTTTTTCAAGCTGCAGGTTTATTTTCTCCACTTCACAGCCGACACATTAGTTGTTCTGTGACATCTGCTGAAGTTTGAAGCGGTTCCACCTCGTTCTTGTCGGTATGTGAACAGCATGTCATCAGCTGGTCACGTAACAGGAACGTGTAAACTTGGAACCAAAATGCTGAAGTTAAATCGGCTCCTTCAACTAAACAGAACCGACCCCACAAACCCAATCACCATTTCCACCGGAGAGCTTCTCCAAACACAACGAATGTTTCAGTAGTGCCACTTACAGATTATATAACAACAACATGCTGTAATTAGTCTCGTCAGTCGCTGCCAAAAACAGTTCCAGAAATATAAACCGCCTGTAGAGCCACAACTTATCATCTGCACATTTCTGTTGGTGTAACATGTTGAGCTTCAGAGGGTCAGTACGTTTATTTTCTAACTTTGGACAAAAGCCCAATCTCAGAACTCAGTCCTGCCAACGTAGTTCACACGCTTTCACACCACTTCACCACCATATCATCAAGTTATTCAACATAAATCAGCCATGAAGAAAACAGTCATCATGCAACTGTACTTCATTTGCGATGGGGATGTTTCCTTTCCTTGAAATTTTCTTAGAAAGTTGTGGAAAGTAACTAATGAATCTAGGATGAAGTCGTGCAGAGCTGCAGAGATGCTCTGACCTACAAATCTTGTTCTGCTGAAGTAAGAAAACATGTTTGTTCGGTACAAACACCATTTTTGCATCAAAATTTTTATTTCATGTCATTTGTTGGTCATTCTTACTAATCCTGAATCATATTACAGTTGCAGTCTCTGTCAAAATAATTGCATTTTTTTTTTACATATCTTGCAACCCTTGTGTGTACTCCACTGAAGTTGGAGCAGTTTTTCAAATGATGCATTTATAGTTTTTGTTATATTTATTGTTCGTCATGTCCGTCATTGTCTAATTCTCTGAAAAACAATTTCCCCCAAATGTCAACCTGCTCCTTGTTCAGCATGTATTTCCAGCTGATTGAAGTTTTTATCAGTTTTCCCGTCAGCTGATGACGCAAAGTCCCCCCAAAAACTTCAACTTTAAAGGAGGAGGCAGCACTGACATAAGCTCAACTTCCACGTGTCTTTAATTGCTTCAAAGGATTATGGATTTTCCTACTTTTAGGAGAATGTTGTGCTTCCAGTTTGAGAAGCTGGTGTAAGTTTCTCGACTGGCAGTGAGAGAAATGAGCTGAGTCATGAGATCTGTCCCCGTCAGCAGAAGAGCCAAACTAAATCACCAAAACTGATGTCGCTGAGTTTTCAGCCAACAAACAGCTCTTATATATCTGAAGCTTCCTTCCTCTGTGTCCGCCGAACTCACTGAGTGATTATTTTGTCCTTTATTTGACACAGCAGCAGAGAAGACGAGGTCTCGAAGGTCGCAGGACCACCAGGAAGCCCCTCGTTTTCAAACTTTAACGGCCGTTTTGAAAGAAGGAAATTCAGTTATAATGAGGCGGCTGTTGTGTTCGCTGGACGTCGACGTTCCATCATTCCTGAGGCCTGAGGACTCCCCGAACAACAGCTGCAGCCGCACACAGAGTCACAGTAATTACACAGCCTGCCCATGAAAATATCTATCTCTCAATTAGCCAGGCGATGTGGTGTTATTGTGCCAATTATGATCCGGTTAAACATGGATATTCCCACATGAGGAGGAGGAGCCACACATCCTGACTGAGAGCTCTGTTTTCACATCAACCAACACAGAGACTGACAGGAGATCCGTCACCAGAAAACACTCGTACATCATGTCTGTCAAAGTCCAGAAAGGCAGCATATGTGGACAAAGACACTAGCCACGAGCTAAATGCTAATATTTGTCATGTTGGTGGTTGTATCTCCATGTGATGCTGGTTCTGATTAATGAGACTGCCTTCAGTGATGTCACTGTTTCTTTCTGCCATTACAGCTCTGCCCGTCACATTAATGTGGCGATGATGAATTGATGGTGAAAACGCCACATGTTGCACCTTTAGCCCCGCCCCCCTCGGCACCTCACCCCGACACATTATCCCCTCTCAGTCTCACAGAACTTCTCCTCTCTGTGATAGATTAACTCTCCTGACTGAGGCTGAGAGTGACGAGCCGGCCACCAGCCCAATTATCCTCACCTGTGTGTGTGTGTGGGGTGTTGTGTGTGTGTGTGTCAGAACTTGTCAGATATAATTACCCATGCCGAGGACCGTTGGCTGGATCACTCAGAGCAAAGTTACATGATTATAAATCACACTAGTAATTTCAGTCTATTTTAATAAGTGCTCTTTGTGACAGGCCTATTACTCTCTCACACTCCTCCACGTCTCGCTTTTTCCCTTTTTTTTTGCTATGTCTTCGTGCTCTTCATCGTCTCTGCGACACCCGCTCTGAGAGGTCACGGCTCTGCGGCACCTAAAAACAGACAGGTAGAGCTGGGAAGTCAAATTAAGTGTCTGAAATTAAGACAAACAGTAAAAAGGACGTCCATCAGTGTGGATGAGACGCTCTAATACGCTGAGATGTTCATATTTTCTGATTAGTTTACAGTCTGTGTTTAATATGACACTTTCCTGGTTCACGTCAGGTGATACAGGTGGTGTCAAAGCTTCATGCTGATATGAAACGTCTCTTCACCCACTGGGTTTGTAGCTTATCAAGTTCAAACACACCGAGCAACACGTCTAAAACTGGATCTGCTTTTATGGATGGTTTCAGTGATAGTTTTGTGTAGCAATTATTTCTTGACAAACCTTGCAATACAGGTTGCACAAGGGCTGAACAATTGATCAAAATTTAATCGAAATCGCAGCATGGCCTACAGCAGTTTTCAAATCGCAGGAGGCACAATTTGTGTTAAATGCAAAATGTGTGTCAAACTATCATTTTAAATTAAATATGGTGCTGCAGAAATGTCCCGACCTACACTTCATATTTTTACAGACTTTACAGACAACTTTGTTTGGCACAGATCCTGCAAAAATCCCACCATAGTGACATATTTTAAATGGAAAATAGATTATTGATGTATAAAAATTAGCCTTCTTTCCTTCCACATTAACAATATCAGTCAAAATAATTGCAATTAGATATTTTTTCCAAAATCATTCATCCCTATGTTGTATCATGGTTTCAGCGCACTGCAGCTCCCTTTGCTATTTTCGGCCCGATGCAGGTGTCAATTTCTCGCCCAACACTGACGCTGCGTAAGCAGCATGGGTACGTGTGCCCCGCTGAGCGCCATGGGCGTGTTGGTCAGGTTACCTCATGAGATCATGAGAGAATCAATCTCATCAGGCTTCAAGTTATCCGTTTGTGTCCGCATCAAAAGAGGTGCAGCCAATCAGCATCCTCGGCAGCTACGGGCGTGGTTTCAGGTGCGACGACAGCGAGAAGCGTCCATGGAAGTGACTCGATTTGATTTGATTTGATTTGATTTGAATTTTCTGTGGGTGTTGAATGCTGAAGTTGATGAAGTACACTGATATACTACATTTTTGACTGTTTTTCTTTCTGCACATGTATATGAAGGTGGATGTAAGGAGCCTGATAAGCTTTTTTGTTGCTCTTTGTTTTGTTGTTTGTGTCCGTGGGAGGATTGACAACAAACACACATTTATTTGTAAAAAAGGAGATGAATATAAATGTAAGGAGATGACAGATGACAAATGGAGAGAAAATGGAGAGAAATAATCATATCCCAGGAGAGAAACAGAAGAAGTGAGGCTATTTTATGAAATATATCATAAAGACAAATAAGAGAAAGCGCTGATGGAGAGAAAAGGAAAAGACAAATGCAGGTAAAAATAGAGAGAGAAGGAAAAGATGATGGCTGAAAACAGAGTGTGTCCATTTAGGAGGAGACGGGGAGAGGAAGAGAGCAATAGAAAAAGATCAAAAGAGAAGGTAGAAAAGGGGCAGAGAGGATTTCCATTTACTTCACCAGGGATGTGATTAAGGTTGCTGTGGTGATGCTTGCCATAACCATGGCAACAGAGATTGTAGGTGCTGTGCTGCAGTCCACACTAAGAACCAACAATGTGATTTTCTGCCTGGACATTAGAGGAAAAAAAAAAGAAAAAAAGAAAAAACCTGAAGCACACACAGAGACGCACAAAACCAGAGGAGTCGCTTCTCATTGGTCGACTCGGTGAATGGCGCTAATCTGCTCCATGCTAATGCTATAATATAACACACACTGTGAGCTATGAGAGCATTTTATTTTGAAACTGTTTCCCTCCAACATCCCTGGTCCTTCTTTGGGGCTTTTATTGTGAAACAACCCAGGGTTCAACATTAACCGCTGATCTGTGGTTGGCTGAAGAATTTCTTGACAAAATTTATGAACAATATTTGTTTTTGTTTCTAAAATAAAAACAAAACACATTTTGTCTCAAGGGCTTTAAAAATCTGCACAGTGTGCGACAGCTGCTGTTGTGTAAACCCTGTGATCAATGAATTTTCATGATCATATGTGTAAATGATACAGATTTTTGTTTTTTAATTTTGTCAAAAGGTCAAATAAACACATTCATTTAAAAATAAGAGAATTTTCTGTTAAATATTTCATGTTTCAGGCTTTTTTTTAATGAATAGACTAATCTAATGAGTAATTAATTGATTATTCTAAAGAGTGTTTTTGAATTACTTGGCTCATTAATATTTCAATATTTTATTCAGTCATAATCCTGAAAAACAGACCAAACCACATTAGAATAATGATAATAGTGGCACATTTTTAAATTGGTCTAATTTTCCACCCAATTTAACAGACTCCATTTGTATAATGCCTGGTAAGAAAAATATTGGAGCTCAAATTCAGAATTACAGACGGTAACAACAGTCTGTGACTCTTAGTTTAATTTCCTCACTCAAACACGGGGTCGGGAATCGTTTGGATACGATTCTGGTTTTTAATGATTCTTGATTCTGATTCTTTGAGGGGCCACAGGTCACTTATTTACTTCACTTTCCATGTACAAAACATTTCATGGTTCCAGCTTCACCAGAGTAAAGATTTTGTCCTTTTCCTTTTGATGACTTCAATCATTTTCATTTAAATCTCAGTTTGGATGCTGATGAACTACCTACAGCGCCCACTGTGTGGCGCTGTAGAGCTCCGGCTTGTGAGGTTCACATGTGCTGCAGATATTAGCCCTCATTTGCACATCTTCCCCATGATGCATTGTGCTTTTACTTCAGGTGTCCGTGCAGAGCAGTCGTCCTGCTGTATTTCTAATGTGTAAAACCTACAGAGAGACAGAATATTTTGCAGACTGATGTATTTCCCTAATTGATGACGTCGATTACATCAATAAAAATGTCTCCTTGGTGACACAGTAAGAATCAGCATGTTGAGTAAACACCCTCGATGTTTGTGATGATTAGAGACAAATCATGAGACATGTCTGTCCAAAGATAAAATCAACGTGTTGATGTGAGAGGCTGAGACGGCTGTTCCACATACAGATTACTCACTCTTCAGCAGGACTGTCAGAGAAAATGATTGGTTGTTTTGATGACCAACAAACAGGAAACAGCATCCTGGGAATGAGGACATATTTGGAAATTAACAAGGAGACAGTTTTCAGCAGAGGATCACAGCTGATGATAACGCTGCCACTCAGCAGAGGAGACGTGAGTGATTTAGGATGGAAATCAGGTGGAGAGGAGGAAGAAAGACGGAGGAGACGGACTGATCGAAACGCAAAGAGACAGATGTAGAATTCAGAGAGCAAAAGAAGACACGCTGTCCATGTTTGATCCAGGTGAGGACGACGGACACAACATCACGACACAGAAACAGTTACTGCTGCTTCAGAGACGTAAAACACAACAGAATGAACTCTGACGGAGCTGCACAATTCATCAAAACTTTATTGCAATTTTCAAATCGCAGGAGGTGCAATGTTTGTTCAAGGCAAAACGTGTCAAAAAACTAAAATCTGGACTGACCAACTTTCTTGAACACCACAGAAGAAGAGACTGTTTTTAACACAGCAGCAGAGACGGCAGTGTGAGGGACTAAAGGTGCATTTCAGTGTTTCCAGGTCAGGTCGACTTTATCTGACTGCTGATGTTTTACAACACAACAAGTTTGAAGACTGATTTTCTAACTTCCAAACGTCCCACACACACTATTTAGTTCATTTTAGAGCACTTACTAATTATCATTTGCTTATTTAGAAATAGTGGAATATAATTATTTAATAATTTTGGGATAAATCTCAATAAATTGGGATAACAGTTATGATACTTGCTAATTATCACATATAATACCATGAAGTTTGGGGCAAATGTGTCAAATAAAGTTCAACATGTGAAATGGTAATTACCAACTACTTGCAAAAAAAAATGTCGCACATATTACTGTGAAATTTGGGGTAAATTATAATGATAACACATCTGAGGTCGTGTTGGCTCAGTACCATTTTGTCATGTCAGATACCACAACACTGCTGATGCTGATAAACATCTTTTTTCTCTCTTAACTCTCAACAACTGAGTGTGTGAAATATTTCACACACAGAAAGTTTTTATGTAATAAATTATGCTAATTAGAGCTGCACAATAATAATATAACCAAGTGCAATATCCAAATTGCAGAACCCAGTTTTTTTGAAAAAGGAAAAATGTGAGAAAACAGCTTGATAATGAGGAACTGCAGAGACGCTCTGACCTAAAAATCTTGTTCTTCAGACACAGACCCCAACAAATATCACATCGTCACAATTTCATTTTCAGTAAAAATGAAAATCATGATGCTAAAATGATCACTTCCACTAATCGTGCATCATGCAGCCCTAATGCTAACATTGTTAGGATTGTACTTTTCTTTCTTTCTGATATTCGATCCAGTATCACACAGATACCAGTACTGTGTATCAGATCTGCACCATCCTTTATCTAAGGACAGAATGTAGGACAGTGTGTCCCCAACGAGATGAGACGTCTGGTTTGTTCAGTTCAGAAAAGCAAAGTGTTTTAGTGCATTTGGATTTCATACCATGATAATTAGCTTTTCATGTTTACAGTGAAGCATTTTGTTCTGAATACTTTGTGACAAACTGCAGCTGAGAGGCTCAGCTCCACTTTTAATAACAGCATTATCTCCCTCTCAGTCCACAGCACACACATCAACTCCTGCCTCTGCAAAATCCATTAAAGCAGTCATGTTGTTCAGGAAATTATTTTCTTTCACTTCATTATTATCAAACAGGCAGAAGACTATAAAATGCTTCCAGGTGCCCTTTATCATGAACGGTTTGATTAACTGCCTGTTATGTTTCCTGCTGCATCACTTCTCATTTGTACAAATAAAGAATCAGGTTTTTCCAACATTAAACCGTTAATAATATCACTGCTCACACTTGTGTTTGATAAGTCAAAGTTCCTGCTGCACAGTTTGAGAATCCCTGCATTTCCACATGATAATATAAAGTAAGAAAAATGATTAAATATTCACTTTTATGATTAACTTCTTTAAAGTCAGAAGTTGATTTTCAGAGTCCAGCAAATGAGGCGAAGCCTGTGGGTGTTCGGAAGGTAAAATATCAATCTTACATCTAATTTAGTTCTCATCACACAAAGAGTTTGGGTGGATGGTGCATTTTATAATTACAATTAAAGTAAAAGTAGCTGAGTTGATTTGATTGGGTTTGTTTGAATTAGCTGAATATTCTTAGTTTAATTTAATAGACCAAAGATAGATTCACTCCAGGACTTTGAGATTTCTTTTTTTTTTCTTCAAATAAACATAAAATAAATAGTATTCACTCCTGTACCTAAAATACATAAACCAAAATGCATACAGGGCTGAAATAAAAGCAATCAAACAAAAAAATCAGGATTTCTCAGCAGCTGCAGTTTTCCTGTGGGACTTCTGTATGGTGAAGCTAGTGGAGTATTTCACAGGCCTTTTCTGTGATTGTTGCCTAAAATGCCTGATTTCACAGCAGCTCTTCTAAAAAACTGCAATGCATGTTGCAATGTTTTCAGGCATTTTTTGCAATGAAATTGCAAGAGAAAGTTCTAGTTTTTTGTATTTGAAATTTAATTAAAAATCAAAGACAACTTGTTCCAGGCAGAATAAAACTGGACTGCTCTGTGTCCTCTCTACCAAAAACACTCAGAATTACAAAAATGATAAAAATCTGCTTTGTTTCGAAATGAAGAAGGTCACCTGGACAGAAAGAAGTAAAATCTTTTTGGAGCTCAAAACTCAATTAAAACAGCACAAAATGATAAAATCAAGGTGCACAGAGCGTTGGTCAATAGCAATGACAAATGTTGTGTTCTTTTCAGTTTGCATGACAAAATAAAAAAGATATAAATGCAATAAAAACAGTGAATATTAAAACAAAACATGGTCAGTTCATCCAAACGTCAAACATCATTCACGTATGATGTTTGCCCGGGGGACTGCTGTGATTGGTGGAACTCACAATAACATCACATATAATGTGCGAACAAAAGTATCGAGCTGAACAGAGCTGAATTTGTGTGAAGTGCTGCAGTCGTCACATGGTAGCAGAGTACAGGAAGAGGAAGTGACCCTAACCTGACCTGCACGTTTATCTTTGGGAGCAGTGCAGGATTGGTTGACAGACAGTAAATAGAACACTCAGTTATTAATTTAATTTTTACCCTGGGTTACAGGATAAATTCATGCACATTATTAAACATATTTGTGTTTCGGGTCCACATGTGCCTCGTCGTGGCTTCAGTCGGTGCACAAACAGGTAGAAAACTCACAGCCTCTGACTTTGAAGTCACATATGGGCATCTGTGTAGGTAATCATATCAGATAATTGAATCATTTGCTTCATGTCATCAGGCCTGTACGTCCCTGCAGCCCACCCCCTCCACCCCCCAACCTACCCCCCGAGCTGCATGTTTCAATTTCCAAACTGAACAGCCCGGCCCGATGCTATCAGACGGAGCGGAGAGACGGACGGTGTGATATCAAAAGATTTTTTAATGTCATTTCAAAGAGAGAGTAGGTGGTGGAGGAGGACAGAAGAGACTGGGAGGGGTTTTAAAGGACTGACACACACTTTATTATCTTAAAGTTTAAAGTTTAAAGCTCTGTGACTTCTGTGTGCAGGTTTTCATATAAAAGAGACCGTTCTGTGTGTCTAGGAGTGTTTTTTCCTTTTTCCATGATATTGAAAGACATACTGAGTATTCTTTTTTATACTAGTATTGTCACCTGACTTCAACACATCAAACATAACACCAGAGTGGTGCCTTCACAAATGACGTACCTACAGTGTTATAGTCTGAAGTGTAGGAGCACTGACCAGGCTGCCATATATGATGTTTTGGGAGTGAGAACCAGCTGACGGGGAGGCATTTACTTTGGAGGCATGCAGGTTTTTCAGCAGAGAAAATAACCCCTGAAAGAGTCTTATGGAAGCTTGTGTGCAGGCGAGATGCACAGTGAGAGTCCAGATAGGAGGCAGTTAAACAAAAATTACAGCACAGAGTGCTCTATCGATCCAGACAGTAGTGGACTTGACAGAGGAGGAGAAAGCCAGCTGGAATACAGTCGATTTTTCGGTCCGGTAGCTATCACTCCCACGAGGATGCAAGACCTGTAATAATCACAAATAACATTGTTTGCAAGGGACTCCATTCAACCAAGCGCAGCAGAGAAAGTGGCATTACCTGACCTCCCTTCACTGTACGGACAGCCTTTTGTGTGAGCAGGCAGGCCTGGTGGAAATGATGCTCGCTGAGAAAGGTTTTGTGGAGCACTGAGCTTTTCTGACTTCTGTTCAGTGTCAGAGATCCGGTCACTGCAGCTGCTGCCCTCACTGAAAGTCTCTCTGCACACGAAATGTGTTAATAATGAGAAACTTGAGCTCTATTCATGTGCTATTAAGTCTTAAACTACAGTTAGAAAGTGGTCTACAAAGAAATACAAGCAGATTTTAAAAGAGAAGTCTGTCATATATTTACTGCAGTAAATCTTAAAAATTTCAATTCTGGGCCAAAATAATTGTTTTTTGTTGCTTGTTTCTTGATAATTAGGGTTCAGATTAATGCAGAATGTTCACTGAATGAGTGTGGTAAAATATCACTTCCATAATGCTGTTCAGTCAGACCGGACAATAATCTTTGTGTCGGCATGTCATCTTTGCAGCTGTGGCAAAGGTCAAGCTTGCATGCACCATGCGCAGGTTTTCATTATAATGTTGATTAATGTTGAAATGACATTCAGTTGCCTCAGTAATTATTACTATCACCAGATATCACACTGAAGTGGTCATGTTTGGAGCCCACACACATGAGGATCATGAGCTCCTGCTCTCAGGATGGAAAATCTGCCATTTTTGTGAAAACAGAGGTTATTAATCCTGACGCCTCGACACATCTCACCATCTAACATTACTAAGGCCAACGTTTTTTGACCCCAAATGTTCAACCCAAGCTGGCACCTATGAGAATATATATTTATAATTCTGCTTTATAACATAAAAGTCTTGTAAACCTGATTGACAGAGTCGACTTACTCAGACTGAAACATGTTCAGGTGATCTTACCTGCAGAGCTTCTGTGATTTAACTCACATTATTTTGTCTTTCCAAAGTGCTACTTTTACTCTCTGTCGTCCTGTGAAATACTTCTATAAAGAAAAAGAAACTGATGGGAAAACAATCCACAAAAAACAGCCAAATGATTTTTGTTGTTTTCTTCTGCGGCGTGAAATCGAGGTGGAAGACATCGCTCCGGGAGTCTCTGTTAACGGGAACAAAAACTAATTCTGTCCGAGTTTCAGAGAGCGGCAGAACAAGATAATCGCCTCCAACATTTATAGAGTCGATATTAGACGTTTGTTGAAAAGTTTTATTGAAAGGGAGAAGTCCTGCAGCTCAATAGAAGGCTCAGAATTCATCCTTGGCTTTCTGCTCTGAATTCTTTTCAGCACTTTTCAAAGGTTACAGACACATTGTCATGCACTATTCATGCTGGAACGGACCATTGTGCGCCGGGTGGTGTCGGAGAAAAGGTTGGAATAAGTGGAAAATGTCTGTTTTTGTGGCTGTGACTAAACGTGGGGCCGCTGAAAAATATGGTTTTGGCAGCGGCTGTTTGATGTCACAGCGTGATGTTCATACCTCAGCCAACAAGCATTAATATTTCAAAAGGAGTTATGACTCTTTCTCACATCCACATGCCGTTTTCTTTTTCAGCTCCTCTTTTCTATTTCATCTCCTTTCATTACACCTTTTTTCAATTTTTTCCTGGTTATTCTTTTCATCTTCGCTCTTTATTCACTCAGTTTCATCTCCTTTCCTGTTTCCTTTTGTGCGTTTTTGTTGTATTTTCTCCCCTATCATCCCTCCCTTTGCTCCTCATCTCTCTGGTCCACAGGAACCAACAGAGGAAGTGAAGCAGGTATTCAGACTGGAAACAGCACCGAGTGTAAAAAATGCAAAGGCCTGCATGTGTGGGTGTGAGGTTATAGATGGTTATAGATGACACAAAGATGACATAAGATCCATTAAGTCTCGTTTAAGTAACAGATCCACGAATTTAGACACAGAAACACTTGAATTTACAGTCCATCACAACAATCACCAGGTTAATGAAGGAAACAGTGGCAGCTGATCAATGAGGCGCCACTCTCCCCACATCCCAGAGCTTAGGTGAAGAAGACTTAATTACTGTGTAAATATTACTGTATATTACATTGAAGGACATCACAACATTGATTCCTACACATCCTGCCTCTCAGCAGAAACACACATCAAAGATCCAGAGAAGCAGAAATTTGATCACATTTGGCACAGCTTGGCTGCCATACGCTCTGCTCAGCACGGTCCAGTGAAACCACATAATTGTCATTATAACTGCAGAATAAGATATCATTCATCTGCAGAGAAATTTCCAGAAGAAGCCGTGTTGAACCATTCTTGAGCTCTGGTCTTGGTGGTATCATATCTCCATCACAGCTGTGTCCAGCATGTGCACATGTAGATGTGTGTTTTTTGACGCTCCAGATGGAGGACACCATATGTTTGAGACAAAACTGCAGCATGTAAGATGCATGTAGGCTCATTATCACTGCATAAATACAATATGTACATGCAGCAACAACATGAGCATATCATACAAACAGAAATAAATCATCAAAACAAACATGTGTGCTTATCTTTGGCAAATAAACATGCAACATGTGTTCTTGTTAGCAAAAATGAGGCAGCGCGGGTGGCTCTTCAGGTTGGCTCTACCTCCGCCCCCCGGGGTGTGAAACTTCCGTCTCTCTTGAGCACGGCCGGGTTCCGACATGCGAGGACAGACGTTTAATAATTCCCACGGGGGGACTTACAGGCACGATGAGGCAGCAGCATCGACGAACGAAGCCGTCTCTAATCTCTGTTCAACAGACGTGAATGACAGATCGAGATACGGCTCCGACTCTGCTGAGCCCTCAACTGAACTGAAGAGAGACAAAAAGTCCCTGAGGAGGAGGAGGAGATGAAGACGTCCAGGCATGTCAGGGAGAGGACGCATCAGGTGGCAGTGGTTTCATTATCGATTAATCTGTTAATATCAGTGCTTTTTCAATTCATCATCATCAAATAATGCATTCAATGTCAATCAGATAATCGATTAATAAACACATCATTTCAGCAGTTTCAAACTTGCTGTAGATAATTTATTAATGTCTTTATTGTGAATCATTTTGGTCATGATAATCACTTCATAAAAGTCAAATTTTTAATCTAATTTAAATTAAATTTTTGTTATTTTGCTTCATGCACTACAAAAATGAATATTATGATTATTCAGTTTAAAAAAACTTGTCAATTGATTCAATGTCAATCAGATAATTGATTAATAAACATATCGTTTCAACTGTTGTTTCTGTAGCTGTCAAATATAAATAAAGGTTTGGAAGGCTTAGCAACAGTAACTAAGGAGGGCGGTGCTTAGCCAAGGTTCAATTCCTGTATGAAGTTAATCCAAACTAGCTGAATCCTTTAAGTCCTAATTCCAGGTGTATTCCCTCATTTAAATGCAGTGAAACATGTTGTGAATGGTTTAAAATATGTTGCCAGTGTTTCACGTCACAGTGTAACCTCATAATTATAATCATTTTGAACCAATCAGAACATGAGTTGTGTTCCTCCGGCTGAACAGAGACAATTAACGACTTCAAATCTAATGTTCAGTTTAAGGAAATATTGTGTCGAGATAATAAAACTCCGTCTTTATTCGCAGTCAGCACTAAATGTAATGTGAGGAGATATCTGAATGCAGGAGGGATTTTTAAATCATTTAAATTTGACTCAGCAGAGGGTTTCTTCTGCAGCTGTAATCTGATAAAATAATCAGTTTAAGAGATGTTAAGGAAAGCACTTCTCTTCCTCCTCGGCTTCTCTCCTCTCTGTATTCTCTCCATCAAAGCAGAGAGAAATGGGTCTGTTCCAGAGGGATGAAAACCACAGAGAGGTAGAAAATTATCAACTCTCCCCGTCCTTCACTTCTTTTTCCATTTTTGTTACCTCCTTTCCTCTCTTGTGTTTGCTTCATTTTGTTCATCTTTTGGCTCTTTGGAAGAGGGTTAGGAGATGGATGAAAGGGTCTAGGAGAGAGATGACGGGGTCGAGGATGGAGAAGAAGAGGTCAAGTGGAGGGAAGACAGGGTCAAGGAGAGGGATGAAGGGGTTCAGAAGAGGGATGAAAGGGTCAAGGAGAGGGATGAAGGTTCAGAAGGTATGAATGAAGGGTTCAGAAGAGGGATGAAAGGGTCAAGGAGAGGGATGAAGGGGTTCAGAAGAGGGATGAAAGGGTCAAGGAGAGGGATGAAGGGGTATAGGAGAGGGATGAAGGGTTCTAGGAGATCGGTAAAGGGTTCTAGAAGAGGAATGAAGGGGTCTAGGAGAGATATAAAGGGTTTGAGGAGAGGGATGAAGGTGATGAAGGATGAGGGGGTCTAGGAGTGGGATGAAGGGGTTGAGGTTAGGGATGAAGTGCTCGAGGAGAGACATTAAGCACGTGTTGAAAGAGGCTTTTAGGCAGCGTTTCATACAGACGCTAACCTTGTGCATCAGTATGAGACTCTGAAGAGCATGACAAAGCAGTCATGGATGAGTTGCAATGAGAATGCATTTGGTGGTGTAGACGGGGCTGAGCCGGAAGGCAAAACTTTTGATTTACCAGTCAATCAACGTTCCCAGCCTCACTGAGGTGGGGAATCTGACCAGCCTCTTCTTTGGAGGTTTTCCTGGCATGTCAAACTCGAGGTATACCCAGAACTCCTGGAGGGATTACAGGTCCTATTTGGCCTGGGAACGCCTCGGGATCCCCCATGTCTGAAGTACCCTGCTGCTACCACAACCTGACCTCTGATATGTGGAAGAAAACAGATGGATGGACTCCAGCTCCATGTATTTGTTCACAGGCCAGTCTTGACCTGAGCAATATGGCAGCGACACTGACGTATCACAGCAACAGGCCAAAGTGGTCAATGTGGCGTCTACGTATGTCAATGATTTTGACATGCCTCCCTAACCTGCCTTTCATCTTCTTCTTCCTTTTTGTCTTCTCTTCCTTTCCTCCTCACCTCTCTCTTCTCCACCCACCTTCCCATCTTTTCTCCTATTTCGTTTCATTCTCCTTCGACCATTCCCTCTCCTCTCCCTCTCTCTCTCTCTCTCTCTCTCTCTCTCTCTCTGTCCTGATGAATACAGATGAGCTGCTTGATCGTCCCGGGAGGCCTCTTTACTTTCCTCTCTGCAGGAATAACAGAGGAGGAGGGATGGAGTCGTTTCCTGCGTGCTGTTTTAACAATTAAAGCAGTCCATATGGTGTCCACCGGCTAACAACCACTGCCAGAGCCGTACGTTAACAACAACAGAGAGCAAACTAAACTCCTCGACTACTGAACGACCAATGCCGACAGGACCTCGAGCCCCGCCCCCCCAGGTGTCATAACCTCAAAATAGGTCTCCAAGTGAAGCTTGTTTTCAATGAGCAGGACACTTGTTTACATCAGCAGCAGCCGACTGTGCAAATGATGTACTCTGTTAATGATGTAACAGACAAACTTACAATGAGGCTGATACATCCGGTTACCATGGTCACCACTAGTAACTCATGCTGCTTTCAAATGGCACTCGTGAGTTCAGACCTTCAGAGCGGGATGTGTAGTTGAAATTCTGTTTGGCATCTTAGAGTTTCAAGAGCTCAGACCATCGTTGCCAGGCAACTGACAACAAAAATGGACCCTGTGTCCTTTTCAGAAATGGAAATGATCGTATTATAAGAGCTGCACTATCAGAGGGTGTCAACACATACGTGCTCATGAGAAGTGTTTGTCTGCAAGAACATTAATCTTCAGATTCTTGAATGAGAGACATCCTGCTGTCTCATCCACAGTTCTTCTCTTGGGTTGGAAAGTGTTAGAGAATATTGGACTCAAGTAAAAGTATCAAAATATTTTGTTCCATTTACACACGTGTATCATGAATTTTTGTGACTTCTGATTTGAAATGAAGCAAAGTACAATACCTGGAATATAAAACTGTTAAAGGACGAGTCTGTACAATTTAATGGCATCTGGCAGTGAGTTTGTATACTGCAACAACTGACATAAATAAAAGATGGACGGCAGGTCTCCACTTGCTCCCACTGTACAAAACAGAAACCAAAATATCCCAGATACAAGTGCTACCATCTTGCGCTGATGACATCAGAGCTTAGCTGCCAATCATGACGTGAACCCCCCTGTTTATATCTTCAAATAAGAAATTAAAATCAAACTGACCAGTAAAATGACCATTTGAACAAACATCAGCGTGATGAGAACGACCTGAAATCACAGAAACCATCTTTGGGAAGCATTTATTTGACGTGCACTTTTATTTTACAGTTTTGCCTGTGTCCCATTTGCTAACATGAAGGGGCGGGGTTTATGCCTATACTGCAACCAGCCACCAGGGGGCCATCCAGATGTTTTGGCTTCACTGTTGGGGAGCTGTCATGGCATCCCTTTCTACATACAATTAATGAATTGAATTCCACTCACCACACCCTCCCCTTCCAAGCAGATAACGTGAAAAATATTTCAAGGCCGCATCTAGTGCCAGTTTTTGGTTTGTCCATTCTGCGTAGTGTAGAAACACGGTGGTTCAACATGGAAGCCTCTTTGGAGGAGGACCTGCTCCTTCTGTAGATGTAAATGGCTTGTTTTAAGGTAATGAAAACACGATTCTTATTTTTAGGTGATGACACACTAGGTGCGTTTACATGGACACAAATATTCCAGTTTTATTCGGTTTAAAAGCCCAAACCGAATAAAACTACTCCATATAAACACCTCAATCGGAAGGAACATGCCCAAACCGAATGAAATTTCATTCGGTTTCAGAGAGGTGGATAAACCTTTCTTTAAACCGAAAGAAATGTCATGTAAACACTCGATCGGTTTGTTGTGCGGCTGCGCCGTTACCCGTGCATGCTCTGGTTCTTGGTGGTGGAAGGGAAATATAGTGAACTGTTGCGGTTACTATGTGAGGGTCCTGCTGTAGCCGATCCCCTCGCATAGATCGCAGGAGGAGGAGAAACTGCTGCGCCTGTAGCTTAAAGGATAACTTCGGTATTTTTCAACCTGGGCCCTATTTCCCCATGTGCATGTGTGTATGATGATAGCTACAACTCGCTTCAAAATTGGTTTTGACAGTTGTGTACGGAAGTAAAAGCTTCTTCTTCTACTGTTTTTAACAAATTTGACCGCCAAAAGTTGACTGCAAACGTCACAGCGAGTTTATTCGGTTTATTCTGAATAAAGCAGTGGCTCATGTAAACACCCGATCGGATTAGATCATGTCACATGTAAACAGTTAACCCAAAAGACTCATTCGGAATGAATTTAATCGGAAAGAGGAAAAGTGTCCATGTAAACGCACCTAGTGATGAAAACATATTTATGAATATTATATTCAATTTCTACCATATTCCAACAATAAATCCACTTAAATCTGACACACTGGACCTTTAAGTACATGTAAAATTACTCATTTTTAAAAATCCTCTAAACAGTTGGCTGACACAAAAATACATCAACCTACAATCATTTATATAACAGCCCACTCTTACTCTACAGCAGCTATGATGCTGGAGGTACTGGAACTGCAATAATTAATTGATTTTCAATTATTAATCTATTATTAAATTAATCAGCATCTATTTTGATAATCAATTAATCAGTTTGAGTCATTTTTTTCCACAAATCAATTAGTTGTTTGTCCACAACTCAAAGATATTCAGTTTACTGTCAGACATGAGTAAAGAAACCAGAAAATATTCACATTTAAGAAAAAATTTCTTTATGTTAAAAAATGTCCCAAACCAATAATTCGATGATTAAAATAGTTGGTGATTAAATGAATAATAAATTCATCATTGATTAATCATTGCAGTCAGTCTGACAGAAACACAGACGAGGCTGGTTGCCATGAATCCACTGACCTCCCCTCCATCCCAAACTCCCCTCAGGCTCTGACAAAGACGCTTTGAACATTTTATATTTTGTGAACACACACACAACACAACACACACACAACACCACACCATATGCTGTTTTACAAGTGCAGGTACACACACCGGCACTGGGGGCAGCGACGCGGGAGGAAGCATGGCTTTACATCCTGCAGCTGGCTGTCATCGTTAAAGTGATGATGAAGGAAGAGCGAGAGAGCATTTTAATTACCACTTCCTGTGAGGTGATAAAGGACAGACGGCAGCAAACATTCATTTTTCAGGTTTGTGTTGAAGTTAAAGTCTCTCTGGTTTGGTTTGACTGAAGGCAGCTGGCAGTGACGCTTCAACATTATATTTAAAATAACTTTGGTTATGACAACATGGTTTTATGCTTTATTTCCTCGTACAGTGCGATAACTATAATCTGGAGTGTTTCTAAATTGTCCGTCCCATTTTCCTTCTGTTAGAGTTCCTGTCATCATTTCCAAACTGATTTTTTTATGTTTCCATCTGCAAAATACAACCCGTCCATCAGTTTGAGGATCCAGCTTCTAAAATGAGATAATTGCACAGTTGTAGGATGTAAATTGTGGTGTTTCAGAATGATCAACAATAAAACAATTAAGCCTCGGCTCCGTAATTCACTGTGACGGACTGTCCTTCAGCTGGTTTTCAGGGAGATGGACTGAAACCAGTCGCTGCCAGGAGGGAAGGAAATCACTGCAGAATATTAGGTTTTAAACTAAATGTGAATTTCTGTCTTAATTTGTAGTTCGAACCTTTTCAGTCTGCAGGAACTGGATTTTCTGCTGCACTGTTTAGTTTGGTGTTATGGCCATTTTTCTTATATGTTGTGGTGTTTTTTTGTTTGTTTGTTTGTTTTTCTTCCAAATACAGATTTATTTTGCAGTCACATACTGAGAATAAATTTCAGATTCAGAATTCGAGATGAGAAGAAAAAGATCCATGGTGTGAATTTAATGAGTCTGTGTTTATGGACGGAGGAGAGAGGAGCCGAAAAAGATCAGCATGGAGGGACGATGATCACAGACCAAACAAACCAGACCTCACAGGTAAAATCAGTCATTTTACCTCACAGAACACAGGAGTGTTTATCATGTTTCGGTGCCTTTTTATCCCTTTTATTTTCAGTCAGGACAGCTGAAGTTAGGACAGGAATGGGAGAGAAGACAGACTGGGGGGACGACAGGCAGTAAATTGTAATGTTCCTGGTGACTAGTTTCTTTGCAGATTAAACGCAAATTTTAATTTAGACTTGTTGACTTATCTACCACTTAGAAAAAACTCAAGCAGTTAAAATTGAGCACAAGTTATTAGCTGAAAACATTGTTAGAAAAAATACTGTGTGTATTAAGAATCTTTTGAAACTATTAATCATAGTCTACAATCAGCACAGCATATTTTAAATGCTGCTGAAATGTGCGCTAATTTGCGCCGTGTATTATGAATATTACACATTAACCTACAAAACATGACAACAACTCACCAAATGTTTCTGCTTTTCAGACCGAAAAGGATCACAGAGTCTGCAGGTAAATGATGTTGTTCACCCAGAGCTGATGTCATCTGCAGCCTGACACACAATGTGGCTAACATTAGCAGTGCTAACAGCAGCAGCAGCTGCTCTGTTTGCAGGTTAATGTCCGTCTCTGTGCTGAATGTGGTCACATGTTGCTCCAGTTGAGTGATTATATACCAGTTTATTCTGTCACAGTCTACATTCAACCTTATTTCCATTTTCTGTATTAAAACACTGACAAACCGTGCTGGTTTTACAAGCTGTGATCTGTCCGACTTTGCTGACCACAACATCCACGGTTGTGTGGTCCATCGGGGTGTTTGTGCTGGGCGATAGGAACTGCTGTTTGAAAGAGCAGCAGCCCTGACTAGTGGCAGGCAGCTGTATAACACCTTAGAAGCAACAGTTAACTGGCATTGTACATCAATAAAATATTGATAAATACTTTAACTGACTGGTATTTCTTGTGCTGACTAGCAAGAAATGCCTCACCACATATGGCACATGCTCCACCAACTGAGCTGCCACGGCGCCTCTGAAATCAGTCATTTTACCCTGCAGTATGCAGGAGTTGCTGGTCCACCGCTGCCTCCATCTGTTGTTTTGTTTGTGTTATTGTGTGACTTTTAAAAGGACAGTTTGGACTCACTGAAGTCACACAAACAAGCTAGCAGATGGAGGCAGCTGTAGACCAACAACTCCTGTGTTTTGTGACGTAAAATTACTAATTTTGTCTGCAGAGTTTGGTTGGTTTGGAGATCGCTCTAACTGACTTAAACAACTTCAGTTTCCAGTCAGAAAAGTCTGACAGCAAGATACAGTGGTGAAAATATTCTAAATATAGCAAACACTTAAACTGATATTGATTGTTTAGGTGTCTAAAACACATGTTGCTGCTGACGTTAGCTTAGCTTCCCACACCAGTATTCCTGCTGTTTCTCCATCTACTGTAGTTAAAACACTGACTGTGGAGAAGAACCCCATACAACCAAATAATCTGAACTATCCCTTTAATGACAGTAAACTCTGTTATTCACACCATTACTCTGACCTTCCGTCCATGGATACAATAACTGGAGCCATGAGATCCATCCGTTATGATGCTTCTAATTAAAACACGGTTCAGACAGCTGACAGTTCTCCTCGTCACCTCCCTGCAGTCTGTTATTTCATTCTGACCCTGCTGTCACAAACTGTACGTGCACAAACACAGTCTGTCCTGACTTGTTGATGTGTTTGACCTTCCTCTGTGTTATTTTTTTAATGTAATTTGTTCATTTTGATAAAGGAACTTAATGAAAGCCACTCAACCTGACATGTCGGGTCAGACTGAGAACTGGGCAGAAGGAGAGTAACAAAGACAGCGACAGATGACAGAGAGCCGGACTGATGGAGACACAGATCATGAAGAAAATGTGATAAAACGTCTGGAAGCAGTTATGAGCTCCCAGGCCTTTATCCCCGCCGAGCTCGGGGCAATTTCACAGGAAATAGGAGAGGTGGGAAGCAGGTGAGACGACGACAGTGGGACAGACTCTTTAAAATGGAATAAATTGCTCCATCCTCAGAGGCAGAAATGAGTGGAATTGAAACCTCTGAATCCATTTCACTATTTTAGAGCGGACTAACCAGAACAGGGCGATTACCATCAAAGTCCAGGATCAGAGGAAAAGATAATAATTTGGTGTTAGAGTCAAGAGATAATGTGGTCAGGAAAATACTTTCACGGCTGCAGTCGCTGCTGCTGAATGACCTGCTGTGAACCAATCAGACGCCTCTTCACCCACTTCAAAAGATGACCAAAGACCAGACAGACAATGGAAAATAATGGTTATAAAAATAAATAAAATAAATATTCTCCTGTGTTCCAGCACTCCATCCATCACTGAAAACACCAACCTGTTGTTGAGTCTGTGAAGTGCTTCAGTTCATATTTTGTCTTGTTGTCTATTATTGGCCAAACACAGACAATATGAAGTCCCCGACTGAGACCCTAAGTTCATATATGAGCCTACATGAGTGTTTTACCAGCTGGACTCACATCTTAATGTCTTTCTTCATCATCTGTGATATGAAAACATTACATTTTCACGCAGTCAGAGAAATTCAAAGTGTGCATCCTCTTGAAGTTCAGTTATAAAATCAGTGGACCTGTGGAGCTTCTCTCCTGAGGCTGCAGCTGCTGTCCAGCATCACCTGCACTGCATGCTCGGTGCTCCTTTACACTGTGAATTAAGGGTTTATTTGGACCAAACCAGAGTTACTGATTGTTGGGACAGTAGAAAGACGAACCAAGATTTTTTTGGTGAGTTGTATTTAGTTTCTGTGCTGTCTGAATGAAGCTGATGATGATGCAGATGCAGTCTGATGAGTCACTGAGCCTGTCAGTGACAAAAAACAAGTGTCAGCTGCCCTGCACGCTCCATGGTGCGCTCTGGTGAAGCGTCTGATGGCGCGTCAGCTGCCCTGCGCGCTCCGTGTGCGCTCTGGTGAAGCGTCTGATGGGCGTCAGCTGCCTGCGCGCTCCGCGTGCGCTCTGGTGAAGCGTCTGATGGCACGTCAGCCGCCCTGCGCGCTCCGCGGTGCGCTCTGGTGAAGCGTCTGACGGCACGTCAGCCGCCCTGCGCGCTCCGCGGTGCGCTCTGGTGAAGCGTCTGACGGCACGTCAGCCGCCCTGCGCGCTCCGCGGTGCGCTCTGGTGAAGCGTCTGACAGCGCGCCAGCTGTGCACTGTTTCTAAAAGGGCAGGCACTTTCCAAAAACCCATCTTACATGGGCTATCTTCAACCAATGAAGAAATACTCTCCAGTTCTGATATAACTGATGCTATCACAGCATCCACGCTAACCTCTTCAGGAGCCGCCATTGTTTGTTCCAGACGAGTTGTTTCCATGGACGCCTCTCACTGTCGTTACACCTAAGCCACGCTCATGGCTGCCAGAAGTCCCGCCTAGGATGCTGATTGGCTGCACCACTCTTGAAGCCTGGCATGATGGATTCTTGTGTGATCTCTCTTGTGATTCTATATTTATGCTGTCCACTTTGCTGCTGTAACACTGAAAATTTCCCCGTTGTGGGACTAATAAAGGATATCTTATCTTATCTTATCTTATCTTATCTTACTTATCTTATGCACTCATTAATATTTGGTCAATGGATTATATGTTGTACACTAATGAAAACATATTTATTAATAGATTCTTAGATTTCTGATCACTTAAAAGTACATTTCTGCCTTGGATTAAAAGATGTGAGGGTGTCTGTATAAAGTCAATGAATGAGCAACAAACTTTGTTTCTCTTCGCTCTGCAGCAGTTTTCAGGCAGTTTGATGAGTTAAAGAAGCACAGAGTTGATATTTACTGCCTGGTCTGTATTCCATGCATTTTTAATGCCACGCTCATTTAAATTCAACTCTGCCTCTGTTTTTAAGATGGCATTATGCTAATGTTGTATTGTTTGTCTGAGAATTGATAACGTACTGCAGTGTTTTTGGTGAGACCCCACCTCGCCATACAGAGTCTCACAGGAGTCGACCCGGGGATGAATTAGAGAACACAAATCACAGTTTGTGTTGTGAATCTTCAAAGAGTCACAGTGTGGACGGATGGATGGACGGACGGATGCAGGGTTGCTTTTACATCTGCTGTGTCTACATATCAGTTCTGCTAATTATCCAGTTAATTAGCCCAGTGAAAGACAGATGAGAGAAAGTTGTTAATCAGAATGGCGAGGACTCGGGGGAGAGGAGCTCTACCATGAAACTGTGTACACCATCCCTTCCTCCGCTGCCTGGAGGATTCCAGAGTTTATCCCAACATCTCTACACACCACAGGCCTTAACTGGGGGACACACCTCAACACTGTCTATGCAAAACACAGAAACTGTAACAGTGTCAACACTTCCTTGAGAAAAGGTCAAGGTTCTTGCTAGGGGTAAAGGGATAGCTCAGATTATCTGAAGTCTACCAGTAGATGGCTGTCAACATGCCCCCAGTTTGGGGATTCAGCAGGAGTACCAGTGTAAGAAGCTAAGCAATTTATTTTAGACACTAACAAAGTCAGTATCAGTTTAAGTCAAATATCACCATCTCCAAACAAATCAAACTTCATAGGCAAAATGTTGAGTTGTTGGTCTGCAGCTACATCAGTTTGTTATTTAGTTAGTGGTATTGTTAGAGCTGCAAAGATTAATGAAATCAAATTAATTGCCATTGATTAATTAATAATAGTTTATTCGATTTGAGCGGTTTTTGTGTTTTTAAAAAGTCAAAATTTTGTGAATGGCGGCCCAAACTCAGGTCACAAAAGCTGCCAGAATCCAAAATCCAAAACAAGGTTATGTCCAAAATCATCAGGGAAACAAAGACAGACACATTCATGTTACAGCAGCTCAAACAAGTACAGACAGAAAAAAGGTGTGTGATAAATAGAATACCAATAGAATAAAGATGAAAATGAACACTTGAATAAACATCGGCATGATAAAAACTTCCAAAAATCACAGAAACCATCTTTGGGAAGTATATTGTGGCCTGTGTCCCATCTGCTAACATGGAGGGGGCGGGGTTTATGGCATGCACTGCTGCAGCCAGCCACCAGGGGGCCATCCAGGTGTTCTGGCTTCACTTTAAGGGAGCTCTGATCTTGTCCTTTTCTACATCTACACTCTATATTGAAAACAAACACAAAGACAAAGACAGGAAGTGAAATCGAGACAAGAGGAAGGGCAAGAACTTCAAAATAGAACAAAACTAAAACCTCTAAACCACGACACTGATCTTTTGGTTTGATTTTTGTCAGTGTATTCTGTTAATTGAGTGAGAGCTGACAAGAGAAGAACAGCAGGGAAAACCAGAATATTTTCACATCTAACTCTGGTATAGTTAAGAGCATATTCTTGTACATATTCTGCAGCATCACATATTCTCTTTTCTCAGATACACTGATGTTTCTATAAAGCTGTCAGTTTGTTTGTTCTCACTCTTCTATTTTTATTCTCCATCCTCCTTCACTGCAGCGACTCCCAATTTCTCTCACAGAACCAAGTTTTATTTTCATCTTTTTACAACCAAACCAGAACAAACGCCTGCTTGTTTTTCTAAGAAACGTGCTGATTTGTGAGCTCAGTTTTAGGAGCAGATATCGACCTCACCTGATGTAACCCCGGAGCTGGAGGGCAGAAACTCAAACAGAAGAAACACTGAGGGCAAAGAGGGCTGCGAGAGAGACAGATGTACAAAGAAAAAGTGAGGAAGAGGAGAGGAAAGGGAATATTTCCTTTCATTGATCTCCCATTTGTATTCAACACAACTTTTCCCTGACAGAAGCAAACATTAGCAGCCTGTGTGTTCAGACCGCGGAGGTGAGGAGGGTACAGATGAGGAAGAGGAGGAGGAAGATGAGCAGAGGTGAAGCCAATGAGCTGGTTTTATTTATCCGAACAAGTTTTGCGTTAAAAATCTTCTCTTTTCTGTGAGAGGTGCTGTTTGTTTGAAACCATGAAGTTCTTTAAAGTTTGTGCAAAGCAACAATAAATGTGTTCTGAGTTTGTCAAACCACAGAAAAGTTATTAACCACACAGACACATTTGAATGATTAAAAAAATCACTAAGTATAAAAAAATAATAGGACTCAAAATCATGACAAAATCTGAAACGCTGAGGGCATGTCTGCTTCGCTGTCTCAGTATCAAACACAGCTACAACTTGAAACATGGACGCTCTGTCCGGCAGCTTTATTGGACGTGTCCAGACGTTTGAGCCACCAGAGCCAGAGGACGGTGACGGTATTTTTTATTTTCTTCTGTGTAGATTGTTGGAAATGAAGTGAGCTGAAGTGAACTGCTGGGCCGATGTGGACTGAGAGAGTCGCTCAAGATACATTTGTAACTTGTAACTATGAGCTTGCATAAGTGAAAACATCATATTTTCACACAGTCAGTGAAAGTAAAAGTGTGCGTTCTTCTGTAGTTCAGTTATAAAATCAGCGCACAGCAGAGCGTCTCAAGACTGAAGCAGCGCTGCAGCTGCTATCCTCCATCACCTGCCTTTCACGCTCCTTCACACTGTGAATTAAGGATTTTTCTTTTCAATAAAACCAGAGCTGGTGATTGTTGGAACAGTGGAAAGAGTTTCTGCTAATATAAAAATATTTTTATAATTCCTAGTTGAAATGTTCTCCCCGTGCATGTTTTCAAACCTCTGTCTGTTTCATCCTGTTACTTTAATGCACACTGATCGACAAAGGAAACAAATACGAACGCTCATCTGGAAGAATCTCATTTGACTGAGGTCTGAATCTTCTATCAGCATCAGCCCCAATAGTCCCCCTTTAACTTCCATAATGTATTGAACTTATATCACATAAGTAAGATAATCTAAGTAACTACTTAATTTAACCTAAACCATGACCATGAAACCAAACTGTGACACAACTTTTACCAGCTGACAGTTGTTTAGATATAAGAACGTGTTGTGCATTATTCTGATATGGTGTGTCGAGAACATTAAAAACAGCTTCACAAATAACATTTATAGTCTGACAGCTTTTTTGAGGCTCAGCAGTCTGTCCGTTGCGGTTTTGTGTTTTCCATTTTTCAGTCTCTTGTTGCTCCATTTCAGTCAAAGTTAAAGGTTATCTTTACAGCTACGCCTTGTTTATGTGTGCAGTCAGTGTGGGTAAATCTATACGTTTGATCTACAGTTTGCCATGTGCTGAACCTGCGCTTGAAGGCAGCTGTCTTCTGCTTTATTTTCCATTCCACGCTGACTTTCCCTTAAATCTAATCTCCCTGCAGCTCTGAATAACAAACTGAGCCGAGCAGCTGAGCAGCAGCTCCGTTATACGAGCCGAGCCCGCGGTTACAACCAGAACATCCATTCTCCTGCTCTGCTGCTGCTTTATCGCCTGACCACCGGACTTTTATTACTCTTTTATATCATGGATTCATTGAGGAAAAATAAAGCAATACAGAGGCGGACCTCCTCAGCCCTGTCAGAGCCTCCAGCACACACTTATTTAGTTTTCTGACCAAAAATCAATTGGATGGACTCGTTATAGAGATCCTAAAGTTTCCACAGACAACACATCAGGCTCATTGTGGGGACAATGTGTTTAAATTGGTGCATGAGACATCTAGAATATTTTTATTTGATGGTAAAAGCCATAAATATATGTGAAGCACAAATCATAAAGGTTCAATAAAGCATTGGAAAGAGCCATTCGAGCTGGTTTTCTCAGATTTTTCTGGCCTCTGATCCGATTTATACCAACGACTAAAAATGGTCTTTGTCCAGAAGCTACAGCAAGTCATAAAATTAATCTGAATACATTTAACGTTTCCCCTTTTTGAAAGTATTGGCTGACTCAGGCTTCTATCTTCTTTTTGTCCCATTAAAGGGTTTTTTTTCCCTTTGAGGAGAAATTGTGATTTGAGGATATATAAATATAACTGACTTCTGGTGACTCTGTGTAAGTGTGTGTTCTGTCTGCAGCTAATCTCTCAAACTAGTGGACCCATCAGTCTAATGTTTTCTGTACACATTTAAGATTGTGCCCTAAAGGACCTCTCATTGTTGTAAGATTAACAATTTTTGAAAAAGCCTGAAAAACCGACTTTCTTGTCTGCTCTGTTTTATACGACTGCTGACTCCAACCAGCTGGTACAGACCACAGGGTTGGACTACAGAAATACATCATCCCTGCAGTACTGTAAACTATGCATCTTAAAACTATACTAAAAGCACTTTATTAAAAACTTGCATCTGGCAGCTGTGGTGACACTGCAGTAGGTGCTTCACCATCTGTTGCCAGGCTGAAATCTACACTCTGAGTGACCTCTGCTAGTTTGGAAAGAGAGGATTAAAGTGATATTGTATATCCATTATTTTTATATGGCATTTTACTTGGTAAAGGAAGGCTCCGTTGGTACAACATTTTCTATTTGTACATATGGCAAAGTTGAAATGAGTTAGGAGTAGACTGATTAGTTTTATCCATCAATCCAATTAACCAATTAAAACTTTATTAATCAGCAATCTAACGATAGTATAGAAATGGCAGTAACTGTGCATCATTTGATATTTGCTGAAAAAGGAAACTTGTACTTAAAATTTGCACCAAAAAATGAAAATGGGGGGGGGGGGGGGGGGGGTTGTATCTTAATAATTATTAACGATTAAATGATGAATTGATCGTTAGTGTTTTCAACTATCAGTTATGAAAAAAGCAGAATGGAATTTGCAACCTTAATGTGCACTGAAATGAATGAAATCATCAAGAATATACCTCCAGCACACAAAGAGACACTTAATTATATCAAAGACAGAAAAGACAATATATAAAATACTTAACCACTAAACAGTTTTAAAAGTTAATATACAATTAAACCAAAATCTTTCACTGTTACTACTTTTATTGCCTTAATATGTGGAGGTTATCATGTGCTGTATGTTGGCAGTTGTTGCTTATTTTCTATTTCTATTGAAAAGTTATCTAAAGTAATTTTCTGCTTATTGAAGTCACAGCTCAGTTTTTAAACAGATTTACTTTGAAAGAAGGTGAAAAAAAAATCCCCAATCTCTGCTGGATTTCATCTCCAGGAGCCTTTTTTTTTTTCAAAGTTTTATCTTTTTTCTTTCTTGAATCCAAAGTTTTTTTTTTCCACCTTCACTCCCTGTGAACCCTCTGAGACTCAGTGAGAAATTCAAAAGTCTAATTGTACCGACACAGAGAGCCCATAATCACAAATAAACCTTCTTCATTACTGCAGAACTCTGTTGCTGTGTTGAGGTTTTCAAAGCTTTATGGTGGTTTTGGGGCCGGTTCTGTCCCGCTGGGTCTCGTCCTGAACAGCGTTGGCAGTAAAAACCCCTGGGCTTGCGCACAGATAACGCTGAATATTTGATGTTTTATGTTCCTGCCTTGGTTTTTTTTTTTTTTTGCAGGTCTCTTCACCACTTGTGGTTCCTGGCGGTGGATGGCACAGATGATGTCTTTGATGGCTGTGATTGGGCTTAAAAGGGACCAAATTATTGCAGCCTCCTCCAGCTCTCATGCTGGAGGAGGTGGCGAGAGAAGAAACAAAGCCGAGCGTGTTGGTTTTCAAAGAGAAGGTGTCGATCAGTGTTTACTAATGACTCCAGCAGTGAAGCTCCTCTCAGTCTCTGTTCCACGTACAAAAGCCTCAACACTTGTGTAGGTGTTTGGAGTTTTTTGACCTGTTGAGCTGATTTAAATTCTGAGAATAAATTAAGTGTGAGCATCAATACGAGTCGCAATTTGACAAGTTACACAACAGAACATTCACAAAAATATAACACTATATTATCATAACCTAAAACTAAGTCTTAACACTCAAATAGTCATTTGAAGGAGCAGCAGTAATCTCCCAAAAAACTGTCCTTTTCATCTTTCAAAAAGGTCCTCGCTTTGGAAACATCCAGACTCTAGAGCATGAAAAACTCATATTAGAGACAAAAGTACAACAGCAGAGAAACTAGAGCTCAAAAAAGAGTAAAATTCTGATTTCAGCTTCTTAAAAGTGAATATTTTCTGGTTTCTTATCTCCTCTCGGACAGTAAACTGAAAATCTGAGTTGTGGACGAAACAAGACATTTGAGGACGTCATGTTGGACAACATTTTCTGACATTTTATGGACCAAACAACTGATAGATTAATTGAAATAATCAAGGAATTAATCAATGATTAAACTAATTGTTAGTTGCAGCCCTTAAAACTGAATCCAAAAGTAACAGAAAGTAATCAAGTTACATTACTTTACTATTGTGATATCTGTGATTAGGTTACGGACTACTTTTTTTTAACAGGTAATTAGTTACTCGTCTGACTCCCAGCTGCAGTAATCTGTGGCACCACCTGTGCAGCAGGTGGAGGTGGTGGAGCTGCAGCCTGGTCGTAGTTTCAGTTCAGCTCTGTGTGTGTTCGCCAGCTGCAGCTCTCGTTCTGCTCTGTCAGCCGTGTCAGCTGCTGGATCAGAGGTGTGTCACAGAGCTGGGAGCAGCAGCGTCCAGCCTTCAGATCCCAGCACTGGGCAGCAGAAGACAAACATCTGTCCAAGCAGCTGCTGTGACGCCCGGCCATCCGTCACAAACATGCCGCATGTGACTGATGTCGGGGGGGACGTGTTTGCTCCGTGTGCCTGTGTTTGAGCCGCCGTGAGCTCCAGACTGCACGTTTTCATCAGGTTACAGCTTAGTGGATTCATCCTTAAAATACAGTTCGAGCTGCAAAAGTTCCATTATGGCTTTTTCAGAGTGCATAACACTGTAAAAAATCATCAACTGATTCTCAGTTTTAGTTTTAAATATTTCAGACTGAAGTAAAGATAAATATGCACTTGGATCATATAAAGAAACGACCTCTTCATTGCTTTAAGTGGATAAATTTAAATGGATAAAATGAAGAGCAGTGTTCAACTTAATCAGTCAAATAATTGTGAGTCAGACGAGTTCCCTCAGACCACACACACACAACACACACACACCACACAACACAGTGCTGAAAACACCTGACTGTTCACATCTAGAGGAGACAAACGCTGGATCATCTGCCACTGACGGAGCAGAATCACAGAGCTATGTGAAGAAACCTCTGACAGAGATGTTACACAAAGTCACCCGTTCAGACACGGACCGCCTGACTGATGGAGGCTCACGACTCTACGAAGCTCCGCCATCGCCTCTTATCTCGTAACGAGCTGGAGTGAGCGGGGGGGGAGTGTCACGTTTATTCTCGGGCATTCTCATTTTGGACGCAGCTCTTCAAGCTGTTCGCAGTATTTTGGCCACTCCAGGGACCCTTAGTCACGACGTCTGAAACTCGTGTGTATTTCTGTAGTTCAGGGTCAAACTTTTGATGAAGCAAATCTGCGATTTTTGCAGCAGAGACAAAAACATTTTTTCTCACAGAGGCTGATAACTCCCAAACTCCAGGACCACTTTCACTATGTTACAGACAATTTAGGGGAACATGACTCCACAGTGAGGCTGCCTGCCAACACAACACAACACAGCACAACACAACACAACACAACACAACACAGCACAGCACAGCACAGCACAGCACAGCACAACACAACACAACACTATCACAACACGCACGGCACGGCACGCACGGCACGGCTGCCGGCACGCACGCACAACACAACACAACACAACACAACACAACACGGCACGGCACGGCACGGCACGGCACAGCACGGCACGCACGACACAACACAACACAACACAACACAACACAACACAACACAACACAACACAACACAACACACTGTGTGGGCCTGTCATAATGTGATGAGTGCTTATTCTAAAAAACAGGTTTTCCATTACTTCAACTGTTTTAACAGTCACTTAGTTTATTTAAAATCCATTTATTAGGATTATTATTAATATAAGTTTAATGTTCCAGGCAGCAGTGACACAGAATTATGTCAGAAAAGATCATTTTGCTGAGATAAACACTGAAATCACATTATTTATCACAATTAAACAATTAAACAGTCAGTCGACTTTAAGTTTAAAAAAAGGGGTGAATGTCAATAATGAACTACATGGCCAAAAGTATGTGGACACATATTTCAGAGCACTTTGTTCCTCGTGTCCCTTTGCTCCAACGAGGAGAAATCCTGACGTTGGTCTTTTTGTCTCCTGCTCCAGCAGCTCATTTCTACATCCAGCCTCTCCATCCTTCCTCTTTAATCCCTCCCCACCTCTTCCTTCTTTCCTCAGCAGCCCTGCAGATGTTTAACCAGCTTTTCCACAAACTCCCGGTCAGATTATTAAAGTTGCCTTTGCTCTCCAGCCCTCTAAACTTGTCCCGGCACCCTGAAACCTCAACACTTCACCTGTGGACTGTGGATTCCTGCCTGTTTCTTGTTGGAATTTTGAAGTCTTTGGCCCCATCACTGAAGGTCTTTGAGCCTTTGATCTATTTTGTGTAATTTTTCTTTGTTTTTAAATCACTGGAACGAACCACTTCACTCTCGCATCTTTGTCTGGCATTTGGATCCAGAACCGTACCTCTCACTCTGACACAAAACCACAAAACACATCTTCACTCTACGCTTCCTCTTCTGCGAGAAATGAACACACGAGAACAACGCGACGGTCTTCATTCTGTTACATTAAAAATACGTAACTCATCCACTGCTGATGGCTGTCGTCATCTGTCTGCAGTTTAATCCCCTGTGTCAAGACGCGGTTTTCGATTCAAAGCTTACAATATGAAAATACAGTAACTCTGCTCGAACCTGTGCAGGTGTCGTCATCGACTGCAGTTAACTGTATCAACGGCGATCGATTCAAGTCTCACAAAGATCAAATACAGCTACAGCTCTACAGAAACGTTGTGAATTGTGGAGATAATAAAATGTTTACATTAATGGATTTATGATAATACACTTTTCTCATTTTATTTCCCTTTAAACAGCTTTAACATGCAGTCCACACAAAAACATAAATACAGGAACATGTATCACTTGTTCCAGCTCTACATTGAATCTATGTCACATTTATACTGAGTAAAATATTCAAACACATCAGAGAGAGTTGCATGTTGGGTAATTTGTGTAATTAGCATAATAAGCTTTTTAATTTATCGCCTTGCACTGGAAGCAGCTCTGATTTTGTTACTTGTTCATTTAAGTTGATCAGAGAGTCTAAGTTCATGTTTGTACCTTCTGCCACTGGCACCACCTGCTGGGCCAGTGGTTCTCAAACAGTGGTCTGAGGACCTCCAGGGGTCCGTTGCAATCTGCCAGGGGGTTCATTCAAATTAAATTATCAAGATATAAAAAATATTCATTTGTTTATTTGCTTCTTTATACAAAAGACTTTATTATAGCCTGAAGTTATTTTATAATTAGACAAATAGTTGAGTAATTAGCATAATTAACTCTCTCTTACTCGTCCCACAGTAAGTTTATTATAATGTTAATGAGCTGCAGCACAGTGCAGAGAAAATACAGAAAAATATTCTATTCACATTATCATACACTTATTAGCATATTAATCAGTAACAACACCAGCTTTCATTTAAAAGAAGGATGAAAAAAGCCATTTTTAAGAGTTTTTTACTTGTAAAAAAAAATAGTTTGTCTAACTATAAAATAAATGCAGGGTATAATTTAGTCTTTTGCAAAATAAATAAATAAATAAAATGTCATCTTTAATTTCATCTGATAAGCCGGTAGATGACCTTTTTCTCACAAAAAGAAACAACACTGATGCATTTCTCTGAGGCTGTAGGGATTTCCAGTAGACTAAAGGTCTGGGCTGTATGACCTGAAACAGTATTAATCACTGTTTATTCATTTTTCTAAAAAGTTCAGTATAAATGCCTCTGACAGGGTTGAGCATTAGTTTAGTAACTGCTCTGCTGAAAACCTCAAGTAGGACTTGGGCCCATATTTTTAGCTTTTGGTTGAGGAGTTATGATGTTTGGCTTTTATTTTGAAGGGGAAAATTATGCATCTCCAGAACGGACAGTCATAGCGACACGGCACAAAGACCAGCATGTTCAGCACCACCCACACCCCCCAGGTAAATTCTGGTCCCAAGTTGATTCGATCCTCTGTTCCTGAGATATCCATTTTTTTTTCTTTCATTGTTTGACAATTTGTCTTACCTTGCAGCTTATAAAAGGGGCACTGACTTTCTCCTCAATTCATTTCGAGCTCTGAACACGTGATATGACACATCTCTTCAAATCTATTTGAAAATTTGCATTCAGAAGGTGTGCGGTTGTATTTTTCACCCAAACCTCCCCATCATTTTTTATTTAGTTTGAGGAGAAGCTCTAAGTTTAGCACAGACACTTTAGGGGCTGTTCCATACGAGCTACAATCCCCCTGAGGTCTTTTATTGGAATTATGGGTAGTTCAGTGTTGCTGTTGGTGCTGCTTCACTATCATAACCTTCATCATCACAGTTTAAAGCAGGTCTCTGGGTGCTGCAGCTCTAAAATCAAAGATGAGAAATCCTCTCCTGACAGGAGGAACTCACATGCCGAACCACCAGGATGTGAAATCACAAACTGAGAGTCAGAGTGACCTTTGGCTCGAGTAAATCTGTCTTTGGTTCAGATGAAGAGTGCTTCAGCTCTCAGAGTCTGACTCCTCTGCTGTCGGGGTCATCTCTAAATAACACAAACCCTTCATCGTGACTCGCCTCACTTCTCCGCAATCAAGACATCCTGAAGCTCGGCCCTGTGACACTCCGCCGCACCGTCTCCGTCTGTCTCTCACTAACCTCCACCTGCAGAGAACAAACCCTGCACAGATAGCTGTACTCTCCATTTTCTACCTCCCTCCATCTTCCTGTCTGACCTCCATCATCGACAAACACCCCGTGACTGCAGCACCATCATGTTTCTGTCTCTGCTGTGAAAACATACTCACCACGGAAACACTCACATCTTTGAACGAATAAGTCATAAAAAACACAAATAAACCAACAAAAGTGCCGTCATTTAATGTCAGCTGCTCGTCGAGGATGAAAAGCCGAATCCAGAGGAGGCATCAAAGATGCTTTAAAGGCTCACTATCGTCATTCCTTTGTCTTATGAGAAATAAAAGAGATTCTTATTTTGAGCTTACTGTTTGTCCTAAATGTGTCCTTGGGAGAGAAAAAGGAGCAAAACAAAAGAAAAAGAGGAGATCTTTTGTTGAGCTTGCTGAGGTTTCTCCTCGACGACAATACGGAGCCACAAGACTTTCATTTGACCACTGAGCCGAATTTAAGACGCCATTTAAGACAACCAAGTTTTCTTTTAGATCTGACTGTTTTCTCAAGAGCCGATAAATTAAAGATCAGTCCAGCAAGACAAAAGAACATTTTAAGATCTTAAATTAGGCTCAAATTAGTCTCAGAGTCGACACAAAGGCTGTTTCTCAGGAACCAAATTTAAGAAGTATGAGACAATGTATTGGAGACACAGGCTACACCTTTAATATTCAATAATATTTCTATCAGATGTGTCTCGACTCTGTAGCCCTTTGAAATCAAAGCTAAATAAGAATTATGGCTTAAAAATGTGTATCTTGATTAACAACAAGAGAACACAGTTGATGTCTACATTTAATAAAAGATTTAATCACAGGGAAGTTGGCCTGTTACAAGGTTTAATAATAATTTAAGAGTCTGATTTTTAAAAATATATTTTCGTGCATAATTGAAGAATAAAAATCAGAACTCGACTCCTCAAAGTCTCATGCCATCTCTTCCTCTCCGGAGATGAAGAGAAAACCACCAACCTGCAGTTTCCTCCAGCTGTGAAGGATGTTGAACCACATCCTTTTTAATATTTCAGCCTATTTTTTACAATCCACACACACTTTACATTACTAATGACCGTTATACAAATCCTACCAGTTTCAGATTGATTTCCCAGCTTCCAGGCAGCCTTTGGTTTCAATTTATTTCTGTGAAAATCCATCTCAGACAGGGCTTTCTTTAGAGACTTCCTTCAGACAGATAATCCATCACGGTGAGCAATTAGTCACCTTTTCCTTCTTGTCAAAGCTTCATTATATCGTCACATATTTCTGCAGTCGTTCTCCTCTGAGGTGTGTTTAAGGATGAGCTGCATTACACCGTTTGTTGCTGTTGGCAGATTTTTGTCTCGTATCTGTCGGGCAGAACAAAGACTGAAGTACGGTGACATTGTTGAATACTGAAAACGTCTTAGTCCAGGAGTAATGGTAAAAAAAGGGAGAAGTTATATTAAAGTTAGTCCAAATAAAACTCTGGACTTTAACCTCTGAAGTAGTTTTTCGAGCCTAAAGCTTCACCACAGATGTGTCAGAACAGGACAAACAATGTCAACCTGCTGACACTGCACAAATTATTCCAGAAGGTGAAAACAACCTATTTTATCATTTAGTTTTGGACGACATGTTTCCCACAGCTGAGAGCTGTCAGCTGAAAAAGTATTGACAAGCTCCATCGTTGGAAAATGACTTTCAGAGGACAAACAAACAAAAACAAACAAACCTCGACCCTGCGAGAAGGAAAATGTTACTTTGGTCATTTCTTAATAGGGTTTGTGTTCAGCAGCCAGCGCTCAGGGAATAAAAGACAATTTGAGTAATTTAGAGCATCACAGCTCCTGGCAGGATTAATGGAGGCCTGTAGGTTCAGAAACAAAAAAAAACACAAACATGTGTCCCTTCTGTCATTATTACAAAGAACCAGGGAGAAAACTTTCCAATTTTCATCATAAACATCCTGAAATGATGCTGTTTTATTGTTTCTCCTTAAAAATGCTCCCCCTGCTGAGCTTTAGATCTCACTTTTTTTTCTCAGGATTGGTTTGCAGAACCGTCTTTCTTATCAGCAAAACAGACGGATTAACTGCCAGTCGCGCATATGCAAGATGACAAATGTATGTTAAATCCAGAGGTGAGAGCACATCTGTCGCCGTCTCTCCACATAAATCTTCAGAGGGCTGAAGCTGCAGAGAGCAGAGGCAGAACATGGAGGAAGAACACTTAAACATGCAGACATTTATCACCCAACTTGTGACTGCTACATGGACAAACAAGACATCTGCCATAAATTGTGACAGGCAGCGTAGATGCAGAGACACATAAAGGACAGCTGACAGAGGAGACAGGAACAGACAGGCCATTTCAGAACTCATAAAGCTGGAGGAAAGTCAGAAACGCCATAAAAAGAGTCACAACACAGTCTGAGGCGTCCTCAGTCAGGATCATGTCTGCCTGGAGTTCACGCACTGATTCTGAGTTCATGTTTGTGTAAGTGATGTTCCTTGTGACTAATTTCCTCATTACCTGAAAGGAAGTTTAAACTTAGACTAGTCAAATAATCTAAAAGTAAGAAAACACTCAGAAAATGATGCTATAGTGGTTTGCAGAGTGTGGCTAATGTTAGCAGTGCTAACAGCAGCAGCCTGCTCCCTTGCAGGTTACGTCCACTTGCATAAACTAAAACTTGTTATACAAGCGTGTGTGTGTGTGTGTGTGTGTGTGTGTGTGTGTGGTGTGTGGACGTTATATATCTGTGGACGTAGCAGAGCAGTGTGTGTACAGTTCAGGTCATTTGTCAATAAATAAAAGCTACAACTCCTCAAGACACGAGTCAAGTTCCTGTGTCGTGCTTGTTAAGCTCGGATGGCGTCTATGTTTTCATTTCCTGATATTTCACCAGTGCATACGGTAAATGATGGTATTTGTGTGATAAAACAAATCAATAAAAGCAGGTGATAGAAGTCATCAAATCATATATGACATTGTCTCGCTCGTAGTGCTGCAGTCTGCTGTTAAATGCCAGAGGACGCCGACCAGCACTGAACAACAACTACATGTTAGCAAAGAAGATTTGTGGAGATGTTTCTCATTTTTTGTTGTTTCAAAACTTGCCCATGAAACGTCGCCATGAACCCCTGTGGCCCGAGAAGGAAGGTGTTTCCTGGAACTGTTGGCAGGTCACCTCGACGTGTGGACACGAGTTTGCACTGAGCGAGCAGCTCTCAATGGACCGTATGAATGTCCTCTCTGTGTCTGCTCAGTATGTCTTTATTTACGTCCCTCATATTCAAAACCCTTCTTTTATTTGTGTGTTTATTTGTTGCATTGTATTTTATTTAACTGTTTAGATTTCCTTAATCTTTATGTTTTGACAACTATTTTGATAACATTTATATGTATGGACATGTTTCCTTTAGGGGTTCCTGCATGCATGTAAATTTTGTTAATAAAAACTTGACTTCAACTTAATACTGATAAATACTGATGCAAATACTGAGTTGTGGGTCGACCTACAATTAAGAACAACTTTGTAAAATTAGACATAAGCACTTTTGCGTTACTTTCCAGACATGACAACATGCTCCCGTGACAGTGATTTGTGTCAGGTTTTACTTCAGGTGACAAAAATATATATGTTTATATGAATGCTCTGCTGTTTTTACCGTGGATCAAATTTGTTATCAAGAATCATGGAAACACACAGGTGTTGGTAATGACTACTACATTTCTGGCATTGTGACATCTCTACTGACGACTCAGACTGTCCCGTCTCTGTCTCTCTACGATCAAACAAATCAAAAATACCCCAAAAACACGGTGATAAGTTTGGACCAAGTGCCCTGAAATGGGAGCTGGAATCTCATCTCTGAGGAACTTTAATGACTTTGTCAGTTCTCACACTTGGATAGTTTGTAATGAATCTCAAACAAGGCTCTCATTTGTTTTTGTTTGTTGGCTTTTACAAACTATGTTCCCATGCAGAAGATTTAATTTTACAGTTGGAGAGCTTCGTCTCCACAGTCAAAGAGAAATATCTCCGTCTCTTTCCCTCCCTCCTCGTCTCATTTTCTCTGTCTGTGAGCTGAGATACTGACCTGTACATACAGACAGACACACACACACACACACACACACACACACACACAAGACAGTGTAATGAACTGCTTGGTTTAATTAACTGGGAGTACAGACTTCATTGACGAGAGACAAAGCTAATGACTTTTTCTCTCCTACATTGGTTCTGCAGTGACACTCAGGACTCATCAGACTCGTCTGCACATTAATTTGAGTTTGAATCGGTCAGATTTGTTACTTAAGTCATAAAGAAGAAGGAAGAGGAGAGAAAAGGAGGAGAGAGATGTGCAGTATGTTACAGATTTAGATTTTCCATCAGTACTTACAAAGTTGTTGTAGGTTTAGTTTCAAATTTTTAGAAATGAGCCAGAATCAGATGACTAAAGAAAGAAAAAAACACCAGGTTTAGATTTTTAAACTGATTACCGGTTTGTAAAATACCTGATTTTACTCAGATCAGACACAAATCTTCAATCAAACCTTTTTATTCTCACTTGATTCACTCTTATAGCAAATAAACTCACAGAAAGCATTCCGGTGACGTCAGCAGAGTTCTCCTTTAAAACCTGATCCAAGTCGGATGTTCAGTTCTTGTGGCCACTGCATGAATGTGTTGAAAGGCATAATAAATATATTGTTTAAACAATAATCCATTTGTTCCAGATCCAATCTCACCACATTCATTCTTGCTTCAAACATACTGAATTATTGCATCATAAAGTTGAACTGCTCTGTAGCTCAGGTGGTGGAGTGTGAGTCCTCTGCAGCGGCCGTGGGTTTGAAGGTCACAGATACATTTACTCCTCTTACTGAAAGAGCAGCATCGCTCCTTCGTCTCAGCTGCCGGCGTGGACCGTCTGAAAGCTAGATCAAGGTCCAGGCTGATGAAGCTGCAGGAGGACGAGTTTTCTGATCTTGTTTGGGAAATGAAGTGTGGATAGAAAAGAGTGCAGAGCAGAGTGAGCCCAGAGGTCAGCACAGTCATTTAAATCACATTAATAATGCTGAACACTGGCTGCAGGGTCGTCTCAGTGAATGATGGGAAAATGACACGTCACTCTGAAACTGGCAAAGATTTACTGGAGGTTAAAAAATGTACTTTTAGTTTGATTCTGACTGTCTTACTCACTAATGCTTCTTCTTGTCTTAGCGTTCATCCTGAAGGGAGTTTAGGTCAATGCATGCACACAGCTGCAGTCACTACATGTTACAGTACATGTGACAGAGTGAAAATACACTCAACTGGTGGCAGTTAAAGGAGAAATCTGTAATATATTTAATGTAATAACTCATTAAAATGACCTCGATGTGTCATCAGAGATCACAGGAACGTGCAAAGTTTCCACTCTGGGCTGGAATATATATTTATTCATATGTCCGTTTTACATTCATTGAAAGAGTTCAAATTAATGCAGATTTTTCGCTGAATAAGTTAGTGTCTATTTATGATTCATAAGAAATCATTGATAATCTTGTTGAAGGCGCAGATGTTTATAATTGTTAAATTGAGCAAAATGTTAATGGAGTTTGGCAGCAGTGAGACAGGCAGCATTCAGCTGTGTATGCGGAGAAAACAACTTGCTTAAAACATAGATTGAACAAGATTACAACCTATTTTATACACACTCTATGGCTCCAACCCACTATCTGGACTGCTCCACTCTTCTTTGCAGCAGGCGATGGCTGCAAACTGCTCATTTAAACAGCGAGTAGTGAATCTAGTTTGAATAAGTTATCAAGGTAATTTATTTATCATTTTACAACAGAGGACTGCACAACAAAATGTAAGCTATAGTCCCTTCATGTTACATCACACATTAAGGTTGGGTGCTTGGATGAATATAGCAGCTACTGGCAAAGTCTGAAGGAGCTCCCTCCAGCAGTATCTGCATGCACTGCAGTTCCCCAGGAGAACTGTGTTTTTCTTACAGGTTCTCAAAGTTTTCATGATCATTGATGTGTTTTAAGTTTCGTGACGATCCTTGAAAGCTGCAGAAATGTCACTGTTTGATTTTTAAAACACCAGAAAGTGGAGAAAATCTGAAACTCTTCACTTCTGAGATGTAAAGCTTCTGGTGTGACTGCAGCTGTAAAGCAGAGAGGTAAGAGCTGGTCTGTGGTACAGGAGCCGTGTTTGAGGTGTGAATATGAGTCGGAGCCGTAGCTGGAGGCCGTCCTGCGGCTCGCTTGTTGAGAGGCGACAAGCTGAGAGATCCATGCGCACAGACAGAAGAGGTTTCTGCTGTTTGCTTTGTCTACTGTGAATGTGAGAGGACGGCTGAAGCCAGCAGGGAGGAAATGAGCCGGCACTTTGGGAGAGTTCCCGACAACTTAAAAACCACTGAACTTCTCAAATAGGAGAGAAGTTTGTCAAACAGTTTCAAAGCCTGTGCCGCTACTCTTTCTATAAAAGGGGAGCAGGGAGGAGGTAGAGACTGGTAGAGGGAGTCTGAGTGAACAGAACGAGGAGCAAATGATTGTATAGAATACCTCGGCTGTACAGATTTATGAGGACAAGCGTCTCTCTCCAGGAGACTGAGCGGCTGAATGCAGCTGGAAGCTTTCATCCCTTTTGGATGTGAAGGGAAGCCTTGGGCTGAGGGAGACGTGGGGAAAAGCTGGTGCAAGTGCGTGAGGTAGGTGATAATGTGTATTGTGTATATCCAGTATGATGATGAGTACAGTGTGTGTAGAGCAGAGTTTCATGAAGTTTTCTTCCAGCCTGAGACACTCTGTTTGTGTTTTAATAAGAAAAAGTGAAGCTCAGTGAGCCCAGAGACAGTAAAATGTTCTTTACAAGGTCTTCATACTCACCAGCCTGTTCCAGAGCCTTCAACTGCAGCTCAAGCTTTGCTCAGTTGTCATGGAGATGAAAAGTTTGAGTTAACATTGTTTTGTGGAAATAATATTTCCAGGGTCAAGACTGCTCAAGAGCTCAACATCCTGCTGATTCATCTATTCTGATGGCCTCACCAGTAGTGAAGCTAAAAATGAGCCGTGTAATGGAACAAAGTTGATCCAGGATCGTCACAGATTAGAGCAACCAACAATTATTTTCAGAGTCGATTAATTTCGCTCCATTATTTTTCTTAATTAATAGTTTTAAAATGTCAGAAAATGATAAAAAACATCAATCAGTGTTTCCCAAAGTCAAAGATGACATCCCTCAGTGTCGTCAGCTGGAAATGAGAATCCTCATGTTTCAACGGTTACTCTAAGTTTCGATGTTAAATCTGCTGCCGTTATCACCGTAAACTGCATAAATGCAGTGTGAGAATGAAAAGTTTGGCAGGCGTAGCAACAGTAACTAAGGAGGGCGGGGCTTAGCAAAGGGTCAGTTCTCCTTTTTAGAAGAGAGCTGGCAGAGTGAAGTCTTTATAATGTCTGGTTCAACTGATTTGGACATGTCCATCCTCGTATACAGCTCCTCTGTGTAATGTCTGCATAATTCAATTATTCTGTTGATCATCCTTTGATTAGTCATTGATTTAGTTTTACTGCAGTTTTGTTATGGTTCTTGATATCAGGCTATAATAAAACTTCATAAATATCAGAAAATACAGAGAAAATCCACTCTAAAGTTCCCAAAATCCAACATATCACCTTCAAATTGTCCATCCAACAGTTCCAAACTCAAAGATATTTCATTTACAATGAAACGAAACAGCAGAACAGCAAAACCTCCGTCTTGAGGATCTGGAACATGGGAATGTTTTTATGCATTTTTGCTTCATGAATAATTGATCGATACAGCAAAGAAGAAAATCGACTCAGGGTGGAGCTTTATGTGCAAAACGTACAACACAGGATTACTCATGCACACAGTGTGTGATTTCCTTAAATAAAAAATGCACAGCTGATATTTGAAACTAGTGCTGCTGCATCATTAGTCCGTATCAAGAGGAACTCCTCTGAATTTATTCTACTTGGTGAATCAAATGAATCTCATCTGATGTAATGTTTTCTAAGCTACACAATCCATGACCACCTGTACCATCCAGAATTTAGGCAAGATCACCTCAGCGGTTACACAGTCACATCATGTTTCTTCATGAATCAAAAGGATTTATAGATGCTGTTTGAAAAAAGCACGATTTCATGTCACTTCTTGTTTTTCCTCAACTGGGAGAGAATCACAATCTAATGTGGCTTAACTCTCACACAGTTCAAACACTGACTTAAAGTGTTTCATACATTAAATGTATTTATTTATTTAAGGTCTGCTGCAGTGAAATGCAGTCTTATGAAGGAGGTGACTGTGTCTGCAGCAGCAAACCTCTTTTAAAATGTTTGTTGTGGAGTAAATAAAGTCAGCTGCCTGACGGAGGGTTAATGTTTCCTGTGACACACACTCACCCTGCAGTCACACACACTCAGCGTGTTGTTTCTGTACCACACAGGAGTGAAGATGCAGCGGAGGGTCAGCTGCTCCTGATTTAACATCATCTCCACATAAGTGGCGTTTTGTTTTGGTTTTTTTCCTCCCCAGGTGCTGTTTGGAGAAAGAGATCAGTTCTCCCTCACTGTTTGACTGCAAGGTTCATCGTTTATTCTTCTGCTGCTGCTGAAACACTGACGACTCAGGAAATTATTCACAGTCACACAAAAGTTTGTTCTAGAAAAACCTGAAAAAGTCTTTGGTGGTTAACTCACAAAACAGCTAACAGACAGATGTTGGACATGAACATCTGTAAAATATAGTGCGATCTGAAGTTTGGCCTCTTTTTGTAATAACTAAGTCCCCTGTGTCTTTACTTTACTCAGCTCCCAGTATGTTTATTTTAATACACTGTATATTCATTTATGTGAACATCCCGAGTTCATCTAACTGTAGAATCTTGATAAAGAAACAATAAAATGGAAGATATGTCCAAACTTTTCAATTTAAACATTATTCTATTGTCTTTTATTACAAACATTTTGTTATTAATTCAGAATATTTTGTTATTATTTAGAATATTTTTTTTATTCTGAACATTTTTTGTTTTATTTAGAACATTTGTTTATTCTGAATATTTTGTTGAGCAGTAACTTTATTTCTGACCATTTTTTTAAACTATGTTTACTTGTTTATTTATAACTAATTAGCTCTCAGTCTGTGTGTGTGTGTGTGTGTGTGTGTGTGTGTGTGTGTGTGTGTGTGTGTGTGTGTAGTCTGCAGCTGAATATAACAACATTAAAGAATCATTGCGTGTCTGTTGGATGCTGTTAAATTATCCAGGTGTTGATGATATTCTGTCCACTCTCTGCACACCGGCTCTGAATCGGAGGCACTTTGCACATACAAGGTTTTCCCTCCAGTGACATAAAAATGCACATTAACTTGCAAACACACAAACCTCTCTGCACCCATAAAAACAGACACACAAACATCATCACACACACACACAGATTTAGCTGAGCCTGAGTGCAGTATGAGAACATAAAAGGCTGTTTGTGTATTCGTTGATTGTGCTGTACACAGCTTGTGTGTTTGTGCGTTTGACATTAGTATCGTTTCTCAGGGCGCTCTCTCGTCTGTTCTGCAATGCTAAGCAGCCTCAGCCGGGTATCGCTGCGGCCCGGCAGAGCGAAGGTTGACTTCTAACACACCATGTGAGTGTTGTGTTAAGAGCAAGAACATGTCTGCCCTGCAGAAACATGCCGCTCCCACCTGCGCTGAAAAATTCACATTGCATCATGGGAAATAGCATTAAAGGGTTTTTCTTCTTTCCTTTTTTTTGTCCTCTTCTCTGTCTGTCTTCATGCAGATTACTCCCCCACCCTGGGGTTCGTCTTTTTCTTGCAGTTTGGGTGGAAAACATTACCTAATGAGCGTCTCATGAAGCTGTGTTTTTGGATTCATCAGTGAGTGTTCAGCATTTTAACCACTCGGTCTGAAGAGTTGTGTAACTTCTGTGAGACCCTGACTAAACTCCATCACCTTAACTACACTGAGGTCTGAACAAAACAAGTCTAAATCCTCTGGACCATCCTCTAAAGGCTACAACACCCGTTACACCCCAAAATAACAACATGATGGATGAGAGAATTTACTAAAGCCTGCTGAAGGATATCGACGAGGACTGAAAAGATTAACTGATGCAAGAGTCAAAGATAGAAGTACATCGACAAACAAACACAGATCTGACCCAAATTCTGTGTGAAATTCACCAGAAATGGATGCAGCTTTTAAAAAAACAATCTTTCTAAGTAACACTATCTGTGTGTGAGGCTTCAGCGGTATAAAAGGTGTTACAGCATGTTAAAATATTCTGAAAGGACGGTTTTCAGTCCCATCATAAACACAGACGCTTCTCTGTCAATTAAACTGAGAGAGATGCTGTATTGAAGTGTGCAGCACACGCCACCAGGGGGCAGTGTCTCTACTGTCTGACGGACAAAGAAGCACAACCGAGCTGAGAACATGGCGTCTGGAGGATAAAGTTACAGGACTAACTGGTAGGGACGTCACAGTACCAGAAATTTAGTAGTCAACACCATTACTGGTGATTTCCCATGATTCTCCATACCTGATTCAGTACCACAGTAAAAGACAAAAAACGTGAATAAAATTCAGCCATTTTTCACCAATATGCACCAAAATAAGTACACACATATACCACGCCCAGCCGCACAAAAAACTCTCTTGACCCCAACAGGAAGTCGGCCATTTTGAATTTTGTAGTCAATTCTGGGGACGTCCACACATCGAGCCATCTAGACTACTGTGTGATTCAGTTATCATTGGAGGGCGTGGCTGTGGCGTGACGTCAGGTTTTGATGTCTCGCCATGAAACAGGAAATAACTTTAGTGTAAATGGTCCGATCTGCACCAAACCTCACATGATTGATCAGAACTCCAGCCTAAACACATCTACATGACAATATACGATCCTGGTCAGAAATGCCTTATAATGCTGTTTTGTGAAAAATGTGATGTCTCATCAAATGGCGTTGCCATGATGGCACACTGAAAAAACAGGAAGCTGCTTTAACTTCAGTGAACGTGGTCGAATTGGGAAGAAAGTTCACGTTTGAAAACAATCCAGGCTTCACCAACATGTACAAATATCAGTTAAGTACATCAATCATGTTAAGACGCACAAAAAAGTCTCCTGGACACATAAACCCAACAGGAAGTCGGCCATTTCTAATTAAGTGGTAAATTTTGGTGTTTTACACTGTTGTATTTTAATGAACAGAATTCATGTGGCGCCAGGGTGCGAGGGCCCGTTCACTGCTTCTTGCAGCTTCAGTTTTCCTCTTATTGCTTTGTCCAAGAACAAATATAAGAGAAAAATCAGAAAACATTCTTGCATGTGTTCCAGTGTTCTGATTTAAATGAATGAGGAGCGTCACTGTCGCTCTGACCAAACGCTGCTCAACTTTCTACACATAAAGAGTGAAAACAAAGTTATTTTTGTGAAAGAAAGTATGAATATCTTGTAGGATCAGGCTGCAGAAAATGAAAAGAGAACCGGACTGTGACCTGCGCAGGTCACTGCTCTGATTGGTGTTTTCCTTCAGTGTGAACAGGAAGTGCAGAGGAGGGTCGGTGGGTTTTCCTGTTCAGCCTCTGAACCAGGTCACAAAGTTCGTCTTTGAACTTTAAAAAGGTTTTGACCGGCTTCTGTTCATCTGCCTGCAACACTCCCGGGCTTTTAGGTGACTCATCTCTGCCAATAACAGCCGCACACACACACACACACAACCACACACACACACACACACACACACACACGCTGTGTTTTCTGCGTTCATGTTACTACACACGCTGCCTCCTGATTCCTAGAAAATCTTTTCTTAGTGAGACTCTCTTCTCATGTGTGTTTGTTCATGACCATGTGTGTATTTCTCAGAATTTAATCTCAATCCCAGTAAGCACTGCGGGTTTAAAACAGGCTTAACAACACCGGCCTTGAGTACATTTTCAAACAGCGAGGAGGACCTGATGTAACCACCTCTCATCGAACAATAATCCAGGGCGATGAGCCAAACAAGAGGCAGGCCTTGAAGAGGCTTTTTCCTTTGCTATAAGAGGGCTTCTCGTTCGCTGTTGTATTGGATAAGTATTTGCAGTGATTTGAGAGGGGATTGGTCGGAAGCGGAGGAGCAGCTCTGTGGTTGGATGATCAAAAACGAAGAGGCTTAAAGTGGGATGAAGGTGATCAAAGGTGATTTCTGCAGCGCTCAGCGGCCGAAACCTCGAGAGGTCAGGGAACAGAAAGACGGAGAGAGAAAGAAATAACTAGAAAGCAGCAGGCAGACGGTGAACGGGTGCAGAAAACAAGTCAGAGCAAGGTGGAAAGATGATTTTTAGGGGCAATAATTGTCACAATAATATCAACTGGTTATGAACATCAATGCATTTAAAGTTGTCAGAATTCTGCCATGTTTCCAACGTTGAAGTCTGCTGCACCAACTTTAATGAGTCTGAAGTATTAAGTGAAAACTGAAGAGCAGCACACATTCAAAATATACTTGATATTTGCATTATGGCTGCCTGGTGCATCCTGTGTCTGTTTGGAGCGTTCACTGTCCATGTCCTCAGAAATGAATGCAAAACGTTTGAAGGATGCTGGGGTTGCGTGATATGTTAAAAATTTCCAACTGACCATCATCAGCCCATCCATCTACGATGGCGATATCTTTGTCCCTCCTCCCACCTCCCGTTTTCTCAAGTCTCAGCTGGAAGATGTGCGCAAGCGACAAATTCACTACGTTACGTATGCTGCGTATGTACATCACAAAGTGTCAAGAAATGAAATATTTTCACACCTATGTTCCTTTTTAAACAGAAATACAACCATTCACCTTCTGAATTCATGTTTCTCTCTTTTACTGAACTGGGTGTCCACTCTTCCAACAGTCACCAACTCTGGTTTGGTCAAATTAAATCCTTAATTCACTGCATGAAAAGAGAGCAAAGAGTCTGACTCTGCAGGCTGTTTTCCTCTCTCTCCTCACCAGCTCAGAGCACTCATGGTCCGGCTGAGTGGGCGTGTCCTGTGCTGCTGGATGAGAGCGTGCTGCTGTCACTCTGCAGACCATTAAATTAGATAAATAAAATGACAAATATCGCTGCAAAACCCAGCCAGAAAAAAACAGCCAGCGATGGATTCAGCTCATTGTTGACAGCGAACCCCAAAAGCTCATCCAACCCTAAAGGATGCAATATGAACATGAACAGTAGGGGCAGTATGGGGATGTGACAGGGGTCAGTTGGCACATCAGCAGATGTGCACAAGCGTGTGGACAGAGCTGAAGATGTGTTTTGTTCCACCAGTCATCAGACATCTGAGCTGTCTAAGCAGTTTTACCAATCACCAGTCAAAATATTAAGGTAAGTGTTTTACATCTAGTTTATACAGTCTGAGTTCTCTGGTCTGGCGCCCTCTAGTGCAATCCTTCAGTAACACATTTAGTTTATAGTTACTATAAGAACAGTTATCTTCACATCGCAGCTGGTTGTCTACATGAACACATGGTTAAAAAACAAAGTATAATTTGAATTCTACAGTCACTAAATCTTTTTGCAACGGAGAAAGTACTGAATATTTGGGGTTTGGAGCCATTTTTTGGATTAAAAAAAAAGCAATTTGAAGACATTGACTCATTGACTTGGCATTTTAACTACTTTCTTACATTTTATAGACCTAATGATGAATCAGTTAATCAAGAAAATAAACAGCAGATTAGGGCTGCAGCAATATTATCAAAATCACAATATGGCCAAATCACAGAACGAGAACTTCATCTTGGGCTTATCACTCATTCTGGAGCCAGACAACTGGACTGAAATAAAGAAACTGATGGAAGATCTGTGCAGGAGTGGACTTTACAAAAGATACAAACAGAACATTAAGAACAAACTGTGGTCTGCCCACACCAAAGAAGAAGAAGAAGGGAAATAAAACACGGTTCTCTGTGAAAACTGCATGTGGCAGTCTGGATTATTACATTTATAGCTGTTGGTATTATTTCCTTCTGTCATCACACATGATTCATCGCTTATGCACATCAACACAACATTCAGTCAGCGCATGGAGAGGACGTGATGGAGCAGTGTGGGACAAAATGGACATGACAGGAGAAAGAGAAAAACAGATCTGAGAGGGAGCACATTAAAAGGAGAAAAGTCTGGGAGGAAAGTGCTGTTAAATGCTGCAGAATTACAGATATGTCCACGAGAAAGGGACGTGATTGGTGTTTAAAACGACTACTTTTCCTGAGTTGATTCTGTTTTAAAAAACTCAATGATGTTATGTAGGAAAGCAGGACATGTGTGTGCATGGAAACAATCTGCAAAATAAAGAGTTTAGTCTTCACAAATTGCTTCTTTTGTCCAACAAACAGCCCAAAACCCAAAGACTCCTGATTTACTGCCACAGTTATAATCACATTTAAGAAGCTGCAACAAGCAAATGTTTGTTTGAAATGACTGATCAATGATCAAACCGATTTATTGACTAACCGCTGCAGCTCTGAACACAAGCCCAGTCAGAGCTCTGAGGAAACAAATTTACTTTTTTTTTCTTAAGATGACTCAAAACAATGAATTGATTAATTCATCTTGTCACAATCTTGTCAGACAAATATTTAAAGGTCGAGTTTGTTCATTCATTCTAACATATTGCACGTTTGGTTGGTGTGCGTTATGCGTGTGATTGACCAAGAATAATTGTGTAAATGACAACAGGGGCAAACACTGTGGAGACAGCAGGAACAACCGCAAGCGCAAAATGAAATTTGAACCCATGGAACTAGAGGTGTTAGTGGAAGAGGCAAATAAACATTTTATTGAGTTACAGCAAAAAAAAGTTATCAAAATATTACAAAAAGAAACGTTATATGGGCGAGTATCTGCAACAGAATCAAAAACAATAGAAGAAATTAAGAGAAAATGGCAAGATACAAGACGAAGAACAAAAAGAAATGGCTTATAATAAAACTTCTTCAACTATTTTCAGTAAATAAATAAATAAATAAATAATAAGTCCACGTATAAGTGATCCAATTTCCTGCTGTGGACAAATCGCTCCTTGTATCTCCCCGCCACCAGACTCCATTGACAAAAACAGTAACTTTAGCTCACAGAACACAGGAGTTGTTGGTCTACAGCTGCCTTGATCAGTCAGTTGGTTTGTTTTACTGTGTGACTTCAATGTTTTAAAGGTTTAGTTGTGATTCACTGAAGTCACACAATAACACAAACAAGCTAACAGATGGAGGCAGCAGTAGACCAGAAACTCCTGTGTTCTGTGAGCTAAAATGACTGTTTGGTAGTGGATAGATGACAGCAGGGTAAAGTGCTGAAAATATTTTAAATATATCATACACTGATATTGATTTCTTTAGGTGTAAACTAACCACAAGCAGAGTAGGGCAGGTCATGTCTTTGCCATCCGAGGAGAAAAAATATTGCCTCCTGTACTTAGGCAAGACTTAGGCAAGTCTTTGTTACTGAGCATCATGGGAAATATTTCACTACCAACGTCCCTCTGGAATATTAATCCTGAGTGAAGGATGTCACACTGAAGACGACAACACAAACACCTCTTAATAATGATGGTAACATAATCTGCGTGTGTGTGTGAGAAGTGCAGCAGGGTGCCCAAAACAAAGATGGCGGCAGTAAAAATCAGCAGTGGCGGCTCTTAAATCTGCCAGTCCGTTTTACAGCCGCCTCGACTTTTATGGCCGCACTGATGGAGAGACAGGCGCCGAAGATTGCCTTCATGATTGGCTGCAGCTGCACCACACACACACACACACACACACACACACACACACACTTCCTCCGACAGCCATCATCACACCATTGGAGGTTGTTAAAGGAAAAAAATAAAAAATCAGGCAAAAAAATAATAAAATGGAGATTGCAAGACAGAAGGTTGAACATGAATAAGTCAGGGAAACTGCAGATTACATTACACACACACACACACACACACACACACACACACACACACAGGGCTTCAGCCACATACAAACATCAGAGAAATGTGCACACACTCAAGCAGCCGCATACATAAAGATGTGATTACTTATGCAGGACTCAGTCAACCTTGCCTGTGGCGGTGACCGACCACCCCCACACACACACACCACACACACATACACACACACACAGAGAGAGCTCTGTCATTACAGTATTGTACAATCAAACTCTAATCTCATCACGTCCCCTCTCTCCGCAGTTACATCATCATGTCATCAGGAGGAAAACACACTTCCTGTCTGATTCAGGGCTGAATTTAGCCGTCTGTTGGTCCTGGATTTATGAAATGACTCTCCACAAAGTCCTGATTATTCACATATTTTAACATATAAATTATTGCTCAAAATACACAGAAGCAAGCAGAGAAAAGTTTTGTGAAGTACTTGAATCTTTCAAACAACCCTTCAACAAACTCTCTAGTCACACACTGCTGTTTGAAGTCTGCAAAAGGTCCCAGGCCTTTATTTGAAACAGGCTTATATTTGAGGCAGGCCCGTATTTCTAATTCACTTTTTGATGCTCAATAATTATAATAAGATACATTTTAGTATCATTAGATGTATTTTAGTACTCAGCATTGTTTTCATCTGCTCCCCTTTGTCCTATTAAAGTTACTGAAAGACTGTGTTAATACAAACTCAGTGGAGTCTGCGATGTCTCTCCCTGGTATTTTTAAACCCACTGGGAATTTGAGTTTTGACCCTTTGAGGATGCTGTAGCTGGTCAGTGCTGAGTGTTGAAGCCAGAATAACAGATTGAGTCACAATGTGAAGTCAGCTGATCATTTCCACAGAGCTGAGGAAAAACTGTATATGCCTGAAAATATGGGCATACATCATGTTGTTTTGTGAACTAAAATTGATCTTTTGTTCAGATAATATTATCACAATGCTAATTTACATTAGCACATAAATGGTCATTCCCATTCTGTATAGCATCGAGCTAATGGAGTAAGTGTTAGCATGTTATTTAGTCAATTAGCATATATAAAATTGTTTCAGGAATTTAAAAATCAATATTAAAATCATAAAAAATGAAACAAGATACTTAAGAGAATCTAATTTTGTGGCATCCCTGATAATGTTTGGATCTGAAGCTTTAGGAGGATGTTAACACCTGCTGTTTGGAGATCTGCTCCACCAGATCTGCTAAAAATTAAAAAAAATCAAAACAACTACGTTGTTCCCTGAATGCATCATTACAGCAGAAATGCAGCCATGTTCATTAAAAATATACAGCATGTCTATTTACACCTCGTCACACTGAACCTTCCTCCCTCTAGTGGTTAAATGTGAAACTGCAACCAAAACATTTTCATTCAAGTCCATTCAGGAGTGTCTGACTGTAACGTTCACAGTCTGAAACTTAAAGCACCTGACAGAAAAACTCCTGCAGACAAACTAACAAGACAACACAAACAGCTCAGATTAATAAGGTACAGGAGCTTTTCCAGCAAAGGAGGAGAAGAAGAAGATCAGTGAAAAGAAAGTCCATTTCAGACGCAGGGCAGGAAATGTGCAGCAGTGTAGTGAAGCTGTTCAGCATGTTTCCGTCATTACTGAACACACACAGGTTTGATTCCTGCACACTGAGCAGCAGCAGCAGCCATCTAAATGTAAATCAAATGTAAATCATGGACAGTGTGTTCACATTAAACAGGACACATGTTGTCTCAGCAGTGCATCACGCACACACACACACACACACACACACACACGTTTTCCTCTACTTCACACGGAGGACAATCAAACCAACATGAAGACGCTTCAGTCCAAATACACTTCAAACACTTGACACCAGTTTTCACTTCAAACCAACACTCTCATCATCCAGTAAATAAAAAGCACACACTAATATTTCATGCAAAAAGAAAACTATTTGAATAAAGGTGTATACTGCTGCAGCTGACTGACAGCACTGCACGTTCACCTCACAGGTTCACCGACACGAGCAGCACCAGACTGTGACGCTGGTCCTTTGATTCAGCTTCAGACACCAGCAGAAAGACTTTTCATGACTGGACATCGTGTTGCTGTTGTGTTTGCTAACATCACAGCAGAAGCAGCAGCAGACAGGAGTCAGTCTGTTTTTAACTCTGAAGACTGAAGTTCAGAGTCAGCTCCAGTAAAACAAATCTGTATGCTGACGATGCAGTTTTGTATTTACAAGAATTCTCAACGAAAAGTCAGAAAGTCCAGACCGATAAAGGTAGGTGTGAAAACAGCCAGTCAATGGACCTGTGTCAGCAGAACCAGTCAGCACCAACATCTTCTGCTGCCCAAACTTTCTCAACAAACTATGTAATGATGCTCAAAGATTCACATCAAAACTCAACCACAGACTCACAAGTGAGTGAGACTCTGAGGAGTTCAGGTCAAACACAGACGCCACGTCTGCATACTGCACACAAACACACGAAACAATCAGAACATGAGAAAATCAGCCTCCTCACCTTTCGGCAGCATCTTGATCATGTCGGTCAGATTCAGCTCGTCCTTTTTTTTCTCTGTCGGAGTAAAGAAAAAAACTACACGTCACTTTTCAACACATTATGAAGCTATGGAGGCTGTTTTTTTTAAAATAAAGTCAGAAAAGAGCAAAAAAAAAAAATCTTGTTACAATTATTTATATTAAAGGATGTTTGAGGCTAATTTGAAGGCTTCTACTCATCATGCAGCTTTATTTCTTTATATTTATTTACCAGTTCTTAACAACACTGTACACTGAGTTTCTCCTTTCTAGAAAGAAGTGGTCAAATGCATTAAAGTGTGGCTGCAGAAGCCGCTGCCTGAATCTGTCCCTGCTTAGAGGAGACGAGTCAGTTCAACCACCGGGTGTGTTGGTGCTTCAGTAATTACAGAGGGAATTTTAATGAGGTCTGACATCATTTTTAATTGTACATGAAAAAGTATGTTTGTGCGTTCAGGTTGTACCTATGTGGTATATTTTGGTTACATACAATTTGTATCCCTTTTTATTTTTTCCTTTCTTTCAGACTCTTTGGTGCCAAGATCTGTTTTGTTTTGTTACGTTTGACCAATTTTAAAAACTGTCACTTTGACGCAAAAACAGGGTAAAATAGGATCCAGGTTGAAAAATACAGATGTGATCTTTAATCTAAATCCCACATTAATGCCTTTAATTTGCTTGTTTGTCTGATAAACCCACAAATTACTAAATTTATTGGCACTTAGGACAAAAAAAGCAGAGATATTCTCACAATTATGAAGCTGAAACCAGAGAATTTTTGGTTAATTTGTCTGAAAAATAACCTGATTGTTAACATGATAGTTTCATCTTAATAACATGCAGCTGTATGAATTAATGCACAGAACATTTGATATGTCATCAGCATTAAACTGACACACACACACACACACACACAGATGAACATCATGCACAGATGTAAAGTGGCTCTGGCTGTGATGACTGAGCTGAATTTACCTGATGATGAAAAGAGGAAACTCAAGTGTTGATATTTCTCACGTTTGCTGAGAGGATGATTGCAGGTTATATTTCAGGGAGAAAAAAGCTGTTTTCACTCGTTGCCATTTTATTTCAACTTATTTCAAATCTCCAGATGTGTGATTAAGTTACCAAATCAATGTTTCCTTCCTGCACCGCTCGGCTAATTACCAATCAGAGCAGATTTAAAGACACTGGAAGCTCTTTATACCTCCTGTCTTAATTATGTGAGTGTGTGTGTGTGTGCGTGTGTGTGTGTGTGTGTGTGATAAGAGAAAGTGAGAGTGAGCACAGATGAATAAGAAGACTCATCACTCTGTTGGAGTGTTTTAAACTACTCTCATGCATCAATCTGTCGCTGCGGGCGAAAAGACTTCACAGCTCCAGTTTTGGTGGATTTACTGAAAAGATGAGAAGCTGATTTTTAGACCAACTGAAGGATTATTTGAGTTATCAGTTAAATGAAGATGTATATTTTTGCATTCACCATCAGAAAATGTGACTGCTGCTGTAAAAGAAACATGACATGAAGTTAATTGAATTATTTTCTGTCAATCTTTTCGTCTGGTGTCTGAGTTCAGCTTCTTAAATGTGAATATTTTCTGCTGTCTTCACTCCTCTCTGACAGTAAACTGAATATCTTTGAGTTGTGGGTGAAAAAGACATTTGAGGACGTCATCTTGGACTTTGAGAAACACTGATCGACATTATTCGGATCATCGCTAAATTACATTTTTGTGCGTTTTTCCAATATTGAGCAGGGGACATATGCTGAAAACATCATCTGATTTCTAAATAATCTTTGACAAATTACATAAAAAGTGTTGACAAACATGCTATTACACTGCAACAGTGGATTATATTTTATTCCCCATTAACTGTTCCATATATTATCAGGTGTTTATGAAAAAGTAACTTGTACATTTATTTTCAAATTCTGATCTTTTCTAAATTTAACTAAACCACGTGGACCCCTCAGAAAACTGGATCACATCATTGATCCTTAATCAACTCGACGATTAATCGTGCACATACCCCAGTAGTGGGGTAGGTTGTAACAACAGAGTTCTTTGTATTTAACATTAACTCAAATAATCTGTGATTAAATGCCACATGAGTTTTATTTGTAGGAAACACATTTGGGTTCTGTGAATCAAAGTTTAAAGGTCCCATATTATGCAAAATGCACTTTTTCAAGGTTTTCCAGTGAAAATATGTGTCCCCGGCCTGCCTACAGACTCCCCTGATATGAGAACAGTGCACTCTCTCCCTCTCTTGCTTGCTCCACCTTTCAGTGAATGCAGGCAAAAACACTCCGTTGGATTTTTCCGAAAAATATGACATCATATGCGGGGACGCTGCCTCCTCTAGGCAAGGAGCTGCCTCCTCTGGGCAGTAAGCCCTGCCTCTGCTGCCACCCCAGAGAAGACTCAATGGATTCATTTTGTTTTTGACGGAAATGTCCCCACAACACTGGGTTAAAGTGATGTGTGTGTGTGTGTGGACTGCTTCATGAACGAGGGTCAGACTCAGTACAAAGCCGGAGTCACTTCAACACTAAAACTGACGGTTGGATCAGTGTCCACTGGCTGTGACCTGACTTCACATGTGGCAGCGGTAAGTTTTATCATGTTTATGCTGCTTTGCTGTGTGTTTAGTCGGCTCGATATGGCGTTAGCATCGCGGCTAATATGAGTAGGCCTTTATTTGAAACAGGCTTATATTGGCTTATATTTGAGGCAGGCCCGTATTTCTAATTCACTTTTTGATGCTCAATAATTATAATAAGATACATTTTAGTATCATTAGATGTATTTTAGTACTCAGCATTGTTTTCATCTGCTCCCCTTTGTCCTATTAAAGTTACTGAAAGACTGTGTTAATACAAACTCAGCGGAGTCTGCGATGTCTCTCCCTGGTATTTTTAAACCCACTGGGAATTTGAGTTTTGACCCTTTGAGGATGCTGTAGCTGGTCAGTGCTGAGTGTTGAAGCCAGAATAACAGATTGAGTCACAATGTGAAGTCAGCTGATCATTTCCACAGAGCTGAGGAAAAACTGTATATGCCTGAAAATATGGGCATACATCATGTTGTTTTGTGAACTAAAATTGATCTTTTGTTCAGATAATATTATCACAATGCTAATTTACATTAGCACATAAATGGTCATTCCCATTCTGTATAGCATCGAGCTAATGGAGTAAGTGTTAGCATGTTATTTAGTCAATTAGCATATATAAAATTGATTCAGGAATTTAAAAATCAATATTAAAATCATAAAAAATGAAACAAGATACTTAAGAGAATCTAATTTTGTGGCATCCCTGATAAGGTTTGGATCTGAAGCTTTAGGAGGATGTTAACACCTGCTGTTTGGAGATCTGCTCCACCAGATCTGCTAAAAATTAAAAAAAAATCAAAACAACTACGTTGTTCCCTGAATGCATCATTACAGCAGAAATGCAGCCATGTTCATTAAAAATATACAGCATGTCTATTTACACCTCGTCACACTGAACCTTCCTCCCTCTAGTGGTTAAATGTGAAACTGCAACCAAAACATTTTCATTCAAGTCCACTCAGGAGTGTCTGACTGTAACGTTCACAGTCTGAAACTTAAAGCATCTGACAGAAAAACTCCTGCAGACAAACTAACAAGACAACACAAACAGCTCAGATTAATAAGGTACAGGAGCTTTTCCAGCAAAGGAGGAGAAGAACGGTTGGATCAGTGTCCACTGGCTGTGACCTGACTTCACATGTGGCAGCGGTAAGTTTTATCATGTTTATGCTGCTTTGCGTGTGTTTTAGTCGGCTCGATATGGCGTTAGCATCGCGGCTAATATGAGTAGCATCTACTTCATGCTCACGCATGTAATATTGAGGGAGAGTCAAGATAATGTGTGTAAACGTTAAGCCTCATATGAAGATAATGAACTAAACCCAATAGTAAACTGGATGCTGGTAAGTGTTTTTCATGTCACTTTTTGTGTGACTTCATGCTGACAGGTTTGTGTTGTTATGGACGTCTCCTCTCTCCTCTGGTGATGTTGTGTAACTTAGATTAGCACCAAGCTGCTCAGTTTGTCACACCTGAAATGTGTAGTTACCTGCTGCAGAATCAAGCCCACAAACTTGTATTCAGACTAAACCGGCGCTGTGATTAGCGCAGGTATGTGGTTGTGTTTATCTGTGCTTAGAATGTAAGAACTGAAATAGTCTGTTTAGTTTGCATTACATTACATTACAAACTCAGTGGGGGGTGCAGGACATGCAGGAGGAGGAGAGGGACACGTCCATAACGACGACTGTTCTACTTTGATATCAATACAATTCATAAAATCATGACTACATGGGTTAACGATTTTTACTCACAAAAAGAACATTGTGTATTGTAACAATGATCATGTCACACACAGTAGGTGTTATTATAAATGTATCAGGCTCATAGCAGTGTATGATGACACATATGGTCTCAGTAGCATTTGACAGACCCTTGGTGTTACAGTTACAGTGTAACGTGATGAGATAATTGATACCAAATACTTACTGGTTTTTGAATTCTGCATTGCAACATATCACATTTATCTTTCATTTCTAATGAATAAATGTTGAATTATAGGAATTTAAAAAACAAAAACAAAAAAAAGTCAGTAAGAAGGACTGTGAGAAGTATTGATCAGAATTATTCTGTTAAGATAATCATGCTGACAGTTTCATTTAATGGGGTTTATAAATTCATCACACATACTGTCAGTAGTTATTTGTACTATACTGTATTGTAAACATTTTTTTCTTTTTTAGCAGCTGCTGCCTTCTACAAGCTGGAGAAGATGCTGACCAACAAGATGGCTGTTAAAAAACTGAGCCCCTCCACCAGACTTCATCTGAGGCTTTCCACAGCATCGTCCTTTGTTTTACACCAAACAATGTTGTTTCCATTTCTTGGAAAGCTGTGCAGGTAAACAGAATTGTAGTTATGTTGAACTTGTTGATTTTCTCTGTACTGCTGTACTTCCAGACTCTGCCTGGCTGACATGTTTTACAAATGCTGAAAAAACCACACATCACATCTGGTGGAGACCAACTCTTCAAAGTGCAAAGTTCCCAAAGGCCATGAGAGGAGCATGCAGAGCAAAACCAGTGAAGACTGAGACAACATTTTGTAAGTGTTACGTTCTTTTATTTGTCACATGTACATGTTGTATTTACAGTTGCACTGTCACATTTTTTTGTTGTAAAAGTTTCAACAAAAAAATAGAAAACTATTATTAAAATTATATAAATACACACACAACTGATATGCACAGTTTTTTTGTTTGTTTTTTTTAAGTCTAAACAAAATCTTTGTGTAATACTGCACAGGGTATATGGCTGATTTGATGGACCTCATCTTTGAGAAAGTCCTTCTGGACCCAGCACCAGACATGGATAAAGATCCAGAGGACATGAGTGCGCAGTATGAGGAGCGAGACGAGGAGGAGGTCGTCGCCAACTGTGTGTCCTGGTTCAACTAAGGGGAGGTCTGAATCCAACATAGCGGCCCTGGGCACCAGGAAACATGGTGAGAATCTGAAGAACCAGACTGTGACAAGGACTGACGAGGAAGCACCAGCTCACAACACTCTGATAGGCTGATACCTGTAACGACTGAAACAAGAGGAAAAGATGTCCAGTTAGCATTGTAGCCTTGTAAACATCAATATTTGATATGTCAAACATTTTTCATATGGATTCAGTGAATTTCAGTTTTTTACTGTCATGGATAATAGGTACATCATTTGACATGTTATATGTTGTGATATATATGTGATTCAATAAATGCTTCATGGTGTAAAAATGATCTCCTGTGAATTCATGTTTAATATGCACAGTATCTACTTATTATGGGATGTGTTTTCTCATTCATGATGTTTTGTGAACACTGTAATGTTATGAACCACTGAAGTCATGTAAAGCAAATGCAAAGAATCTGACATATTAACTTCATAAATACAACAGTTACAATAAGTTGTGAAATTTTTTTCTCAGTATTGTGAAATAAACCCTGACAGGCTGATGCAGGACCGCAACACAAAGTGGAGTTAATTCATCCTCAAGGAGTTTATTTCACAATACTGACCTGCTCACTGTACATTATCCTGTTTCATATACAGTAACTTACCATGATAAATACATTTGACACAGAATATTGATTTTAAAATAATTTTGCAGCTCATTCAGAGTCATTCTCATTCTAAGGGCTGTTGTGAGCACATCCAAAAAAATTAGAAAAATGTAAATATTTCAACAAAATGTAAGGCCTATGAAATTCAAACCTGACAGACATGAGACAAGCTGTGGTGGATGAGCAGGAAGCTTTGACAAATTTCAAACACATAATGTTGGAACTTTGTAACAGGTAAACTGTAACAGTGTAGTTTACAAACCACTGCACACAGCCTCGACCTCAGAAAACTGATGATAAAATTATGTTAAATGATGATACTGAAATTTTATGAATACCAAAACAAGCTCATTATTATATGAACTGTTTAACTGTTAACACTGTTTTGATGGCATCTCTGCTGAGAATATTGCAGAACAAAAAGAGAATTTATTGTCAGTAATCATCAAAATATGTAATTGGGACACGTAACACCTGCACAGGTAAGAGTACTAACATGTCTCACCAGAGACATGACGGTTAACTACATGCACAAAAGACAATGTCACTTATTCACCAAAATGTCCCTCAATAATGACCAAGCGGAGTGAGTTACACTTAGCGTTATCTACCGAGCTACATTTTAGCGCTGTATCAACACACACATCGACTAATTGTAACGTACCAAAACACACCAAATTGTTGACTTACCATCAGAAATGTCCTGCAGCATCCACAGAGTTTGAACTTCTGCAGGAGCCTCTGTCTGTGTCACATTCTGGATCAAAATCAGACGATTGAATTTCAGCAGGTCTGAGACCAGCCGTATCCGTGTCCAGCATCAGGGTTGGCCCCTCACGCCCACTTCCTGAGAGGGGCGCGACTGGGCGCGACTAGTCACAGCTCATTTGCATTTAAAGCTACAGGCACAGAAACAGCTCGTTTCTAGAGAGGCTGAAATAGAGGGATTTAGAGGCCTGCTGATCTGTATGATCTGAGTGGTGTTTTATGAAAAAAACTTCAAAAGCATGTTTTGAGGACCTCTGAGACATATAAAAACTTATCAGAAAGGGGCATAATATGAGACCTTTAAGACATCCAGCATGAACAAGCACTGAATTACTGATGCTAAAACAAAAGTGTTCCTACCGTCCCCGGTCTCCCCTACTAACTACAGTACTGCAGGGAACAAAAATAACTTAACAACAGCCCAAACTAATGGAAGGATTATTCTAACAATAAGGATCACACACTTGTCCAGTGAATTTAGCAACTGCAGGTAAAAAAAAAGGAACAATTCTGATTCTGATTAATCGTTAAAGTCATTTTTCATGCAAAAATGGGAGAAAATTCTATTTTTAACTTCTCAAATGTGAAGATTTACAGCTTTTCTTTGATTATCATCATATTAAACTGAATATATTTTGGGTTTTGGATAAACTGGGACATTTTCTCACATTTTATAGACCGTGCAGCTCTGATCTAAACATTATAAACTAACTGTGGTCTGTTGCTTTTTGATTACAGGTAATAAATGAGCCAGTTTGTATATGAACAAGTAAAAACTGACTGAAGGTGAGTAGATTTCTGACAGAACATGAAGGTTGAACCCTGTTTGTACCACAGTGTGTCCACAGTGTGTCTACAGTGTGTCCACAGTGTGTCTACAGTGTGTGTGTGTGTGTGTGTGTGTGTGTGTGTGTGTGTGTGTGTGTGTGTGTGTGTGTGTGTGTGTGTGTGTGCAGCAGCTCGTCCATCCATCAGCTGTGAGACTCTCCGCTCAGCTTCTTATTTATTTCTGCCATTAAAAATAACCTGTGACTGAAGAGCATCAGTGTTTTCCGTCACGTGTTCAGTGTCGTCATCATTTCCAGCATCTTCCTCCTCTGGTTCAGGTCGTAAATCCACTAGTTACCAAACTCCAGCTGACATCAGTGACAGTAACGTTAATATTTAGTTTAAACATTAAACGTCAGAGGTTTCCTGCAGAGAAAACAACACGTGTTTGGATCCATTAAAAAAAGTTTCCACAAGTTTCTCTGAGAGGCCGAAATCTCCCCGAAGCTCCGACCTGCGAGTTAAATAAAGGAAAAACAAAGCCGCCATGTTTGTTTTGATTTTTTTTTTCAATAAACTTTATCTTTGTTCTACGGAAGAATATTAACGCAGAAAAAAATAGAGGATTTATTTTATTTTATTTTAGATTGTGACAATTCAGTAGAAATGCCGAGAATAAATTTGACTTTATCACAAAAATAAAATACAAATAAATCTTTCTGATTGCTGCACTAATTCAGAAACTTTGACTTTATTCTCCATATTTGGATTTTATTTCCAGTGTTTTGATTTTATTTGCAACATTTTGACTTTATTTATGCAAAGTTTAAAAAAAAATCCTCTGATTTCATTTCATCTTTTTTCTCAACATTTAATTTTTATTCTTGATATTTCATCTTTTTTCTCAACATTTACACTTTTAACAATTGTTCCTCCTTTATTTTTCCCTTGATGCTCCAAACTCTGTTGAATTATCCCCCAAATGACAAGAGAGATGTTTATCATTTTATCTTTTATCTTCATCATCATCTGTTCCCATATGATCACCCACAAGTTTCACTTTTAACCCTCACTTCATGTCCTTTTCCTGCTGCATATAAAAGATCATGAGACTTCACAAGTGAATTTGTGAAGTTGTTTTCACTGCAACGTTCACAGAAGCAGCTGGACTTCAAGCATTCTGCTGGAAATTACAATATGAATATAAAGATTATAATATTTATATATAATATAATACACACACAGCATTAATCCTCCATGAATAATAACAGAATTCATGTGATACTAAAACACACATTTAAAGACAGAATCAGGTCTCTGTTTTATTGCATCAAATACAAAACTGCACATCATTTGCAACTGCAAACATATTTTACATACTGTAAACATTTCATACAGGCATTCTGTAAAAATAATAAATAATAAAATATATTACATTCAGTTGAATATAGTACAAAGTAAAGATACAAGATATTAAATGTGATGTTTTTTCATTCTGGATCTGATGGCTGCAACACGTTTCCAAAAAAGTTGTGACGGGATCATTTTATTACTGTGATACATCAGCTTTTCTTCTGACAACACTCAGTCTGTGTTTGTTGAAGTTTTAAAGTGAAATTCTTTCTTGTTTGATAAACGACTTCAGCTGCTCAACAGTCCTGTTTGGTCTCTGTTGTCGTATTTTGTGCTTCATAATGCACCACACATTTTCAATGGGAGACAGGTCTGGACTGCAGGCAGGTCAGTCTAGTACCTGAACTCTTTTACTACGAAGACACGCTGTTGGAACACGTCCACAATGTGTCTCTGCATCATCTCTCTGAAATAATCAGGGACGGCATCACATGTCGCTCCAAACACCTGGATTTCTCTTTGCATGGTGGAGTTGAAGGCTGACAATAAGCAAATTAAATAAAAGCAAAAAGGAAATAAAAACTGAAACAAAAATAAACACGTGTCTGTGACAGGTTCAGTTCAGTGACTTTTCCCTTTAAGAAGTAAACATAAAGAATCATCCTCTTCATGTTTAAACTGCTCTGATCCACTGTCACACTCACCTTCAGTGGTAAAATCTCCAGTTTACCCACAGTGTTAAAGAACGGAAACATCCTCTCAGTGAAGGTGTGTGTGAAGGTGTGTATGTGTGTGTTAGTATCAGGATCAGAGAAGGACAACTTTCCTCTGTTCCAGTCCAGATTCACTCTGATCCTCTGGAGCTTCTCCTGCACTCTGAGATCAGTGTGAGGATCTGATGGTGAGTGTGCTTTGTATTTACCTTGAAACGACCGTATTCCCCATAATCCAGACAGTATGAGCACCTTCCTCTGGACAGACTCTGCACACACACCCAGTGACCAGTTTGCATTGTCTCCGACCTCAATGTCCCAGCTGTGAGTCCCTGAGTTAAAGCCCTCAGAGCCGAGGACACAGAAGGAATATTTAAACCTCTCTGGATTATCAGGAAGCTGCTGTTTGTCTCCTCCTCTCACACTGGTCAGATCTTCAGACAGGACGAGTCCTGGATAAACAGTGTTTGTGTCCAGAATGACAGGAGTGTAGGAGACCATGTCCTTCATCTTGTTCCAGATGTTGAAGGTCAGGTTGCCCAGGTGTTTGGCCTCGTCTATCAGAGCTCCTGAGTGCAGCTGTGGAGCCTCCAGCAGGAGGCGCTGCTGGACTCTTTCCTCTGCAGCCTTGTAGCTGTTCAGGAATGAGACGTCTTCAGCTCTCAGCTGCTCCTCTGTGTCTCTGACTGTGTCTGAAAGAGCTGCTATCTCTCTGCTCAGAGCCTCCATCTTCTCCTTCATCATCTGACTCTTCTGCTCCTCTTCCTCCCTCAGTGCAGCCAGCCTGGCCTCCTCTTCCTCTTCTAGAAACTGGTGAAGCTTCTTAAACTGCTCCTTAATCTGCCTCTCTGTGTGTCGGGCCTGGACCTTCATGTGTTCTGATGTTTGATCAAACTGATCTTTAGCTTCTTTAAAATCCTTTAACTTCTTCTTTAAGCCCTCCACAGCTGTCTGAAGATCCTTCCTGTGTGTTTGTGCAGCTAAAATGACAGGTCTGAATCTGTGGTTGGTGTGTTTTTCTGAATCTCTGCAGACGAGACACACTGGCTGCTGATGGTCGAGACAGAAGAGTTTGAGTTTCTCAGAGTGCAGACTGCAGAGAGCCTCTGAAGATCTCTGATCTCCTTCTCGTAAGACCATCTCACACAGAATCTTTAACACACGGTTTGAAGGCTCCACCCTTGAAGATATTGTCTTACAAACTGGACACTCTTGTGTTTGTTTCTGTCTCCACCAGCTCTGCAGACAGTCTGTGCAGAAGTTGTGGTTGCATAGAAGAACAACAGGTTCTGTAAAGATGTAATGACAGATCGGACAGCAGACATCCACGTCTGAACTGGAAGCCATTTTGTCTCTGAGTGAAGCTGAAAACACAGCAGACACAAAGTACAGTCAGTCACAGTTCCCCTCTCCTCTACTGACTTCACTGAAATTGACTTTAAGTTCAGTTTTTAGTCAAACTCACCTTCAGTGTGTGGAGCGTCAGCAGGTTGGAGCAGCAGTGTTTGTAGTTTTCCACCTTTCTCTCCCGCAGCTCAGAGGAATTTGTCTGTTTGGTCTGTGTTTCAGTCTGTGCGTCTCAGTTGGGTGAAAAAGAAGAACAACCAGTTTCTTGGGGAGTCAGATGAGGGGTGGAGCTAACTGTTGATTCACATGTAAAACAGGTTCTGAGATTCACAGGTAACACACAGGTGTGTTTTCATACTTCAGTACTGACTCACTGCTTCATCTCTCTCAGAGATCCCACATTATGTCTGAATGTGAGAGAAAAATGTCAGCATGACAGATCAGATGTAACGTTTGGTTGTTTCACTGTGTTCACGTGCTTTTAAGTCCTACAGTGGAAACAACATGGATTCTACTAAGAGCAGAAGGTCATAAAGGCGGAGCAGTGGTTCCCAAACAAGGCTTCACAAACTCTGTAATTGTGCCTCCAACATTCAGAGGATAATATTTCAAGCAGCCATGGACGACAGTGAATCAAGTACTGGTGCTAGTGACTACATAAAAAGCACCAGTGAAGTACTCACTAGAATGAATAGCATCACATGGTGCAAAACAATAAGGTGGTACCAGGAGAGCTCAATATTTTCTGAGGTGGTCCGCTGTGTAAAAAGTTTGACAAACACTCGATTAGACAACACAGAACACTTTATTCGACACATGACAAATCTCCACTGCTTGCATTTGGCAGTTGTGGTGGCATTGCAGGAGGTGCTTCACCATTTTAATTGTTAAAAGGTCTTGATGAGCTATAACATTCAATCTCACATGTTAACATTGGAATTTTAATCTTTTCTGTGGGATAAAACAAACAGCATCCCCTTCTTCTGTTGGATATTCACCTTTGAGATCAGGAGTTGCCGGATCCTAAGATATCCCCCTTTTAAAAGTGAGGAGGTGGGTCTGCTGCTGGGTTTCTGGGTTCAGGCCGACTACAGCCGGTTTCAGTGAGTGAGTCACACACTGCATTTACTCTGTTAACGCTCCACAGATTTGTCGCCTCCTGCTAATTAACCAATTAGAGGTCAGTAAACACTCTGCCCTCTCTGTCAGTGTCTGAAAAGAGGCCAGCCGACTGCACTCACTGCAGATGTTTGGCTGGACTGAGTGGGCAGATGGTCAACAGACAGGCTGCTCTTTAGTTGACTGAGAGAGTCAGAGAGAGACACTGGCTTCAAGAGCAACATGTTTGGCCTTTTACAGTCTGCACACTTAAAGTAGTGTTGGTTACATGCAGTAGTACCTTTACTTCATTAGATTTACCAATAAAGCACCGTAAAAAACTATTTCTAGTAAAAGTCTGGCACAAGAAACCCTACTTAAGTAAAAGGACAGAAGTATTAGGAGAAATATTTCAAGTATTAAAGTAGAAGTACTCTGTCCATCTCTCAGATATATTTCTACATATGACAGTTTTTAATTGTTAAAGGGAAAATCCATGATAAAAACACCCACCACAGTCCCCTCCAGAGGAGAAAATGAAAGGTGTCCTTCCAGGACACCTGAAAACTGAATTCAAAGTAAGTTTCAGTGAAGTGGTGAGTCAGTACTGAAGTATGAAAACACACCTGTGTGTTACCTGTGAATCTCAGAACCTGTTTTACATGTGAATCAACAGTTAGCTCCACCCCTCATCTGACTCCCCAAGAAACTGGTTGTTCTTCTTTTTCACCCAACTGAGACGCACAGACTGAAACACAGACCAAACAGACAAATTCCTCTGAGCTGCGGGAGAGAAAGGTGGAAAACTACAATACTGCTGCTCCAACCTGCCGACGCTCCACACACTGAAGGTGAGTTTGACTAAAAACTGAACTTAAAGTCAATTTCAGTGAAGTCAGTAGAGGAGAGGGGAACTGTGACTGACTGTACTTTGTGTCTGCTGTGTTTTCAGCTTCACTCAGAGACAAAATGGCTTCCAGATCAGAGGAGAATCTCTGCTGTCTGGTCCATCAGGACGTCTTCAGAGATCCTGTTGTTCTGTCATGTAGCCACAGCTTCTGCACAGACTGTCTGCAGAGCTGGTGGAGACAGAAACAAACACAAGAGTGTCCAGTTTGTAAGACAATATCTTCAAATACAAAACCACCTTTAAACCTTGCCTTGAAGAACCTGTGTGAGTCCTTCTTACAGCAGAGAGATCAGAGATCTTCAGAGGCTCTCTGCAGTCTGCACTCTGAGAAACTCAAACTCTTCTGTCTGAACCATCAGCAGCCAGTGTGTCTCGTCTGCAGAGATTCAGAAAAACACACCAACCACAGATTCAGACCCATTGATGATGAAGGACATGGTCTCCTACACTCCTGTCATTCTGGATACAAATACTGCTGGCCGAAAATCCTGTCTGATCCTGTGTGAAGATCTGACCAGCGAGTCCTGGGCTCTGAGGGCTTTAACTCAGGGACTCACTACTGGGATGTCATGGTTGGAGACAGTACAGACTGGGAACTGGGTGTGTTATCAGAGAGGAAGGGAAACACACGAACTTTACTGTGTTCTTTTATTTTTGTCTTCTTGTCTGAAGACAGTGAAGGTAATAAAGCCATGAATTACTTTGGAATCAAACGTGTTCTTACATGTATACATGAGAACCTGTTTTACGTGTGACTCATCACAAAGGCGCACCCTTTACCTGGTTCACCTGAGGAGACCCAGGAAACAGGTTGTTGTTCTTCTTCACTTAAACAAGGCCTATATTTTCTGCCCCCTGTCCGAAATGACTTACCCAAAATAAATTGAGTATATTTTCACAACTACAAGGGCTGTATGTATAATCTTGGTCTCAAAAGAAAGGTAAGACATGTGTCAGAATCAAGATATGTGTTACTATGTGAGAGTAAATTCACCTGGAACACAGTAGAAAATGTGAATTTTTATCTCCGCCTTAAAAAAAAAAACATTGTTTAGAGTGAAAATCTCTTTTGAATCACAGGATAGTAGCCCAATTCATCTAGGAATTAATAAAGGAATATCTGATGAGTAACTGTGCAAAAGTGCATGCTAAAAAAGTGAACCTGAACAGTTTTACATATGTTATAACACAGACATGTCCAGGCGCAACCACCAAATGTGCCATTTGGGCATCAGTCACACAAACGTTTGGCATTGTGTTGTTAGTATATGTTAGCACCGCTATCTGATTCAAACATTCAGAGAACATTCTCTGCTCTAAGTCTGTCCTGTTTTCTTCCTGCCATTGTTGAGAAAAACTCGGCATTCGGCCTCAGTGCTGCCTGCAGGCTGCGTCGTGCGCACGTAAACTCACTGGAAGGCCTGCAGGGAAATATCTCGGCACCCCATATGGTCAATTTTGATGATCGACACCTCTATCAACCAATCAGAGTCAGGAGAATCGATCGCTACCACCCAAATTTACCCTAGCAACACCAATGACGATCCAGAAGCACATGAAGCCAAAGATTGTGTATTGTGTATTGTAGCTTCAATCAGAGACAAAAATGTCTTCCAGGTCAGAGGAGGATCTCTGCTGTCCAGTCTGTCTTGATGTTTTTGGAGACCCTGCCCTTCTGTCCTGTAGCCACAGCTTCTGTAAAGACTGTCTGCAGAGCTGGTGGAGACAGAAACCAACACATGAGTGTCCAGTTTGTAAGAGAAGATCTTCAAAGAAAAGACCACCTGTAAACCAGGTGTTAAAGAACCTGTGTGAGGCCTTCTTGTTGGAGAGATCTCCAGAGGCTCTCTGCAGTCTGCACTCTGAGAAACTCAAACTCTTCTGTCTCGACCATCAGCAGCCAGTGTGTCACATCTGCAGGAAATCAGAACAACACGCAACCACAGATTCAGACCCATCGAAGAAGCTGCACAACAACACAAGAAGAAACTTCAGGAAACTCTGGAGCCTTTAAAGAAGAAGTTGAAGGTTTTTAAAGAAGTTAAAGATCAGTTTGATCAAACATCAGAACACATGAAGGTCCAGGCCCGACACACAGAGAGGCAGATTAAGGAGCAGTTTAAGAAGCTTCACCAGTTTCTAGAAGAGGAAGAGGAGGCCAGGCTGGCTGTACTGAGGGAGGAAGAGGAGCAGAAGAGTCAGATGATGAAGGAGAAGATGGAGGCTCTGAGCAGAGAGTTAGCAGCTCTTTCAGACACAGTCAGAGACACAGAGGACGAACTGAGAGCTGAAGACGTCTCATTCCTGCACAACTACAAGGCTGCAATGGAAAGAGTCCAGCAGCGCCTCCTGCTGGAGGCTCCACAGCTGCTCTCAGGAGCTCTGATAGATGAGGCCAAACACCTGGGCAACCTGACCTTCAACATCTGGAACAAGATGAAGGACATGGTCTCCTACACTCCTGTCATTCTGGACACAAACACTGCTCAACCACGACTTGTCCTGTCTGAAGATCTGTCCAGTGTGAGAGGAGGAGACAAGCAGCAGCTTCCTGATAATCCAGAGAGGTTTGATGAATACGTCTCTGTCCTCGGCTCTGAGGGCTTTAACTCAGGGACTCACAGCTGGGACATCGAGGTCGGAGACAGTACATGTTGGAGACTGGGTGTGTTTGCAGAGTCTGTCCAGAGGAAAGGACACGCACTGCCTGAATTATGGAGAATGGGCCTCTACGAAGGTAAATACTCATCATCTTCACCATCAGATCCTCACACTGTTCTCAGAGTCCAGGAGAAGCTCCAGAGGATCAGAGTGAATCTGGACTGGAACAGAGGAAAGCTGTCGTTCTCTGATCCTGATACTAACACACACATACACACCTTCACACACACTTTCACTGAGAGGATGTGTCCATACATTGTCACTGTGGATAAAGTCCCACTGAAGATTTTACCACTGAAGGTGTGTGTGACAGTGAAACAGAGCAGTTTCAGATAAACAGGATGATCATATTTATGATGATGTTTGTTTTCTGTATCCTGGTGGGGGATGACTTTCAAAAATTTGTATGAAAACTTGTTGTTTTTTCATGTTCATTATATTTTGGGGGTATTTTGTTTCAGAAAATAGTTTGAAGGATGATTTTCTTTATATTCCTGTTAAAAAATAATGAATGACATTTTCACAGCTTTGATAATCAGACATTGAATGTCCTGGTGCGACACGATAATCAGTCAGATATTCTCATGTTCTGAAGCCTTTAATCTGCAGATAATCAATAATATAAATGTTGACATACTGATTTCTCTTTATTTTACTTTTAAATGTGTATCATTGATTAATTCACCAGTGTACACATGTTTTTGCACGCTCACTGGTCAGAAAGCCTGAAACTTTTTCCTCTTTGCTCTGCTTCTGTTGCTGTGTCGGGGAGTCACAGTGAAGATGTTCGCTGTTAATAGTTTGTTGTTCTTTTCAAAGATCAGATTTGTTTCAAGTGTTCAAAACTTGTGTGAATAACTATTGTTCAGCTGTTTCATTTACTTTTAAAACTACTCTAGATTATAAAGTTTTGAAATATTAAAATCAATGTTTAATTACAAAATTCTGAAATGTTTTGAGCATGTAAAAGATGTAAACTCAGTTACTGTTGCCGAAGCTGCTCCTCCTCTGCTTTTTGCTTCATCGTCCACAGATCTGAGTTACAGATGAGTCTTAAAAAATAGTTTTACAGTGCGTTGAAAGATGCGCAGTATGTGATTGATATGGGAGGATAAATCCACTTAACTCCTGTGTTGATAGTTCAGTAAAGCTCTAAAGAAGTAGTTTTATTTTGGCTCATTGACCTCATACAGACCTGCATGTATAGATCCTCCTGCAGACAGCAGGGGGCGACAGTCTGATCTCATCTCTTGAAGCAGGTTTACTGAATCAGACATGGAAGAAAAAACTTCTGACGTGGAAATAACTTCAATAACTATTTATTTATTTATTTAATTAACTCTAAGTGGAGATAAAAAGAAAAAGTTAAGGTTATTTTTCTGATAGACCAACATATTTTCTCTGCTGTTGGTGCTTTACTGATCAAATGTGTCCTTACATGTAGATCTGTGAATCCGTTTTACATGTGACTCATAATACAGCCACACCCTTTACCTGGTTCACCTGAGGAAACCTAGGACACAGGTTGTTGTTCTTCACTGAGGAGAGACACACAGACTGATAAACAAATGATCAGATTCACCTTCAGACCAAATGAACATCTTCCTCTGAGTGAGTTCAGCTGCAGGAGAGAAACGAGGAAAAACTTCAACCAGCCGACGCTCCACACACTGAAGGTGAGTCTGATTAAAAACTGAAGCCATTTCAGTGAAGTCAGTAGAGGAGGGAGGGGAGCGGTGGTGGGAAGAGTACTGAAAATCTCTACTAAAGTACAAAATACTGTTACATTACTAAAAATATTACTCAATTACAAATAAAAGTACTGGTGTTAGAATACAACTTAAGTAAAAGTACAAAGTATTCTTGTCAAAAACTACTCAGAGTATTAGTTTCTTTTTAACTGTTGATGTTTGAACATTATCAGTAACAACATTCAGTCAAAGAAGGTTCTGTTTCTCCAAATCCTCAGTCTAGTTAGGGTCCGGGCAGCCTAAGCTGCCAGGACCCTATTGTAATCCTGCATGTTCTTCTTCTTTCTTTCTTTCTTTTTTCTTTTTTCTTTCTTTCTTTCTTTCTTTCTTCTTCTTCCGAGGAAATCCTACTTCCCATGCATGAAAAATGACCAAACTTTGCACAAAGGTCCAGTCTCATGTCAGATTGCCTCAGCTGCAAAAACAGGCCAATAGTCCTGATGGTGGCGCTACAGCAAGCCTCTAAAGTTCAAAATTTTGAAAATTCATAATAAATCAAGCATATGTGCTAGAGATTTACAACTTTCACCAAAATGTAGCCCCAATACTGAAGAAACTTTTGTACATTTAAACCTATTGCAAATTATGAAGTCCATCACTCTGTTTTTTTCAAAAACTGTAAAACTTATTAAACCTATCTCCTCCCACAATTTTTGCTCAATTGGCACCAAACTTGCTACAGAGCATCTTCAGACTGTCCTACACAAACGATCCACACAGATTTTTGATTTATCAAAAATTGAGCCTACAGTGCATCAAAATGTTTGACTGTAAACGGTATTATAAACATATACTTGCAAATTCTTGCTAAATACATTTTCAATGTTCATGAAAAAAATGACAAAATTTTGGAGTCATGGTAGATGATGTTTGGAAAATATCAGAATTTTATCTCAAAAACTGAATTTTTTACAGCATTTTGAATTTCACTCTCATGCGAACAATTGGAGTCAATGCAAAAATGTCATTTTTAAACATCAGTTTTTCACTTTTGGAGCCAATAAATCATTGTTAAAAACTAATGACCAACATCTCCATGCTGTCTAGATGCAATTTGTGTATTTTGGGATTTTGGTCTCAATAACTGAATTTTTGACAGCCGTTTGAAATCTGCCTTTACATGCTAACAGCTGCTGTCTTGCACACAGGTGACTGGCTTAGTCAATTTGTGAAGCCACACATGAACTGTCACTTGCCACTTAGCTCCGTGAGATAAAAGGTGGACTTCAGTGTCAGAAGTCGTGAGTTCGAGCCTCAGCTAAGGCAGGATGGACTTTCAAATGTGAAAGCCTTATGTTCAGGTATCATGCTATGTGGATTAGAGACTGCTAAGATTTAAATAATTATGATTCAGGGAGTTTTGGGAAGAGACAAATACTCTTTATCAACACGTTTCCCTGTTATCCCTTGTCTCTTTTCCCTGTTTATTTGGCTTAGCTATCAGTCAATATGCAGAGTCTCTTGTGCCAGAAATTGTGAGTTCAAGCATCAACTGATGTAAAATGCACATTAGAATGCCACCTTTTTTTCATCTTCCTACACTCTGCTTGTTGCTCAGAATTGCCTAATTTTGCCTAAAATTGCCCAGCCCCGACCATTGCTGCGCAGCAGCTATAATAGTGGTTGATCTCCTGTAACGTGTGTCCAATGAGAGAATATATAGTATGTATACAGGCAATAGGCTGCAGACATTTCTCTGCATTTCATTCAGTTTTGTGAAGAGGACTAAATGAAATTCTTACACTTAAAGAATCTTGCAGGATAAAGACGCGGTGAGGATCTTAACACAAGCTGTACTGATAAATCCTTCACCGTTAAAACAACTAAAGATCTAACAGAACAAAGGCTAATCTAATCAAATTTAACATTAAATTATGATATTAACTTAGTAACTTTTGAAAGAAGACAAACACATTCTTCCTCTTTTCACAAACAGCTCAACAGTGAGGTTCCGTAAGTTAAATGTCAGTCTGCAGTCTGTTCCCCTGCTCTCCCAGTAATTTTCCACTCTCCCCACCTCTGCCTCACTCTACCTGCCGGCCACACCCACCCTATCACCCCACTCCACTCACCTGCCACCACACCCGCTGCGCATCAGCCAATCAACCCAGTATATAAGCCTCTCCAGCTCACACACTCTTTGCCAGATTGTTGTTCGCACACATGCAAGACTTTCCAGTGTTTCTTACGTGGAGGAAGCCATGATTGACTGAACTTACTTTGTGTCTGTTGTGTTTTTCAGCTTCACTCAGAGACAAAATGTCTTCCAGATCAGAGGAGAATCTCTGCTGTCCGGTCTGTCAGGATGTCTTCAGAGATCCCGTTCTTCTGTCATGTAGCCACAGCTTCTGTACAATCTGTCTGCAGAGCTGGTGGAGACAGAAACAAACACAAGAGTGTCCAGTTTGTAAAGAAATGTCTTCAACTACAAAACCACCCCTAAACCGGGCTTTAAAGATCCTGTGTGAGTCCTTCTTGTTGGAGAGAGGTCAGAGATCTTCAGAGGCTGTCTGCAGTCTGCACTCTGAGAAACTCAAACTCTTCTGTCTGAACCATCGCAGCCAGTGTGTCTCGTCTGCAGAGATTCAGAAAAACACACCAACCACAGATTCAGACCCATCGAAGAAGCTGCACGACAACACAAGAAGAAACTTCAGGAAACTCTGGAGCCTTTAAAGAAGAAGTTGAAGGTTTTTAAAGAAGTTAAAGATCAGTTTGATCAAACATCAGAACACATGAAGGTCCAGGCCCGACACACAGAGAGGCAGATTAAGGAGCAGTTTAAGAAGCTTCACCAGTTTCTAGAAGAGGAAGAGGAGGCCAGGCTGGCTGCACTGAGGGAGGAAGAGGAGCAGAAGAGTCAGATGATGAAGGAGAAGATGGAGGCTCTGAGCAGAGAGTTACCTGCTCTTTCAGACACAGTCAGAGACACAGAGGAGCAGCTGAGAGCTGAAGACGTCTCATTCCTGCAGAACTACAAGGCTGCAATGGAAAGAGTCCAGCAGTGCCCCCTGCTGGAGGCTCCACAGCTGCTCTCAGGAGCTCTGATAGATGAGGCCAAACACCTGGGCAACCTGACCTTCAACATCTGGAACAAGATGAAGGACATGGTCTCCTACACTCCTGTCATTCTGGACACAAACACTGCTCAACCACGACTTGTCCTGTCTGAAGATCTGTCCAGTGTGAGAGGAGGAGACAAACAGCAGCTTCCTGATAATCCAGAGAGGTTTGATGAATACGTCTCTGTCCTCGGCTCTGAGGGCTTTAACTCAGGGACTCACAGCTGGGACATCGAGGTCGGAGACAGTACACACTGGTCACTGGGTGTGTGTCCAGACTCTGTCCAGAGGAAGGGAGCCATACGGTCTGAATTATGGAGAATACGATTCTATGAAGGTCAATACTCAGTTCGTTCACCATCAGATCCTCACACTGTTCTCAGAGTCCAGGAGAAGCTCCAGAGGATCAGAGTGAATCTGGACTGGAACAGAGGAAAGTTGTCGTTCTCTGATCCTGATACTAACACACACATACACACCTTCACACACACCTTCACTGAGAGGATGTGTCCATACATTGTCACTGTGGATAAAGTCCCACTGAAGATTTTACCACTGAAGGTGTGTGTGACAGTGAAACAGAGCAGTTTCAGATAAACAGGATGATCATATTTATGATGATGTTTGTTTTCTGTTTTTTCATGTTCATTATATTTTGGGGGTATTTTGTTTCAGAAAATAGTTTGAAGGATGATTTTCTTTATATTCCTGTTAAAAAATAATGAATGACATTTTCACAGCTTTGATAATCAGACATTGAATGTCCTGGTGCGACACGATAATCAGTCAGATATTCTCATGTTCTGAAGCCTTTAATCTGCAGATAATCAATAATATAAATGTGTGACATACTGATTTCTCTTTATCTTACTTTTAAATGTGTATCATTGATTAATTCACCAGTGTACACATGTTTTTGCACGCTCACTGGTCAGAAAGCCTGAAACTTTTTCCTCTTTGCTCTGCTTCTGTTGCTGTGTCAGGGAGTCACAGTGAAGATGTTCGCTGTTAATAGTTTGTTGTTCTTTTCAAAGATCAGATTTGTTTCAAGTGTTCAAAACTTGTGTGAATAACTATTGTTCAGCTGTTTCATTTACTTTTAAAACTACTCTAGATTATAAAGTTTTGAAATATTAAAATCAATGTTTAATTACAAAATTCTGAAATGTTTTGAGCATGTAAAAGATGTTTTAAACTCTTCAGAATAAAGTACAGTTTTTCCTCTGATGTAATGAAGTTGAGATGATTCTGTCTGTTAAAGTGTTTAAACTCAGTTACTGTTGCCGAAGCTGCTCTGCTTTTTGCTTCATCGTCCACAGATCTGAGTTACAGATGAGTCTTAAAAAATAGTTTTACAGTGCGTTGAAAGATGTGCAGTATGTGACTGATATGGGAGGATAAATCCACATAAAGCTCCAGTAGGCAACATTGTTTTGGTTTCACTGAGAAGTAATTCCATAAAAACCTTTCAGCATGATGTAAATCAGGTGGTCTGAGAGAGAACTAGACTTGTGCACTTCCCTTTGGCTCCGTTTTCAGTATTCAGAGAATCTGGCTCGAGTTCAGCTGCAGGAGAGAAAAGAGGAAAACCACAAGTGAGTTTGATTAAAAAACTGAAGCCAAAGTAAATTTCAGTGAAGTCAGTAGAGGAGGGAGGAGAGCCGTGGTGGGAGGAACACTGAAAATATGTGCTCCAGTACAGTTACACTGCTAAAATATTACTCAATTACAAGTACAAGTACTGGTGTTAGAAAAATACTTAAATAAATGTGCAAAGATTTAGAGTATTAGTTACTTTTTAACCGTTGATGTTTACAGCAGCAGTCGATCAATCTCCAAATCTTCAGTCGAAACTCTTTCTCTGTTCTGTCACCTCTCCAAACTATGGTTACAAAATCTGAGCATGTTTCAAACCAGAAACGCTTCTTTTGGTCATATTTACTCATTTTAAGTCGGAGTTTAAGTTTCCTTGTTCAACAAATGGTTCCACCGGACAAAACAATATCGAATGAGGAGCAACAACTGCCACGACTGTCGATTAAAAACCCATCAAAACATTTTTAATTGATTAACTCGCTTAAAAAAATCTGAACTTCTGCTGCTGCAGTGTTTAGTTTTTCGTTTGTTTTCACTGGTCCGTTTGTGATCAGATCACCTGATTGGCTACTGAAAGGCTGATGAAAGGTTTGGATATTAATTCAAATTCTGCTCAATGTTCAACTATCATTTTAAAAGTAACTAAGTAAATTAGTGTAATACTACTTAAGTACAATAAAAGCACAAGAACCCCCAAAAAGCTACTTCATTACAGTCATTTCAGTATTTGTAATTAGTTCCTTCCAGCAGAGCCGCCCAAGGCATAAGCGAACTAAGCACCGGCTTAGGGCCCCAAGGCCACTAGGGGGCCCCCAAGAGCAATCAAAAAAAAAAAGTAATTTATTTTTTATTTTTTCCATGTATAAATGGTGATTTCTATATGATCAAAGATATATTATTTACAAAAACACAATTTCAACAGAGTGCTGCTGCTGATGTAGACCTAGTGATTCTTACTGCCTCTGTAGCTACCACGCCTTGCTTGGATGTAAGGCGGTACATGAGTTTATCCAAAAGAGTGTTGTGTAAGGCCCTTAGCCAGGATTAAATAGCAATTTCTAGCTAATGTTTTAAAAAAAAGAGAGAAATTTATCTTTTAACAGTAACTTAAATCATACTAACATGTTTGTATTTGTGTAGCTTTAACTTTGATTGAGTTGTTTCTCGGGGTTGGCCCTATATATTTCGGTTTTTTTGTTTTGTTTTGTTTTTTTCTTCAAAACAAAGTTTTTGTTAATGTTTGATAGCAAACATTAACGTCACCATTTTAGCATATTTTTGCATAAGGCCAGCCATTCTCAATCTTGGGGTCGCGAGATGATTTCTGGCCAAATCATTTTGAAAAAAATATAAATGCGCAAAATTAATGTAGCTTCCGACCGGACGTTAGAAGGACGAAGAGCGGTTGGTCTCAAACAGGCATTTTATTACTAAAAACCAGTTGAACCAGTCCAAGTCTCATGTCTGCCCTTCTCATTCATACATCATCAGAGCAAAGAAATGTTTTTTTTTCTCCCCCAGTCTGCTGTCAGCAGGAGCGGCGGCTGCAGCAGGCTCGCGCCCGTGAAGTGGGCTCAAGCCGGGTTCAGCCGCGCTCGAGCGGAGCGGGGGAGAGAAAAAAAAATGTATTTGTTCTTATTACACGTGGTTATGCTTTCAGTCATAAGAAAGTATTAGTTTGTTTTTGTTCACCATCTGGTTAAACGCAACCTGTCCGATAGCTCATTGAAGTGTATCCATTGTCAAGGTGTTTGTGAAAGATGCAGCAATCAAATTTGGGGATCTGGAAATAAAGGGTGGCCGCCAAAAATCAAAATTTTGGCTTAAGGTGCTAGCCCATGGAGGCTTGGGCCGGCCCTGCCTTCCAGCCCTGACTACAGGTAGAGGGGGAACTGTCCCTTTCTCCACATGTTTGGACCTAATTTTCAATTGACAAGACTGTGACAGGATCAATGAATGATATGTAATTAGTAACTGTATCAGAATACTTGTTTAAAGTAACCCTCTCAGCCCCGTCTTCATTATTTCAGTCTGTATTCTGCTGATGTTGCTCAGCTGTTCAGTCTCTGGACTTCTTCTTTTTTACCTCCTGATAAAGTCTGTTTACTTTTATCTTAAATTCCATTCAATAGTTTCCATCGATTGTTTTTATGCCCTTGCTGCCGCCGCAGACCGACATCCCTGCAGGGGAGTTTATCTGGTGTTATCTTGCTTTATCTGATCCGTTTCGCCCTCGGTGACTCACAGCGAGCAACAAAAAGACAGTAAAACTTCCAGATCAGTGGCGTCGTTACACGCTGCCGGCAGGAGCGGGTCACAGCTCGGCGGCACAGACTTTACACAACAAAAAAATAAAAGAACTTCCTGCTGTTTCAGGGGGCTGCATGTAAACACATTTTTAAAAATGTGTTTTAATGAGTTCTTCTCTTGTTGTTGGCCCTGCCGACGTGCGTTCACTGACCGGCTGCTAAATGTGACGACCTTATAAACTGCTGAGCGGACGGACGGAGAATGAAGAGCAGTTTGTAACTGTGAGGAGGAGAATCATATTCAGCAGAGTTTCACTGAGCTTATTAAATGTTTAACACTATAAACATCTGTGGCTCCATCAGTCATTCTCACCTCTCACATCTGCTAAATGTTGTTTTTGTCATATTGAAGTTCGAAGCTTCTACTGAGGGTTAAAAAAAATAAAATATCTGAATATCTGTTTGTTTGTTTTTTTGACATCATTAATTCCTCTCCAAGCTTGGTAATAATATGATTAACTGATGTTTGAAATTAAACTTTACATAGCTAGTTTCTGGTTGAAAAGCGACATAAAGTTGCTCTTTCAAAATAAAAGTATATGGAGAAGAACAGCAGGGGGAAACAGAAACAATGTTTTTCTGCTTCATGAGTCACAGCCTTCATCACAAACTTTCAAATACAGACACCTCTTGCACTGTTTAAAGGGATAGTTCACCCAAAAATAAAAGTTCAGTCATTTTCTGCTCACCCTCATGATGATGAAGGTCAGGTTTAGTTTTTTAGTCCACAACTATTGCTGGTCTGATGTAATCCAAGTCTAAGGATCTACAGTGAAGATTCAGCCTAGAAACATGTTGTAAATAATGTTTTTAGTCAGCTCGGCATGTCGGGGCTTTAGGAGACTTGGATTACACCTGACGAGCAGCATGGAGGCATTTTATGTTTTTATTCTTTAGTTTTTTTTACATTTGAAAACTGGTCACTGTTCACTTCCTGTGTTTGGGAGATTCTGCAGCACTAAAATCAGACCAAATGTGATGTTCTGCCTCTGCTCTGTGTCAGAACCTTATCAGCTATCAGTGCACTGCAGGCAGCAGCCAGCCTGTGGGCTCAAAATCCAACATGGCCGCCTTCATGAGGTGACTTGCATGGTTTTGGCATTAAAAAAAAAGAAAAACTTTGATAATTTTGAAAAAATTACAGTAAGAATAACAGTTCTGTTGTTACAAATATTTCAATATGAGTATTTACTTCAGTTTATTTGGTTTTTATTTCAATTCAATTCAATTCAATTCAATTCAATTCAATATACTTTATTGATCCCCCGGGGGGGAAATTTGCATTTCAGTTACAACCCGTCCAAGAAACATAAAAACAGACAGTGATACATAACATGGGGAGGACAGGAGCGGGAGGAACTGTGGGTCAGCCACCTGAAGCAGCGCCCCGTTTACTTAGAGAGAAAGGAGAACAAGAGGGAGGAAGAGGGGAAAAAAAAGCAACTCCCAAACTAGGCTCCTGTCAGGGGGGCACAGTGTGGGATTAGGAAAAAACACCTCAGCACATAAGCAACATAATATGACATTACAACAAAACTCGATGACCTGCACATGTGGGAGGGGGGAGGGTGTTGGGGAAGGGAGGTGTCCCAGCATAGACACGGGGGGGTGCAGACTTTTTTTCGATCAGTTGTTTTAAAAAAAGAAAAACACTGGACAGACTCTGACAGAAGACATTTTGTGTAATTCAGTTATTTTAAAAAACAATCATTTAGCATTTCTTTCCTTCTTTAAAAGTCTGAACAGCAGCTCTTCATGCCTCACGTCCTCCTGACTGCTGAGAGAAAAGACTGGATGGAGCAGCAGAGAAGTTAAAAACTGTTTCGCTCACTTTCTTCTTTCTTTGAGAGAAAATGTGCAGCAGCTGTTTAATGGTGGCAAAGACATGATATGAAACTAAATCTGCACCATCATCTTAAACTGGGGGCTGATAACAGCTGCTGCAGTAAAATATGTCACACAGTTTGAATGATTTTATTACAGTTGTATTAATGTTTAAGTCTGTGGCAATTTTGCAACTGCCTTTTCCTGCTTTGCCTCAGGATTGGGGGTCTCTGCACCCCCATCTTGAACCCAAACCCAGCGCCCCTCTGTAGATGATACGTGAGCTAACAAGCGAGCGCAAACAGAATTATATTATCAGCTGGCATCAGACCTGTAGAGGAGAGTTTGAAGCAGTTTTTCTCTTTTTCATGACCAGAAGGACACCTCTGCCTCCTCCATGCATCAAAGTTTTAAACTGACATCAGGTTTGACATGAGGGGGAGGCGGCGCCCCGCGCAGCTCCTGTAGTGAACGTTTGGGGCCCCAGGCTCTCGGATCAGGTTCAGGTTCAGGTTCAGGTTCAGGCTGAGGGGGCTGGAAAAACAAAGACACAAAGCAGCACTGATGATCTGGAGACCGACTGTGGAAAAGAGGGCTGCTATAAATACTGACGGGGCGACTGGAGGATGAGGAACAGGTGAGCGGGTGGACGTGGGAGTCAGGTGACTGAGGACATCTGGTGGACAGGTGGAGGAGGTGAGTGGGGAGGTGGGAATGTGGGAGCCTGTTGCTCGTTTGAAGAAGTCATCTTGAGCTTTGAACAACATTTTTCATCATTTTCTGACATTTTATGGACCAAACAACTGATTGATTGATTGATTAGTGGAAATATTATTGCCAGATTGATCACTAGTTGAAAAATAGGTCCAAACATGTGAGAACAGGTGGAGCCTCCACCTGTTCTCACGTTTGGACCTATTTTTCAATTGACAAGATTGTGACAGGATTAATTAATCATATGTAATTAGTATCTGTAACTGTATCAGAATATCCTCCAAACCCAATACATTTATATAGAATATAGATAATAGAAGATATCAAAAAGCCTAATAAATAATCATTTAAAGGCACTCAGTGAGATTAATTTGTAGAGTTTCAGGTCATTCTGCAGCGTATTTCATGTCGAGGCTGCAGAATACACAGATGCTCCTTTCAGTTTCCAGCACAAAGAGCATTTCTGTCATAAAGAAGTCCTGAGGATACAAACAGTTCTGTCGTGTCGGTGATGAGGGATCAGACCGGGAATGGTCTTATAAATAAGGTGCACCGGTGTCAGTAATAACCTGCTGAGCTCAGTCCATTAAACACACATTTATTGTCTCCTAATCAATCCAGACTGTGTGTATCTGCAGCTGTTTGTCCTCTTTAATGCTCCACCACATTCATTCGAAACACATTTATTGACCCCGACACTGCACATATTCAATCCTGCAGGCCTGCAGTGATGATGATGATGATGATGGGGATGATTTGTGCGCTGCTATCGGAGACGGCGGCGCTGCTGCTCGCTCTTCGTAATGAACGGAGATAATTTTAATAGAATAATTTGTAAAAATGGCTGACGAGGCTCAGGATTTAGAAAAGCCACATAAGCTGTTTTATAATGCTGAGGTCGTAATGACGAGATGATGGGAGGGTGTTCGTCTCTCCGGCTTTATCTGACAGGAGCCACGGCGAGAACAGCATTTCCCAGCAGCCCTCGCTCTATTTGTCTGCCTCTGAGATAAGCAGGTGGAAAAAAAATCAAGGAAAAGGAGACGATTATTCAAACAGTCAAATCAGTTTCATTTATTGTTTTTTTATTTTTGCAAACCTCAAATTACAGGTGAACAGTGACTAACATGTTAGCCGTGGCTGCTAAATGCTAAGTGAGAAGCTGGGATTTATAAAATGTTCAGTCCTTTACTCTGATTGGCTGATTCGTTTTTAATTTAATACAGACTGACCTCCAGAATAAAACCTACGATTCTTCATGCAGATATTTTTTTATGTTTCATTTATTTCTGTCTGGAGTTTGTTTGTTTTTTAACGTGGACGAGTGTAGACGCTGGTGTCCAGAAAGTTTGGTGTTGAGCAGCTGGAGGCGAGAACGTGAACGCAGCACAGAGATCAGTGTTCTCCTCTCTGCAGCTCCGGGGCCTGAAGAACACATCCACACATTCCACATGTCCCAGGAAACATCCCACACATGAGCGCTTTGAACGTGTGCACCTCCCACACACACACACACACTCACACACACACACACCTGGCTGAACACGAGGCGTTTAATCGCCTCAGGTGGAACAAACTGCAGAGAAGAGTTTGTTCTGATCACGTCTGTCTGCGTCAAAGTCGACCACGAAGCTCAAAATAACTTTAAGAACATTAATGAGATGAAGAATAAAAATCCCTCCTTTAGTTTATGATGCATCTGATTATTTAAAGGTAAAGACCAACTTTATTGGGATTGAAACAATTAACAGAAATGAATTCTGCAACCTTTTGTCCAATCTCAGGTTCCACCAATCACAGCCCTCCCCTGCACAAACGTCCTACATGTACGTCTCAATGAACTGGCTCTTTATTTTATTTTTTTTTTTATTTTTATTTTTTTATTTTGTCATGGGTCACTGTTACTAACATTCATCAGCACTTTGTGCACTTTTATATTTGATTATTCTCTCATTCTTGAGAATTGGGACGAATCATGTCCTACAAAAAATAAAAAACTACTGATCTCAAACTAGATCTGAAACTAACAATAACTACTGATAAAAGAGGCACAAAAATGTGATATTGGAATCATCTTTGTTTTAAAATGTAATTTTTATGAAAATGTTGGCCCAGAATTCCTTCAAATCTGAGTTTTATAAAAACATGATTTAATCAGGCATAAAAAGGGTCAGCTATACCCTGAGGACCCCTGTCTCACTTCCTAGTTTAAAAAAGGCGGGAATCCTGTTCAAACACTGGTAGACTTTATATTTTTAGATAAATTCATTCAATAATATTTCTATCAGATGTGTCTCAGCCATAACATGTCGACTCTGTAGTCCTTCTAAATCAAAGCTAGATAAGAATTATGATTTAAAAATGTGTATTTTGATGAACATGAAGAGACTCTGAGACACTTTGAAAAATAAAATAGCTGCTCACTATGACAACGCTGTGAAATAAAAAAAACAAAACATTTTGTCGACTCTGAAAGATGTTTAACTACATTCACATTTAATAAAAAAGTGGATGATGAGAGTTTGATCTTTTAAAATATATTTTCCAGCATAACTGAAGAGTGAAAACCTCTAAAAATAGTTTTGTACCAGTTCTTTGTGGTGGAATATTCCTCAGGTGAACTTCTTCATTCACAAATAAAGCAGATTTTGTTCCTGCGCCGGTTCTCCTGCTGCTTCTCCTCTGACTGAAGAACCTCATAAACCACAGTTAAAATAACCTGAACTGTCACTTGTCAGCTTCACCGCTCTGACACTCAAACACTGTACGAGTTATTTCAGCAGCAATGTGACGTGATGAATTTAATATATAATACATTAATAAATTCATTAAATAATTCCTCTGAGCTTCACAGAACAGAACCGTGTAATTAGCTGCTAATTAAAGCACAATTCCAATTAATTAATTTAATTAATTTAATTAGAGCAGAGCAGCTCAGATGAACACAAACAGATGAAGTGCATCTACACAGAAACATCCAACACAACGTTCTGATAATTAATACAGAAATAATTCAGAAATATTTAATTTGATTTGAATGAAGCTTTGATATCATAGTTTCTAGGAAACGGCGTCTAAATTATTGAAAATAAAGCAATGAGTCATCATTTTTCATTTTATCTTCTATTTTTTAAAAGAAAACTGACCTTTAAATAATTTCTGACTTACAACCAGTGACGTATTCATCATAAAAAGGTAAAGTTGATATTAAGCTTTTATTCATATTTAAACTCAAGAAGAAATATTAATACGTCTTTATTTAACCTTTAACTGCTGATTTACTATCAGAGAAAATGATGTGATGGTTTCTTGAGCTTCACAATATGAAGTTATCCTGAGAAAAAGTCTGTTTTTATACTTTTATTTGACCTTAAAGTAACAAACAACATGTCTGTGAAGACAGCAGGACAGTAGCGGTCTGTCTCCATTATCATCATCATCATCTTCATCTTCATCAGCTCGGCCTTCATCAAGACGGAGCGACGGCTCAGCTGACCATCAGTCGTGCTGCGTTCAGGGTGTCAGCGGACCGATGGGAACATTTTTCAGGGTTATCCGACCGTCAGGCTCAGATATTAAAGCCGGGGGACGTCAGCGAGGACGCCACGAGAGACGGGGGACACGGTGAGGTCAGGATGAGGAAGAGCCAGCTGTCAGGAGACACCCGGCGTCTAGACTGAGTTACAGCTGCGGGAGGTCAGAGGTCAGACGTCCATGAGAGAGGAGACACAAACACATCAGGAGGACGCACAGGGAGACGTCTCAGGAAGACAATAGTTTGACATTTAAATACTTTCACTTTTTTCTTACTGAGAGTTAAATTAGAAGATGGACTCTCGTGTCTGTATGAAAAATATGAAGCAACAGAAAGCAGCTGTTAGCTTAGCTTAGCATAAAGAAACAAGGGAAACAGTTTTAGATCATTTGTTTGATCTGAACTGTGTAAAATGAGGAAATCCTGTCTGTCTCTGTTTTAACGCTGCTGTTGACGGACACTCGGCTGTGTCGGAGACTCGTCTCTTTTCTCTACTAATCCACTTCACCTCCCGCAGTCCCACAGTGTGCAGCCTGTCCGTCCATCCGTCCGTCCGTCTGTAGATTATCTGTGTGTCCTCCTGCAGCTACAGATCAGTCAAACAGACTCCTGATCGAGAGGGTCGCGGCTGAAATCTCCTGCAGGAAACTACGACATGTCAAGTCAGAAGTTTTAAGACGTGTCTGCACGGCAAGAGACCGTCCCAGACTGAGCTCAGATCCTGGAGACGAAGCAGTTTAAGATTAAGGACGACAAAATGTTTTAGTGTCGTAGCTCCGAGGTTTGAGATGTTTGTCACAGAACAAGAACTTCAGAACTGAAGAAACGCTGAACAAAACATCCACCATAAATCAAACAGAGCCAGGCTCAGACATTTAATGAATTTAATATTTCATTTACTTTTTCCTCTTCAGATAAACTTGAATCTTTGAGTTTTAGAAGCTACAAAAAAATGAAGTTGTTCTAATTTAACAATATTACAACATTTACTTTCACTTCAGTCAATTTACTCAAAATCCTTTTAAATATGTTTTGAGTTTCTAAAATTCTTTAAGTTTATCTACAAAGAAAAGTTATTAGTTATATTTTAACAAAGCATCAGTAGCTGGTAGAACTTTTTCAAAACTTAAGAATTTAAGTTGGACTGAAAACTCCTCAAACTTCACCACGAGAACCGTTCCAACAAGAACCCACCCACCGTATTTTCATCATCAATCAATCTGTCAACCATTTTCTCCATCGATCGATTAGTTTGTTTGATCCATGAAATGTCAGAAAATGTCTCTCAAAGTCCAAGATGACGTCCTCAAATGTCTTGTTTTGTCCACAACCTAAAGATATTCGGTTTACTGTCAGAGAAACCAAACAGTTTGTCTGTTCATTCTTCTTCTTCTGTGGTTGTTGAGCTGAGAAACAAAAGACTGAAACGCACACACACACTCACTGAACTCCCTCCTGTGTGTGTGTGTGTGTGTGTGTGTGTGTGTGTGTGTGTGAACAGGTAAGTGCAGTAAAGTTTCTCTGACGTCCCTCCTGATTAATTCTCTTCCTGTCTGAATCCTCCAGACTGAAGTTTTCCATTCGGCTGCTTCCTGCAGCTGAAGATTAAAAAACAAACAAAAAAACCCCCAAAACAAATCCTGAGGGTCACACACACACACACACACACACACACACACACACACACACACACACACACACACCACACACACACACACACACATGTTGTGTTTCCATCACTTCTGGGGACATTACATTAACTTACATTCATTTCCTGGAGACTTATCCTGACCCTACCCATCACAAGTCCCTGCCTAAACCTAAACCTAACCTTACCCTAACCCTGACTCAAGTCTTCACCTAAAATTTAATGTTTTACCTCATGGGGACTTGCAATTTGTCCCCATAAAGGAGGCGAGACCCCACAATGTGAGTGTGTAAACAGATTTGTGTCCCCCACTAACAATAAAGTAATACAAAAAACCCCAACACAACCACACACACAACACACAAACAGCTGGCCATAATCTCCCTCACACACTCAGCACGAGGCTCTCCTCCTCGTCTCACATCTCCTCCACCAAGGACAAATCATCCTACAAAATAAAAGCACATCCAGACAAAGATTAAGAAAATAATAGAAATCTGCATCTAACAACAACTCACATAACAGAGAAACAGATTACTGATAATGAAAATAATCATTAAAGAGGAGACTTGGAAAAATAGGTCCAAACATGTGTCCAAGAAGACATATATTTAAAGATAAAAAAGACAGAGAACAAGATAATTGTGTTGATTATTTTTATTTCAGCATTCGTCTTCTCAGCAGCATCAGAGACATCTCAGCCAATGACAGAGGACAATAAATATCAACCAATAAGCAACCGTCTTGGCCAATCACAGCGGAGCTACACACGTCTTCAGTCCAACTCAGAAACCTCCTGCAGCGACACAGGATGTGATGTCACAGGCCTGACGCAGGTAATGCAGGAAATATTGACCAGATATTCTTAAAGTTCAAAATCTTAACCAATAGGAGCGAGCAGTAAGCGCTGCCTTTACATCATATGGGAACGTTTTCATGATTGTAGTTTTCTGTAGATTCAAGTCACAAAAGCAGCTGGGACCAGATGTCTGAACGAGCTGCGGGTGATGTGATGATGAAACACGACACGGACAAAGTCAATTTTAAAACTCGAGACAGAGAAAAAAAGAACACGTGAAACGGGATCCAGGTGTTCTGAAATGTGATTCAGATCAGATTCTACAAGATGTGTCTCAGTCTGGACGCTAAAATCAGATGTCAAAGTGTCTTTTGCATCACTTGCAACACAACACGCAACAATGGCACCGAATTCAGAATAACAGAAGTGGATCAGAGCGGTTTGAATGGAAACATAATGGATCTCCCTTTCTCGTACGTAGTTACTGACATACAGGTGACTCCTGGTTTTCATTACCTTCTCCCTTTTCCTCTCGGATCACAATTCTCCCATATTTCTCCACATTTATAAATTAATTTTCACACCTTTTTGTCCATTTTCATCGCACCCTGACTGTATAAACCCTGCGACTCTGAAGGTCTACATGTTTCCACATGGAACAACAACACACAGCTGCACCAAACCAGGAGAGAACAATTCTTAGGGAAAGTTAATTTATTTATAGTTTATTTTACACAAGTTTGTTGTTGTCTTGTTGTTCAAAACACGAGGATGAATAACTTCCAACTTTACACAAACAAATACTACTGGACTTTGCAACATGATGGATGATGTATATTTACAAATTAACTAATGAATTAAGTTACAGACTTGTTCTTTGACTGCTCTGTGCCTCCTGTCCTCCGTCTTCATTGTCCTGCTGTAAACCTTACTCCACCTCGGTGCTGTATTCCGGCCTCCTAACTGAGCTAACTAGCTAACTGCAGCTACAGCAGTTAGCAGCGGTGCACCCGTGACTTCAGGGTCACAAGAGGAAAGGTTGTGTTGCAACACCCTCAGGCCAGTTTTTTTTTTTTTTTCTGCGACTAACGAATAATTGGCAACGAGGTCGACTAGACTCTTCTCACCGACTAACAGTTCAGACGACTGTTAGGAGGCGGCCACAGTTACTTTTTATTTTAATTCTTTAAAAGTCACCAAAATACAGGAAGCAGGAAGGAAATACAGAAGGATTGACAAGTACAGTTACTGACGCTGACATTGTTATCACAGCAGCCCATGTAGGCAGGTTGGTGATCACACAAATCTCATCCGATCACGTACAAATCAGTGTCTGTCTTAAAGATCCCGTCTGAACGTCCTCCTGTTGTCTTTTTCTGGACGTTTCTGCTGAACCATGTGGATGAACTCAGCGCTGAGCTCTTATGGTTTCATTCACAGCACTGTTAGGAGCATACGGGCTGAAAAGTGAAGCATCAAACTTCAAAAACGCATCAGTGTGAAGAAACTACTGAGCTCATATGTTCATATTTGTGTCTGTGTGCGTTCACATCTGGTCCCAGGCTGAGGTTTTATTCTGCGTTTTCAAAGCTGTGATCACAAAATAAATCAGGTGATGATGAAAAATGTTCAGGAAGCTTCACCTGAGCTGGTTTCATTAAAACTAAACTGGACTTTATTAACTAGAACAAACATATTAGTTTTTTTTTCCCATATGACATGAATGCAGAGTGACGGTTATATGAGCCACAAAAATCAGATTTCATGACACAAACACACAAAAAACAGAAATAAAACTCAGCATTTAAGACATTTTTCACCTTTAAGAGTCGAGCTGAACGAAGCCCCACGTCATCTGCTTTCATTTAAAGTGCATTTTCAGACTGAGATGCTTTACAAGCTCACAATTCAGTGTTAATAACAATAATAATTATAATAATAATAATTACAGTAGGTAAGACTTTGTACACATAAATAAGAGTTAGCGCGGCAGCGACGGCGAGGTAAAACACTGAGTCCTCCAGAGTTATTGCACACAAATTAAATTCAAGGAATCCGGCAGGTTACAGAGGAAATGGCAGGATGACCGTCAACATAAAAGACCTGTCGTTCAAGTTTTCAAAATAAAAGTATTCCCCCCCTGACAACACGGACAGTGTAGAGTACAGGACACAGCAGAGTAGAAGGATATTGTATAGATATGAAGAGTGAGTACATTATTCTGATTATTCAAGTTGTTCAGATACAACATGATATTAAATGTCTGTTTAAATACGTGTAGATACAGTCAGTGAAATATTATCGACACCAAAGCAGCTGATTGTGGAAACTGCGACCTTTGACCTGCAAAACATCGACACAAACTGTAAATTCTCAAACATCGTCCCGAGTCTTTATTTGTCTTAAACGCAGAGAACCAGGACTTCATTTCTACTTTTTTCATCTGTTTTTGATCAAATTTTCATTTTTAATTTTCTGATCTGCTCCTTTTTTTTAATTTGCTGCCGATTCAAACTCAGCTGTCGTCTTGATAAATTCAGTAAAATGTACATTTCCACAGTTTATTTATCATGAGAGTCCAGGACAAAAACACTTGTTAAACACCACACAGGATGACATTTAAAACCTTTTTCAGTCTTACTGGTCAAAGAATTTATCGACATTTATATTTATATATATATATATCACATTTTGTCCTTGTCTTTTGTTCTTTGCTGTTATTTTTAACTTAGTTAATCTGAAGCTCTGTGAAACTCAAGACTTCCTGCACAGAAGTTTCACATTAAAATCCATCTAATGGTTACAGGTTGGCTTTTAATTTGAAACTTTTGCATGGACGCTTTTTTCGGTTTTTGCTAGAAATCAAAACAGCCAAAATCTGCTCCTGCTTCCACTTTATTTCACCACTTTTCCATCTCGATTCAGAAACTCAACATTTCACATTAAAAGCCTTTCATGTGTTCTGTGTTGATGAGGCTTTTAATGTGACAGTATTTTAAGATGATTTAAAAAATGGAAAAGCAGACATGCCTTGTGATTAACTAGTGAATAAAAGTTATATTTATTTAAAAAAAGAAACTTGTGTCTTGTGGAAATGTAGATTTTGATGAATTTAACATGTGACTCGTATCCAGGTCATTCCAGCCTTATTTTTTGCGCTGGACATGACCAAGATATTATTTGAGATTTGGCTGTAAAGAATGAGAATTTACAATATTTGACCTTTTTCGGAGCCAAAAATGAAGCTTTTCAAAGATCATTTCAGTGTTCAGTGACCTTTCTGACTTCCAAACCTGACGAGGTTAAAAAGCTAAAACACACAGAGGTGTCAGTTATGGATGAAACGATCACCTTCACACTGAAACCCAAAGTCAAACAGGTGTGTGGCTTCAGGAACAGAGCAGCTACATAAAAAACACATATATCAGAGTATCATACAGCTGAGTGGAGCAGGTGACGTTTCCTGCAGGTCACTGTGTGAAGGAAGGAACAAATAAAGTTAATATTTATCGTGTTAGATCTTACATTTTCTTAAAAGTGTTTTTTTTTGTCTGTGATGGAGAAAGTTCCGGGTGTGAACCAGTTTATGTGGGCGTGGTCAAACAGTGAATGACGACGACGACAACAACAACAACAACAACAGTTGTTCATTTTTCATGGTTTTGTGGAGATTTTTATGCTCCTGGTGGAACTTAAACTGAAGCTCTTAACGAGCAGTTTTCTATCATTTACAACCTTTTTTACGATTTAGAAATACTGAGGGGAACATGAAGGCCGACGTGAAGCCTTGAGATGAATAATCATGTTTTTGGATTTTGTGGATTGTACGAGACGAAATGATAGAAACTCTGAATTGAAAATCTTTAACCTTGTTCTGCAGCTGATAAACAATCCACTATCATTTATTTCCCTCTTTCATCTCAAATGGATATTCCTCTTTTACGTTTGTGTCTCGCTTCGATTCTTTTCACTTCTTCATTCAGCTTTTAATGGGGAGTACATTTTATTGTGCTGAATTTTTACAGCTACAGAGCTTCTCTACAGAGTGTGTGTGTGTTGTGTGTGTGTGTGTTGTGTTTGCTGCCTGGCTCGACTGTGAACGCGTGCCCCCCCGCTGGGTTTTGTGTCACTTGCATGAATTAAGGCAGCTCAGAGTGCCCCGCTGGAGGCTCCAGAGCAGATCTGAAGGAGAAGAACGGCTCCACTTTGAGAGCATAAAGTTAAGATATCATAAAAGATGTTTGAGGCTGTGATTCATGTCAGCAGGGATTGTAATACGTGATGAATGTTAGAGGAGCCAGAAATCTCTCTGCACAGGAGAAACATGTCGGATCCATGTGGGTTAATAAAACTGTTAGAGCTGCTTTGGGAGATCTGAGCGCAGAATCATTTTCTTCAACAGACTGAAAATGTTTTTCTGATCACAACCAGCAGCTGTGCAGTCATTTACTCAAGTATTGTATTTAAGTGCAAATTAGAGGAACTTGTTTACTTTTCATGATACTTTCTACTTCTAATTCACAACATCTCAGAGGAAATATTGTACTTGTTACTCCACTACATTTATCTGACAGCTTTAGTTACTAGTCACCCTACTCACATTTTATGGTTGAAACTTGGCTATTTATGTTTATTAGGATTGTAGCAGCAAGCTAAGATGCTGCTTGATGCTAATTAGGATGTACTCGTTTGGGGACATTGGGAAAGTTTTATAAAGTTGAACGTTCATGCAAAGTGAAGGTGTAAACTCAACGTGTTGCAGAGAAAACATGATGGTCAAGAGTCGCTTATTCCTACTGATACGTCCGTTTATTGTTAGACACTGCCCTCTGGTGGACGTAGTAAACATGACAGGGAAAATATAAGGAATGAGAAAGTCCAGATTTGGAGGAGGTGTGGTGGATGACGGTTCAAACAAAAGCAAAAGCAGGAGACCGGGGTTTGAGTCAACGTGACTCCCGACACCCAAACCATCTTTCCCTGAACCTAACCAAGCAGTTTTATTGCCTAGACCTAATCAATCTGCAACCTTTCTACAATTTAAACCACGTGTGTTATGTCACATCCCTAAAGGGTTAGTTAAAAAAAAATCATAATATATCTCTAACAGACTTGGACTGGGTTGGTATTCTGTATCAGCCAATCAGTTCAGATATTGGAATCCGTATTGGTAAAGAAAAAATGGTATCTGAACATCTCTAAATGAAAAAAAAAAGTATAAACAGACAGAAAAGTAGTTTAAGGACGACTCGTTGTGTCCTGAGTTTCAAACCTCACTTCCTCTGACTTTCCTCCCTGTTGTTTGGACGTGAGCAGCTGCTTCCAGCTGTTTTGTCAGAGGAGGATTTTAATTGGCCGACTGGCTGCTGGGAGGCAGATTAACTGTTGTTTCTCTCCGTAAACGAATCCCTCTTTAAGATGAAGTGACCTTCAGCTTTAAGCTAGCTATCAGTCTGCAGAGTTTGTTCTGGGGTGAGAATCTTCAGCAGGTAAATCCAGTTTAAGCTTCAGCTCAGAAACTGTTAATCTGCTCCCGTTTTACCCCCAAAAACCCTCCGTGTTTCCTCTCTGCTGGAAGCTGATGAGAACACACAGCACAGATTAACAGGACGGACGAGAATACAACTCTGGATTTAAAGACAGATTTAAAGTAAACATGTGGTCAGTGTTTAAACAAGATGTGTTGTGATGTGTCAGGACTTACAGGGAAGAGAGAGGGAGCAGAGGAGGGAAGGTAGGAGGAGATAGGCAAGGAAAAGAGGGAAGAAAGAAAAAAGGAGTGAGAAAGAGTAGGTAGGAAAGAAGGAAGGTGAGAGAGGAGGTTGATAAAAAGAGGCTCTGAAGGAAAGGAAATAAGGTATAAGAAGTGTGAGAAAGAGTAGGTAAGAAAGAAAGGAGGGAAAGATAGGAGGAGAAAGGAGATCGGATGAAGAGGTAGTGACGGAGAGGAGGAAACAGGAGACAAGATGAACACGCAGGGAAGGAGAGGAGGAGGCACAATGAGGAGGAAGGGAAGGAGATGAGATGTGATGAGGAGGAAGGGAAGGAGATGAGGAGATGTGATGAGGAGGAAGGGAAGGAGAGGAGGAAACAGGAGAGAGGATGAAGACGAAAGGAAGGAGAGGAGGAGGCACGATGAGAAAGAAGGGAAGAACAAGAGGAGACAGGATGAGGAAGTAGGGAAGGAGATGAGAAGACAGGATGAGGAGGGTAGGAGTTGAGTCAAGAGGGTAGGATTCAGGAGACAGGAAGAAGAAGAAGGGAAGAAGAGGAGAAGACACGATCAGGGGAAAGGGACGGAGATGAGGAGACAGGATGAGGAGAAAGGGAAGGAGAGGAGGAGACATGATGAGGAGGAACAGAAGGAGAGGAGGAAACATTGTGAGAATGTAGAAAAGGAAACAAGGAGACAGAAGATAGAACGAAAGAAGAAAAATTGGTCAGTGTTTAAACAAGATGTGTTGTGATGTGTCAGGACTTACAGGGAAGGAAAGATGGAGCAGAGGAGGGAAGGTAGGAGGAGATAGGCAAGGAAAAGAGGGAAGAAAGAAAAAAGGAGTGAGAAAGAGTAGGTAGGAAAGAAGGAAGGTGAGAGAGGAGGTTGATAAAAAGAGGCTCCGAAGGAAAGGAAATAAGGTATAAGAAGTCTAAAGAATAAAAGGAGGTAAGAAATGGAGGAAGTAGGAAAGGAAAGTAGGACATAATCAGGAGGCATGAAAGGAGCTGAGGATACAGAAGATGAGATGAGGATGGAGGGAAGAAGATGAGGAGACATGATGAGAAGGAAGGGAAGGAAACCAGGAGGAATAATGAGGAGGGAGGAAGGAAAGTGCGAGACAGGAGACATAACAAGGGGAGGGAAGGAAACAAGGACACAGGAGATATGAGGAAATCAAGAAACAGGAAATTGGATGAGGAAGGGAAGGAGAGAAGGAGACAAGAGACAGGATTAGGAGGTAGGAAGGAGAAGAGGAAACATAATGTGGAGGTATGAAAGGAAACAAGGAGACAGGAGGAAAAAGGAGATGTAATAAGGAGGTAAAGAAGGGGTAAGGGGAGGAGAAAAGAAAGGATAAGAACAAGGAAGGGAACGAAAAAAGGAGACAAGAAAGAAGGATGTAGGGAAGGAAAGAGTGTGTGTGAGACGGTGTGAGCTACAGGACTCCTGATTGGCCGGCAGGCAGCAGCAGCGATGAGTCACATGTTGAAACATTAGAGGCAAAAACAAGCCACTCATCACTCTGTTCACGTGTGTCTGTCTGTTTGCTATCTTCGTCTAAATCCCCACGACACCGCTGCCGTGGCTGCTGGGCTGTATCGCCATGGCAACTGGGTTTATCTACAACACCTGAGTGGTACCTGTTGTTGCTCCCAGGTGTGTGTGTGGTGTGTGTGTGAATCCTGGATTAAAACAAGAGTATTTAGGCAAAAAAGAAAAGAAGGATGTGAAGGAAAGGAAAGGAGGATGTAGAAAAGGAGGGATGGATGAAAGAGGAGAGACAGACAGGTGTTAAAACCGAGGCAGAGGAGAGCAGAACAAAGCTGGTGGAATAAAACATAAGAAGTCCAATTAGTGCCGACAGCCTCCTCTGTTCACCTCGTCTCTCCGTCTGTCCGTCGTCCTCGTTATCTCCCTGTTTCACACGGACGTGATGGACGGACGAGAGAAGGAAGGACAGACAGGCGAGAGAGAAAGACAGACAGGATCACAGTCAGAGACATGAGCTGGTGAAATTAGTGAGAGGAAAACAAGAGGATGGACGGGAGGAGGAAGACGAGTTTCTGCTGAATCGTGAATAAAAATAATACACGCTCATTCTGAGGTTTCAGGAAAATATATTAAAAAACTCAACCTTGCCTAAATCTTGTAACAGACCAATGTTCTTGTGATTTATTTAGATTAAATGCCAATTTCATCGATGGGCTGATGTAAAATAACAAAATGTTTGTTTTTTATTTCTTAGAAAGTTTATCAGTACCTGAGCAGTGTTCCCGCCTTTTTAAAAACCAGGAAGTGAGTCAGGGGTCCTTAGGGTATAGCTGACCCTTTTTATGCCTGATTAAATGATATTTTTGTTTACATAATTGTGGGACACAACTTTACAGGGCCAACATTTTCATAAAAGAATATATTTTAAAACAGATGATTATAATAGCACCTTTTACACCCATGTTATCAGGAGGTATTTTAACTCATTTTTAAATTATTTGAATTTGTGAATTCTTGTCTGGAACAAGAGTGTTTTTTGGGACACAACAACTTTAGAAATTAAAGGATAAACTTTCACCCAAAAAATGGAATTAAGAGTGTTGTTATTAATAATTTTAAAGTTGTTTTTTGTTAGTACATGATTTATGCCAATTCTAACAGAACAGATGAAATACAAGTGGAGACAAGTCATCGATTCATCATCCTGTCATGTTGAGAGAGGTTTGATTTTAGTGGCGCTACAAAGACCCACAAACGTCTGCGTTTGACCTCTGTGGTGGAAAATGAGTGAATCACTGTTAAACCGTCTGTTAAATTACTCAGAATGAGCTCTGAGACCTTGGAAGAGAAGATTCAGACTGTCAAGTCACAAAGATTAGGCCTTGGTCTGTCTGAATTTCATGAAAGTTAAATCGCTCCTCAGCAGCAGAAAACTTTGACAAAAACAGATATTTTACCTCCCAGAACACAGGAGCTGTTGGTCTACAGCTGCCTCCAGATGTTAGTTTGTGTTAATGTGAGACTTTGGTGAATCCAAACTAAGCTTTTGTTGTTGTTCACAAACAGCTGAACAAGAACATAAACCAGGAACTATCTGATCAAACATAAATCTGACAAGATATTTGATAGTTGGTGCCAGAGTTGCAAGGGTTAATCGATTATTTAATTAATCGCCAGCTATTTGGATAATCAGTTTATTGTTTTGAGTCCAAATTCTCTGATTTCAGCTTCTTAAATATGAGTATTTTCTGGTTTCTTTACTCCTCTCTGACAGTAAACTGAAGATCTTTGAGTTGTGGACAAAACAAGACATTTGAGGACGTCATCTTGGACTTTGATCAACATTTTCTGACATTTTCGGGACCAAACAACTAATTGATTAATTGAGAAAATAATCTGACAGTTGCAGCCCTAATTATTTTCATTTTCAATGAGTTTATCCTACCATTATTCTGATCAATCGACAAGTCGCTGAAGTCAATAAAATGTCAACAAAAAGTGAAAAATTCACAGATTCCCGATGCCCAGGTTGACATTTTCTAATGTTCAAAAGCCAAAAATATTCCGTTTAATGTGCCATTTTTGATAAAAATAAATCATTAATAAAGTGTTAAACACTGTTCAGTGTTGTTGTTGTTGTTGTTGTTGTTGTTTCACATTTTGTCAGTAATATTTTAAGTGTCCCGAAGTTGCAGCGTACAGAAGCCAAGAACAGCTGTGCTGTCAATTATTTTATCTCAAGTTAATTATTTCATTATCTCACAATAATAAAGCTTGTTTTCTCGTGATAGGACGGGTTTATTCTTATTTCTAGAGATAATTTATCACAAGAAAACAACTTGTTTTCTGGATAACACCATTAAAAAAATAAAGTCAAGCTCGCCGGTTCTCGGCTTCTGTAGCGGTGATTTCTTTATGTTTCCTCTTTTATTACCAGCATGTGTGATTTCTCACAGTTCACCAAGAACAGAACTAATTTCTGAGATTGTCTGCAGAACCAAAAACCATCTTCAGCCGCATGAAACCTTAAAACTAAGCTAAGTGTGTTTTTGCATATATTTTCAACACCACCTCCGCTCTTCTTGCTCTTGCTCAAGGGCACGTGGGTGGACAGAGGGTCAGTGTTTTGGGGGGTTAAACCTACAGAGTGATGTTGCATATTTTATTGCATATACTGTTTCTAATATCAAAGCAAGCAGTGTTGTAGGAGCAGCACTGCAGAGTCACGTCATCCTGACAGATTATCACTGATACGGATGAGATTATATTTTACGTGTCGGAGTGTTTGATGCGTCTGTGGAGAGTAAATGTCAGCGGCCTCATTTTCACCAAAGATCTTCTCTGACTCGCAGTATGATTTTGACAAAATGTTAATGTGAGGAAGGAGCCTCAAATGTCTCCTGACTGCATATTTGAGTCTGAAATGTGATGCAGAATATCTGAAGGCTTCTGCACAACAAGTCTGTATTTTTGTCCTTAATCATGCATCGACTCTGAAACTACAAAAAACACAAACTTGTGGTGCAAAGGCCTTAACTGTTCAAGAAGTGCCTGACAGAGGAGAGTTTTCTGTCTTTGTTCAAGCAAAAAGACACTTGAACAAACTGCTGCTCCTCTGATGAAGGTTGACACTGAAATAAATGTCTTTTGTTTCTGTAAGAATTCATTAAGGCCTCAGTATGCTTCAAACCAGCAGATTAGTATGATGTTAAAGTTTCTGCCTGTTCTGAAAAACTTTCCGACTGCATCCCAGCAACTTGTTGTGGTCGACTTGTACGAATGAACACAATAAATTGTTCAAAAGAGGAAAAAAAGCACAATTTATCCTTAAAAGCAGGAAGGAGACAAAATACTAATAAAGATGAGATGTTAGATTTTAGATGAGAGCGGCAGTGGCGCAGATGGCGCAGTTGTTAGCGCTGCCGCCGCACAGCAAGAAGGTCCTGGGTTCGAATCCCCGAGCCGGCAGGGCCTTTCTGTGTGGAGTTTGCATGTTCTCCTTTCTGTGTGGAGTTTGCATGTTCTCCTCGTGTCCGCGTGGGTTCTCTCCGGGTTCTCCGGCTTCCTCCCACAGTCCAAAGACATGCAGCGGGTTAATTGGTGACTCTAAATTGCCCGTAGGTGTGAATGTGAGAGTGAGTGGTTGTTTGTCTCTGTGTGTCAGCCCTGCGATGAACTGGTGACTTGTCCAGGGTGTACCCCGCCTCTCGCCCAATGTCAGCTGGGATAGGCTCCAGCCCCCCGCGACCCTCACGGATAAGCGGTTACAGAAAATGGATGGATGGATGGATTTTAGATGATCTGATGCGTTGAGCAGCAGTGAAAGAAATATTGAGATCAGTACAAGAAGCAACATTATAAAAATACTCCATGAAAAATGATAAATACATAAGTTTCAGCAACAAAATGTTCTTAAAGGTTTGGTGTGTGATTTAGGGGGATTTATTGGCAGAAAATGAAATGTAGCATGTTTGAATTAGTGTATAATCACCTGAAAATGAGGAACACTGTGTTTTACTTAGAATGAGCCCTTTATCTCTACAGAGGGAGCAGCTCCTCTTTCATGGAGGTCACCATGTTGAACCAACATGTTTCTGCAGTAACACAGAACAGACAAACCAAACACTGTCTCTGGACACGGACTTTTACGTTTGCGCAGGTTTTCCGGCCGTGGTTGGTTCTCCTGCAGGCTTGGAAGGGAACAAAGAGGAACCGCAGTGTGTGGTGTGGTGGAGAATAAGTATAAAGTGGGCATAAAAGAGAATTACAAATATTTCAAAACTAATCTGAAGTGCAGTAGTTGAGCTAATTCTACTTTCCACCACTGCTGCGGTTCGTTTGAAGCATACTGAGACCTTTAACCCTCATCGAGCCGACCTTGAAGGTTTCTGTGAGAGTCGCAGTCTGGTGAAAATCTCAAACCTCCAGCATGTCGACTCTTCAAAAAAACAAGAAAACTTGTTTTAACATTCTTGAGTTTGACCGCCTCTGTGGTTCTTTCAGCAGCTTTGAAAGAGTTTTCATGAGAACAAGGACGGCGAGTTCTCTCAAATTAAGCAAAGTAAGACTGGAGGAAGGAGATTTTCAGTCAGCAGCAGAAACATTTGACCCTCAGACTGTTGAAGAGAGGAACCATCGTTTGTCTCAAATTAAAAAAGGAATCCTCGTTATTTGGACTCAGAAGGATAAAACTACAAGTAAAGACCAGAAGGAACATACTGAACCAAACACATGACACGAACAGTGAGAGAATAAAGAGCTTATTTTCTTAAAACTCTCAAAAAAAAAAGTTGGATTTTCTGACCTTGGAGACGAGTCTGAAATGATCAGAGAGACACATGGATGGATGGATGTTTGAGTCTCTCCAGCAGGAATACTTGGTGAAGTTAAAGACAAAGGGTGGAAGAGCAGCAGGTTCGACGAGTTTCCACACTGTCGGCTTCTTCCGGGTAAGAAGTCAGACAGGAAGTCAGGCACACAAACAAGTTAAAGTGCCTCCGAACACACAGCGAGTGAGCGAGCACAACGGTATTTAAAAGTGATCTGCTGAGGAACAAATATTAGCTTTTAAATTTGTTCTGCAGTTTAGTTTATTTGCTTTTTAATGGAAATAAACAAATACGACTCTTAAGAATCATAACAGCATAATTTAAAAAGTTTTAGCAAACAATTTATTTTACTGGTCCTATAACTTCCTACAAAGGCTAATACATTTTTCACAAATTATAGAGAGAATATAGAGAGAACTGCTGAATTTAAACCAATTTATCTATTAATGATTATTAATAAATTATATGTTTATTTGTTTATTTTGCCTGTTGACAAATTTCACACTTTTCATCACCTAGAGACTCTGTGGTTAAAGCAGCAATTAACTCAAATTAATTATCTGTCTGCTACAGAGGTGAGGTGTCGTGGAGGAAAACAAATCACTCATTCAGGCCCTCGATTTAATATCTTATTAAATATTTTGTCTCCTGTCAGTCAGCTGGAAGTTTGAGGACAAAGAGGAGGATGATAATTATGAAGCTGAGTTATTACAAACTGGACTATATCTGCATCATCAGAGTCTTTAAACAGGTCAAAGTTTGTTAAACTTACAGAATCCCAGAGAGGAAAGTGAGAAAAAGAAATTCTTTTTGACTTAAAAACAGGTGAAAAAGTTTTGTCCAAGCAGCAGCTTCTGAGGCTGAACAATGAAGCTAATGCTGAAGTGCCAAAAACTGCAGTTCCTCAAGTGAGTCGACCCCCATAAAGGCCCATATGAACATGTTTACAGCCTGGTACAAAAAAACAGTCTTGACAGCTAATTTTTCTGTTCATCATAACTTTTATATAACTCACCCTGTTAAATTATAGTTATCCATAATTCAGCCACCTCAGCTCCACCCACACTCCACCTTTTTGTCTGTTTTTGGATCAGCTGGGAGGAAGTCGAGGTGGGTGGGTGAATATTTATTATACAGTCCCTGGTTTTGTCAGGATTCTCTTTTCTATATTTCTTTATTGTTAAAAAAATGGACAAAAACAAAAACAACAACAATTAAAATGTTTAATAAAAGTGTTTGTTGTTGTAATACTCGTTTTGGCCACAGGAGGCTGAAGTGCAACATTACCCCATAACTTGCTGACGAACATACGGACCTCGTGTTCAGACAAATTAAATCTCACCTGGAACAAAATAAGAACATGAAACAAACAGGAGAGTATTACACTAACAAACACTTTGAAAAAACATCCTGACAAAAATCGTTTTTTACCTGTTTAAGTCATAAAAATTAGATCAGCTTTAGAACGTGGATTATCAAAAGTGATGTGTTTTTTTCACTTGCCTGTGAGGGCTTCTGTATACTAAAGCTGTTGATTATTAAATAAATCGCCCTGACAGTAAACTGAATATTTCTGAGGACGTCATCTTTGATGTTTGGAAATCAATATCAATATTTTTCTAACATTTTATGGACCAAACAACTAATCAATTCATGGAGAAAATGATCGACAGATTGATCGATAAAGAAAATGAATTGCAGCTTTACGTCCACATCTCAGTCAGAGTCTAAAACCAGTCTTTCATCACAGTGTGAACAGATCTAACTGAACGAACAGGATACATTTTGCTAAATCGAGTGCAGACATGATCATTAGTTTTTTTCCACGACTCCTCCTGGCCTCCGTAAACACTGTCTCCATTTTACTCGACTGGTATTAAATAACAATAATCATCTTTTCCAGGAGCATTGACAGGATTTAAATGTTGGTTTTTATAAGCAAATCATTAGAAGACTATTGTACCTGTAAAATAAAGTGTCACCAAGTTTATTTCAACTTTAATTATCAGTCACAGTGCTTTAAATATTAACAATAAATAAGTTAACTGTATATATTCAAACCTCATTTACAGATTAAATAATTTAGTGATGCTTTTAGGCTCCTGATCACATCGTACTCAGATTATTGGGATCAGAAATGAGGAAGTTTCCCAGCAGATGAATGGTTACTGAAATAAATAAAACCCGACAGACTGATTCGGTTTTCGGCTCGTCGGCTCGCGTCGCTGCGTGTTACGAAGCTGCTTTAAGAAGCCGACACCTCAGTGGCTCTTTGGTTTGGGGAGTCGGGAGGAGCCGGAGGCGAAGGCCGCCATTTTGACCTTAACCCCTGAGGTGCCGTTGCTCTCCGCGTCGTGAGGCAGCTGCTTGGCCACCCTGGAGGTCTGAGACAGGAAGAGGCGGAGCTTGGAGGGCTGCGGGGGCTGCAGGGATCTGGCGTAGGTTCCTCTCCTCTCCTTCGTCTCCTCCTCCTCCTCCTTCCCTGCTCTCTTCCCATGATCCTTTCCTCCCTTGGTCATGCGGTCGGCGGCGTTGGTGTCCGGGGCGCTTTCAGCGGCGGTGTCGGGTTGGGCGGAGCAGGGGTTAGCTGGAGGCGGTGGAGCAGGGCGTCGGCGCGTCAGTGGTTCCTGGTCTTCCTGGCCGGAGGAGTGAAGTATCTGAGACTGAAAACACAAAAGGAGAAAAGTCAAAAACAGAAACCAGGACTCAAATTTTACAGATTTTAGACTTTTTGATGTTTGAACATAAAGAACGAGGAAAAATCTGCATCTGCATAATTTGTCACATTGTGATAAAACTGATCTGAACTCTGCTGCATCGTTCCAGTCGATCTGATGTTTAAATACAATAAAGACACAAAGACAAAGAACCTGAGAGAAGTAGAACCTCCTTTGTTAAATAATTTATCACTTGTTGGAGGTGAGAGGAACACAGAGACAGAGAATAAAAGAGTTATTCTTTCAGATGGTTGGTCATTTTAGACATCAGAGCTTTGATCTGTGTGTGTTGTTGGCTTTGATGCAGCTGCTGATGTATAAGATGTTTATGAGCGTCTGTTCCCTGAATCAGAAAAAAAAAAACACTTTCTGTACATTGTTTTTATTTAGAAAAACCAAAAAGATGTAGTGCAACGTGTTCATGTTCATGCTTTAACTTTTGTGAGAGACACACGGAGCAAAGTGTTTAAAACACAGCGGACGAAAATAAACCTGTTTCACTTTTTTTTAAATCTCTCTTCACTGCACAACGTTTTATTTATTGACTGTTATTCATGACAGCTCATTTCTGTTTCCAGTGTTTTAACTCTCTCAGCTCTGTTATGATGTGAAGAAAATCCAGAAGACAAAAAGTTTCAGACCTGCTCACCGGGTTGGCAGAGAGGTTTTAGTTTTTGGTTTTTGCAGTAATTAAAGATCAGATCAGCTGATCCGTTCTGGAGCTGGAAAAACTGAATTAATCAGTTAATCAGTCTTTTTAGCGTGTGTCTTTTTCCTGTTTTGGTCTCTGACGTCAGAAGGGATGATAACAATTAATCAATGATTGATTAATTGGTTGTTAAGAATTTGGTTGATCAGGTAAAATTTAATTGATCTACTGTCAAATAAAGATGTGAAATATAAAAGATTTTTTTAATGAACCTGCTCCACATTTTTTGAACTGTAAAATATCTCTGTCACAAGTGTTAACCACTCATAGGACCACTGCATTGTGTTTATGTATATTTTTTTATATTCTGTATAAAGAATATATATTAATATCAGAATATATATTTTTTAAATTTTACTCTCTAATACTGGTTTTGGCATCTGCCCCAAAAATCCAGTACTGGTCCGGCACTAAAAAACACGTAGTTTTGTTTGGTATCAGCAAAATGTTTGTTTTTTTAATAATGATCAGTTGATTGTTAATGTTATCAATGATCGATTAATGAATGTGTTTTAAAGTTGCAACCCAAGTCATCAGTCATCAGTTGAACTGCTGAGATCTGGGAGGATGATGAAGACAGAGACTCAGATGATTCTCAGGGCGCCGAGAGCCAAAACTGTCCACAAATCCACCTCAGTACTGTATTTCCCTGCAGTCAAACTGTCCTCCGTCTGTCTCTGAGGCTCCACTCTGTCTCAGTGTGGGGGACACGAAGCGGGCGGGTGTCATGAACATTCAACATGACTGACAGTGTACACATGAAACGAGTGCCTCCCTCGCTTCAGGCTTTTAAAGGAAAATATGCAGAATCAAACAGCACTCTGCTGTCCATCTCATGGGGACTGAAAAGAAGTGATGACCAGAGAAAAATGTCACTTTCTAAAATGTTCCTGATTTCAATCATGTTTTCATGTTTTAAAAACATCCTCCCTTCTGACAAAATGTTCCAGCTCTCTGACAACATCCTCACTCTGCAAAGATATCTTCAATTTCCCAAAGTGTTCTTGCCTTAACCACCTGATTTTCTAAAAAAAAGAAAAACATTTCTTTCCTCTCCCCAGACGTCCTCCCTCTCTGGGTGTGAAAATCTAAACGGTCCTCAGAAATACGGGAGGACGGCGGCCGATCACTCAGCAGTCTGTAACGGAGTGTGACTGATACAGAAGCGTTAAGCTTCTTGTTGGTTTCCACACGTTAATCCTGCAGCCTGCTCTCATCTACACACTGATAATCCGATTTACGCCGAGAATCAGAGAGAAAGTAAAAAAAAAAACTGAGCAGTGAAATCCATCATGTGCTGCGATCTCAGCTTATTGATCCTGGCAAACTGCTGTGAAGTAATAACTAATCTGCTGTTACCACTCAGTCTCGCTCTGTGCTGCTGAAATTCACCTTCTTCTTCTTCTTTTTTTTTTTTTACAGTATTTATTTTTGCCTCTTATAGTCAATAAACATGCTGAGATTTAATATATATCGATAATACAAAGATACTTGTGGGATACCTCATGATGCTTTCAGATGATGTAAACACCGGCCAAAAAAAGTTACTCTGTTTTAGATTTGAAGACTGAACTCTGTACTACTGTTATTATTGATTATTCTGTCCATTATTTTTGTAACTTTTTGACCTGTTGTCTTTTCTTTTGACAGTTACATGAATAAAATAAGTGGACAGCCTGTTGCCAAAACATCCGGACTTTTCACAAACTTCTCCACATTTGTCAAACTCTCCTCACTTATGTTAAATATTCAATAATAACTTAAAGGTACAAACTTATCAGGTTTGGTTAACTTACTTACATTTAGTATGGAATTATTTTTCTAATTCTTAACAGCAACAGAATGAATCCTTTAGTGTTATTATAGTATATTATTATTTAATGTTATTAATTATTATGATTGTTAACATAAGGACAAACTAATATATAACTGACACTCTTTACTTTGACCTTTTGTTAAACACACAGTTCACATTCTTCATTGAATTTGGAAGATGATGGCCACCAAACTTAAATTCTGTACACAGGGAAAAGCAAGTTAAAGGGATAGTTCAGACTTTTTGAAGTGGGGTTGTATGAGGTGTATACCCACAGTCAGTGTGAGGGCCGTCATGATATCAGATTCTCACTGCCCGTTCATTGTGGCTAAAATAATTCACCGTAATGACATTATCGTGGTATCTATGGAAAATTCAAAATCAAAAAATAAGAATGTGATCAGTCAAATTGTCTAAAACACATGTTGCTGCTGACCCTGTCCACAGCAGGACATAACTTAGCTTCCTACACCAGCACTCCTGCTGCTTCTCCAAACTGGGGCGTGTCGACCTCCATCTAGGTACACTGACTGTGGAGTAGAACCTACCTTCAAAAAATATGAACTATCCCTTTAAGAAATATTTCAAACCACAAATCAGTCTGAAACAATCGTCATCAAGATCCTGATTTGTTCTTTGGTGAATGAAACAGCAGAAAAATTGTAAAAAAAAAAAAAAGACAAGTTCCAGAGCTCTTCAAACATCGTGTTTAGTTCAACCAACATTAAAAAACTAACAGATATTCAGTTTACAATGATGGACATCAGAAAAGCACCAAATACTCCAGTCTGAGAAGCTGGAACCAGAAAATGATCAATATTTTTTACTTAATAATAATCCCTTGATTCAAGAGCACAACAGCTGAATCTCACTTGAAATTCTTTATCATTTTTTGTATGAAAAATAAGACAGTTCAGAAGGTTTGCTGCGTTTATTCATGTCCTGAATGAAACCAGATTCAAGTTACCAACATAGATTCTTTATCTATTTAAATCAGAAACTGATTATCTGATTAAAGAAAAAGTAACCAAGATTATGATTTGTTTGTCTCTTTAATCTTTATTGTGCTTAAAAGTTTTAAATAAATCCATTAAAGCTCCAGTTTAAATTGACTCACTCAGACTGATTATTTCTTCCGATGAAGACTTTTTTTTACTTGTTTACCTGAACTTACTGCTTGTTGTTTTACCTTAATTTTCAGTTGCAGACTCAGTCAAGACAGGGTTGATGTTGGAAACTGACCTCTGTTCAGCACTAGTTTCCTTCCACCTGCTGCTCCTGAGCAGGTAGACACAAACTCTACTTCTGTAAAACTGATGAACAACACGACACTCACAGAAACACAAACTGAGAACAAAGTGAGGGAACAGCTTCCTCTTCTTCTTCTTTCAGCAGCTACACGACGGCTCTGACTGTAAACAGGGAAACTTCTGTACGGAGGATATTTAACAGTAAATAAGAGAAGTTCAGTGAGAGCCGTCACGTGCTGCCGTGTGCTCGTATTGATCCTGACAGCTTCTGTAACATAATCACACACTGTGACTGACTGACTGACTGACTGCTGGGTTTGTTGTGCTGCTCACAGCCATGTAACACAAAAACACAGCTGCCAGTCACAAACCTATTATACTGTAAAGACAAAACGAGCTGACTGATCCCGAGTCCCTCTGAAGACACTGTGTCCTTCAGTCTCCAGCCAGCTGGAGTCAACCTGCTGTCTTCATACAGTCACAGTGTCCTGATTTAGATCAACCTGCAGAGACAATAACCTGTAATCTGCAGCGGTACGGTGGAGACTGTCCACTTCCTGTCTGCACATTTAACTAGTGTCACAAACTGTCGGCTCCTTTCTTAATCGATCATTGGTAAAATTAACCAATTAATCAATTAATCATTCTTCAAAAATCATTAAAAACGTTGCATTCGTGAAACAAACCCTCAAAGTTTGATTTACACAACGACAAGTATTTCAACAATCCTTGAAGAACTCTTTCGTCTGCAAAAGGTTCAAAACGACTAATTGATCATTGAAACAGATCAGATTAATTTAATAGTTGATTAATAACAGATTAATCGTCGCAGCTCTAAATACTTATGTTTGTTGTTCAGTTTATTAGTTTGTCCAGCTGTTCCTTCCTTTGTAGTGCACAATTTATTGATTAATTGATTGATTTAAATACAAAATATGTTGACATTTCCTCCCGGTGAAGGATTTTTTCACTAGAGGTCATGACAATGAACTGACAGCCGTGTGTGCACTGTGCATGGTAGGATATTGTTCTTTATTTTTAAACTGTAATCTGCTAATAATCCACATTTTGTCTAAAATGTAACTGTAATCTGATTATGTCTTTTGTATCTGTAACTGTAATGGAATAACAAAATAAAATGACAGAAAGTGTCCAGCAGGAGGCGACACTGAGTTTCTGTTCTGTATCTGTGACATGAAAACATCTGGAGGTTCTGTGTGGAACATGAAGCAAGAGAGGAAGTATTCGCTGGTGAACACTGACATCTAGCTGTCGATGGTGGTACTGCAGCCTGTCCTGTCTGTCTGTCTGTCTGTCTGTCTGTCTGTAGGGACCCTTTCCAATGTCTTAAAGTGTGTCTAAGTCCACCCCTCATAAATAATGCATGACAGGCTGGACGGATTAAAGAGAAACCGAGAGAAAGGACATGGAAAGAAAGAAGAGGAAAAAGGAAAAGGAGGAGGAGGAGAGAGGAAGACGGTGAGGTGATGCGGAAAAAAAGGACAGAAAGACAGTAAAAGGAAGAGGAGGGAGACGAAAAGAGACAAAGAAGAGAGTGTCCTCGACCACATGCAGGTGTTCTCAAGGAGGATTCACCTTCTGTGCGTGCGTGTGTGTTGTGTGTGTGTGTGTGTTGGATAGGGGGAATCACTCGACTGCCAAATTTTCTGCTTCCCTGACGACAACATATAGGACGTCCCCACGGTTACACACACACACACACACACACACACCACACACACACACCCCTTTGTTGGCGTACAAAGTGCTGATCCGCCTAAACCACCTCCCTCCCTCCCTCTCTCTCTTTGCTGACCTCTGATTGGTCCTCAGAGGCTCATCAGATGAACAATATCACTTCACACTCCATCATCATTTAGCTCGATTATCAACATGGCTCATAATTTGTGGTTTGCTAACACTGAAACTGAGAGAGCAATGCAGTGTCTTGTACTACATTTATTATTTACCTTTTTTTGGAAATGTTTGATGTTCCTCTCTGCGGTGAGATTAACACTGTTTACTGTCACTGCAACTTTTTTCTATATCAGATTTTTATTTTGTGTTCTTACACACTTCACTAAACTTTCAAAGTAAAATGTCCTTGTATGTTTTCTTCTGGGGTAAACAGAGCTGAGCGGTTGGATACAGCCACTTGGTCACAAAAGGTCTTAATTTACCCAGAATTCATTGTGCCATAGTCTTACTTAAGACTGTAAGGAACTAAACTGTTTTGAGCAACAAGATTCAAAGTCTGTCTTTGTGAAACTGACCCCAGAAGAGACACCACAGTCATCACAGTTATCCAGCTAGTGTTAGCTTAGCTCTGTGTTTCCCTTTGTGACATTTATCTGTGGAAATTAGTGTTTCACACAACTCTGCTGTGAGGACGGCAGGAGGACACTCAAAGAATTAGAATCCAGAACTTTTAAAAACCCAAAATGATAAGCAGAATCTGTAAAATCCAAACGACACCCAACAATATATTTGGCTTTTATAACTGGGGTTGAAAATATCCTAAAGATAGCGTACGATTAAACTGATACAAGATTTTTCTTTAGGTCTGACCGTCATCTACTGTAGGTAACACACTGACTATGGAGAAGAACCTCAAATAACAACACTTCAAAAACTCTGAACGACCCCTTTAAACATATTTCTGAACTATTATTATGATCGATGCTTCTTTAGTCAAACACATTTCATGTTGCTGAGACGTGTTAAAGATTTAAAACCAAGTTTTTAGGTGCTTTATACTGTCAATGTTAAAAACAACTGAACCCAAGTCAGTGTACAAAAAATAAACTGACAATTCACAAAGCAGATTCAAATTAATTTAAGACTTTATATTCTGTGAATCCAACATTAATAACTCTCAGTATCAACCTGCAGCTTTATTAAAGGGAGTAACAGTAAAATCACAAACCAACCGAACAAGAAAACGCGTTGATGTTTTCAGTTCTGATCTGCTGAGACACACAAACACAAAATAATCACATTAAAGTGTTTTTCACATTTTCTTTCGGAGGATCTAGTATTTGTGAGGATGTTTGTCATGTCAAGGCTGGGTTTGTTTAATTTGTTTTGCTGGTAAATTAGATGTTTTTGGAGGTGCATTAAGGTCTTTCAGGTTTGGTGTTTTGTTTTTTGTGTTTTTTTTGTCATTTTGCGAGGTGAATCAGTCATTCAATTTGGAGGACGGTGTTCAGGGAATTTATTAAGGCTGAAAAACATCTGCTGGTTGAAAAATACAGACATCACAGAGGAGGAGAGTTTAAAACCTCACTTGTGTAAAATAGATGTTTGGGTGGCTGAAATGTTGACCATAACAGGAACCTTCAAAAGATCATTTTAACACTTTTGATGCTGATTTTCTCTGCAAAATCTTTAATGTAACTAAAAACACTTTTTACTTAATTTTAAGGAAGATTTACATGAAAGCTGCTTAGTTCTGAGGCACCAAACATTTGGAGCATCGTGAATTAAGGTGTCACCTAAAGGTGTTTATAGTCTGAGTGGTATCGACCAATCATGTTTGAGTGTGCTTTGGTTGTATGGAGGTAAACAGTCCCTGTGGAGAGCAAAAGAGGCAGAATCATTGGTTCAAACTGACAAGCTTGGAGCCCAACAGCTACTGGGCTGATGACGATTTAGCTTTTTATTAGCTTTTAGCTTAACGTCATTAAGTTCCCTCAAAAATGTGCTAATTTTTTAATCAATTTTCTGTCTCAAAAAGGAGCCATTTTAAAAGCGAAACCTCCTCAAATGTAAATTGAAAGTTAATACTGACTCACAGTTTAGAGTAAAAACTAAAGTGAGGTTTAGAGAGAGGTTTAAGTGGAATCTTTCTTTATTTTAAGCTAGTTTTTTAACTTTAGCATGACATAATTTAAAATTAAAACATGATTTAATCAGGTTTCAAAATTAATTCTTGTTGGTGCAACCCAGCCTAAGACCATCCCAGAGGAGACGTATAGCCTGCGTCTCCTAGACATTTTCTCATACTTCTTAAATTTGGATTCTGAGAAAAAGACTTTGTCTCGTCTCCAAGACTAATTTGGGCCTAATTTAAGATCTTAAAATGTTCTTTTTTTGTCTCACAGCACTGATCTTAAATTTGTCTTCAATAATCAGCTCTTGAAATAACAGTGCACTTTAAAAGAAATCTCAGCTGTCTTAAATGAGATCATAAATTTGTCTCAGTGGTCAAATTTACTAAGTCTTGTTGCTCCGTATGTTAGTCAAAGAGAAACATCTGAGACACCTTGAGTTCAGCAAAAGATCTGCTGCTTTTCTTTTGTTTTGCTCCTTTTTCTCCTCCAAAGGGGAGACTGAAGTGAGCCTAAAATAAGAATCTCAACTACTACCACTGTCAGTTTAATCCTGTAAACAGTGACACTGTACCATCACAGGCTGTGCACCTTCTAAGACTTTAAACATCTAATTCTGTGTTTTTGGTTTACTTCTCAGGTATTTTGTGTGTCTCATCTGGAGCCTAGAGATCCAGAAAAGGCCTGACATCGAGTTCAACAACATCAGTACGTTAACCAATAATCAAAAACTCCCACAATCCTCAGTGCTGTTCGGACACGACGCAAGTTCTCCGGAGACACGGCAGCTTCACTCCATCATGCTGAGGAAATGAAGGGTGTCCTGAGTGATCTCATCTCAAAGCGGTTTGACTGCTTCAAGTGACTGAACAAGCTGGAGTGAAGTGCACCTCATCTAATACAAAATTTAAGAGCCATTTAGAAAGATAATTTTAGCTCGGCGCTGCCTCCTTACGAGCCTCTGGACTCGGCTTTACCGGACTCATTTCAGTGTGAAGGAGAAGGTGTGACCTGTCCTCGGGGGAGCAATGAATCATGGGTAAAACAGCCTGTAGAGTCAGTCTGGAGGGGGAAGAAGTTACTCATTCATTTTACTTATAAGTACTTAGCTTTGCATTTCTACTCTTTATACTGTGCAACAGGTCAGCATCTTTAAGTTCTAGTCATCTGATTTAATGGTTTAATAACAGAATCAGAGTTCCTGCAACTTTTCTTGAAATTCAAGCACTTTTCAAGGTTTCCGGCACCCCACGGCCGTGGTTAATGATAAATTTATGTCCATACAAATGCTCAGAATGTTTTAATCAGGTGCTTCCATCCTATCCTAATAAAATTATGTTTTGTGTTCAGAATCCCACTTAATTTCATGTTTCAAAATGTACTTAAGGCCATCCTGGAGGAAAGGAAAAGTTCAAAATAAGATGTTGTCTTTGTCCAGCCTGCGTCTCCGAGACATAAATGAGCTCAATTTAAGACCAGTATGAGACTTTGATCATTTTCTCATGCTTCTTAAATTCAGCTCCTGAGAAACAGCCTTTGTCTCGTCTCTGAGACTAATTTGAGCCAAATTTAAGATCTTAAAATGTTTTTTTTTCTTTCTTTTTTTTTCGATCATAACACTGACTATCTTGTTGGATGGGACAGAGAGGGAGGAATCAGGTAAAGGAGGAAGAGATGGAGGAGGATAAAAAAGTTGCTACCGTACCACACTGTGTCACTGAAGTAAAGCACTAGTTTTTCCACTCCTGGTCGAAGGCAGAGGGAAGAGGAAAAAAAAAACACACAGAGGACAGACGGAGGACAGTTAGAGGAGAAAGTACACTGGAAGAAAAACAACAAACTCACTCAAAGATTAGATTTCTCAACAGATTCAAGCAGAAGTCCACGATCTGTCTGTCCTCAGTTAAAGACAGACAGAGTGGACGTGCTGTCATGGAGTTATGGTTCAAGGATTTGGGCTGAAGAGGGAGAGACAGGATGGAAGGACGGAGGACGTACGCACGTGTGTCAGGAGACAGCAACGAGAAGTAAATGTTGAGCAAGAATTTAGGAGAAAGTTGATGAATGAACACATTAAAAATCAATGATGAGGCTTCAAAGTGAAAAGTAAAACTGAGTGAAGTGACCAGCAGATTAAATTCATGTCTGAACTCAGTTTCCCCTCTGAAGTTTCTCCACTAATGTTGATTCATGAATAAATTAAAGTAACCTTCAACGTCACACAGGAACTTTTAATTTGAAGGACTCGATTCAGTACAGCCGTGTCTGCAGTTGAGCATAATTTTGAATATAATATTAATTTTGTGCCGGCACAGCCTCCACGTCTCCATGAAAAACATGTCTGACCTTTGACCCCTTCACCTCCTTACTTTGAATACTGGACTGAAGCTGCTGCACAGACGACAGTCCTTGGTGAACATTTTATATTCTGTTTTTCTTCAATAAAGGATTTGACATAAATGGAAACCCTGAACTTACTGAATTCATTTCAGTGAAAAACTTTTCTGTGCAGTGTAAAATCGTCTTTTCTACAATAATCCTGCACCTTTCAGCTCCGTCCAACACTTTCTCTTATGTTCCAGTGAACAAAAATGGTTTTATCTGATGCTAAACTCAGAGGGCACAATACACCCTTGACTCAGATCACAGTTATCACAGTTTTGCATTAAAAAAAACATCTTTGTTTTTGTTTCCAGTGAATAAATGAACGATAATGAATGTGCAGCCCTAATGTTAAGCTTTGAAAGTTGTAGTTTTCTGCTGTCAGAAGGCAACTTTTAATGTAGTTAAACAGTTTTTTAGTTAAATCATTTTTAGCAAAACACTACCTGGGGGAAACTAAAGCCTGTGTATGTATTGATATCAGATTATCAGTTTGGTTTGTTGCATTATTGATTTGTTTCAATTTATATTTAAAACACCTGAAGAAGAATCACCAAAAATTTGAAATAATGTTATTAATTATCAGGATAATAGCGAGGGTGATTTGAGGGTGTGGATTTTCTAATCACTTGATGGGAGCTGCTCACTTAATGATGACGATGAGGAGGAAGATGAGGATGAGGTGAAGGAGACTCAGCAGTGTGTTCTGGGTAATGGAGTTTGGGTGAGGCGGGGTAGGTTAAGAGACTCACTTTTTCTAGCGAGGTGGGAGGGGATGCTGGGCTTGGGCCGCCCCCTGTAAGGCCTGGAGCGCTGATACTGCCAGGGTGGAGAGAGGAAAGGGACGGGAGGTAAAGCCTGAGGAGACACGGACGCAAAGAGACAGAGAGAGAAGGAAAAAAGGACGCTGATTCAGAACTTCAAGGGAGGGAAAACAGAAGAGAAAGGGAAGACAGTAAGACAGAGGAAAGGAAGGGGGACAGACTTTGGATTGTCTCAGCTGTAAGAAAAGTTTTGCCACCAGAAGTCATCAGACAAATTCTGAATGTTTTACTTCTTGACTGAAAAATATGAAAAGTAGTGAAGAGCGAGAGACAAATAATTTTTTTAATTCCGTTTGAACTGAGCCACAAATTACACACGTTTGTCAATTTAAACAGAATTTTACAAGTCAAGAAAGTCTCACTTTGTCGTAGTTTAGTTTAGTTTAATGTGAAACCGCTCAGCGAACTGCATCTCTCGTCTCGCACAGTATACGTCGCCAGCACCAACATGGCCGCCACCTTGTAACGTTATCTTACCTGAAGCGACTCCTGGTGCTTTTACCAGACAGACCTGTTGTTTGTTTGATGACATCCCAGTGTGACAACACATCGTAGCTTCAGCAGCTAACGTTAGCTTTTGGAGTCAGAAAATCATGATGTCACTCGTGTGACTTCTGGGTGTGTCGTCTTTATAATGATGTATCTTCACAGTCTGACACTCCAACAGACATTATCACTGTATTTGATTACCGTCATCATCATTATTAATATTCTCTTTTCTAAAAACACATGTATTTTTAATGATCTGTTTCCCTTCTGTCTGTACTCAGTTTGACGGAGGTTGACGTGATGAGAGGAAGAACAGGGTGATAATTGTTCACTGTGTTTTATATGAGTATTATTCACTGCACAATCTGATTAACAAACTGAAAACCATTAAATATATTGTTTAAAAATTATGAGGTCTGCATTATTAAACCATCTCAGGTGACTCCATCAGCCTGGAAACTAAAGCCTAAAATGATGAGGGGAAAAAGTTAAAGTAAAAGTGGAAGATGGAAGAGACAGACAACAAATACAGTATATATACATAAATAAAATAAATTCTACAACCCACAAAATAAAATCAAGACAAAGTCAAAGAAAATTTGTGGGTTTTAAGATGCTGATTTGGCCTCCAGAGTTGAGAATCTGCCTCGCGTTTCTGACTGAAACACGCAGCTTTTAAGTTTTTATTCTTCGCTGTTTATTTCTTTTGCTTTTATTTTATTTTTCTGTCTTTAATGTTTCAGGGTTTTTGTTATATTTTTCTGCTAAATGTTGTTTTGAATCCTGTTTGTGAAGCACTCTGGGCTGCATGAAGGATGACAAACAGTCTGTATTATTAAACAGTGTGTTCCATGTTGCACCGTGTGTGTGTTGTGTGTGTGTGTGTGGTGTGTGTGTGTGTGTGTGTGTGTGTGTGTGTGTGGAGGTGTGTGTGTCCTCACAGTGTGCTCTCTCCATGGCGTCTGCGAGGCCACGCTCTCTCTCTCGGTCACACTCGTCTGCGTGTGTCGATCCATCCTCCCCGTCGTCTCCTGGCAGCGACACCTGCCGGTCGCCGTGGGAACCGTCTGCTCACAGGGAAACATGGAGACGGGATGTGAACATGAGGGGGCAGAGACAAGAGACAGAGACAGAGACAGAGACAGAGACAGAGACAGAGACAGACACAGACCAGCTGCTGGGTGAGCTGCGCGATGGTTCGGTCTCGACTCCTCAGCTCCTCTCTGAGCTGCTGCACCTCCTGCAGGAGAGCCTGCACCTAAACACACACACACACACACACACACACAAGTTAGGGCTGTGGAGAGGCATTTTGGGAAATGTAGGGTTTTATAATAGCAGAAGAAGCAGGTGAGGCTGGTTCAAGATCACTCAGAACCCCTGCATACATGAACATTTTCTGACCATTTTTACTGACAGTTCTGTGTTTTCTTCATGTGTGATATTGTTTCATAAATGAGAAGTAAATTCATTTGTTTTTATTTCTTCAGGAAAATAAAGGACATATTAACCTGCTTCAAGGTAAGCGCATGGTAAGGGCATGTTTTCTTCGCTCAGTAAAACAATATACACATTTTAAATTTATAAAAGGCAGATTTATAAAAGGCAGATATAAATCTATATAAATCTAAGACTATGGAAGAAATTCTGACCAGAGTTCCTGCTACTTTTCTAAAGTCAAATTCAAGCACTGTTTAAGCCTTTTCAAGCTTTTCCAGCTCCTTGCAGCTGTGGTAAATTAGAATTAAAAGTAAGAACCCTGCGCTGTGTCAACCTCAGCTGTTTAAATAAAGTTGGGGACATGCTAACCTGTGTGTTGGAGCCATGTGACGACTTGTCGGCTTCAGGACTCAGAGTGTCTGTGGTCAGAGTGTCGTCGTCCAGGTCCTCCTCCTGAACAACAGACAGCATTTACATTTTATTCTGTGTAAAAAACCATTTATTAGCATTCATAAGAACTTTATAACCTTGTGCTTCTTCACTTGTGAATATTTTATACAGCTGTGGAGGAAGTTTTATGCAGTGTGTCACATTCTGGATCATCTGACGTTGATCAGACTGAAAACTAATCCAACTTGAGGACAGAAATAGTGAAATGAATTTGCCCTGATCAGTGCAAATTAGAAACAAACACGACTGTGTGGGTTGAAAATGTTTCATTCGGAGCTAAAAAGCTGCACTTCATAAACAGCAGAGACGGGAAGAAAAGTATAAAAGCCGAAAAATGGAGCGTAAACAGTTTGTTTGCCAGGTCAAAGGATAACTTCTGTATTTTTCAATCTGGACTGTATTTTCTCATGTTTTTGTGTCTAAGTGACTAATGTGGACAACAACAGTTTTTGAAACTGGTCCAGTGTTGGGGGAGAACGCTACAGTGTCAGACTGTAGTGTGATCCTTATGAGACAGAGCTTTTTGTTAAAGAATAAGATCCTTTATGTTTAACCAGGAAAAGAAGATTTATTGCTTTATTCAAAAACACCAGACTTCATTTGCAAAAATTTAATTTTAACGTCACTAACATCATCTTCATTCCAACTGGACAGAAACAAATAAAACTCACTGAAACCATCCTGGTTCATCTTTCTACTGTTCCATCAATCAACTCTGGTTTGGTGTGAAAATATCAGGAGCGGAGCATTATTAATGATTTATTACAGCTCATAAACAGACACTAACTCATTCAGAGAACACTCTGCATTCATTTGAACTCTGATTAATGTGAAACGGGCAAAAAAAAAACAAAAAAACACAGTTATTCTCGCCTGGCATAACAATTTTAAATTTCAAAGGGAAAATACTTAAATATTACTAAACGAATTTCATAAATACAGGCTATACATGTCTTATCAATTATACAGTCCCCTCCAGATCAGATTTTAGGATGAGCAGAAGGATTTATTAGCAGTTTAACTTTTGAAATTGTGCTAAAATCACATCTGCTGTCATAAGATCCTGGCGGCTGCAGCACACAAAGTCGTCCTGATTAGTGACTTTGACACAAACACGTGAGAAAATAAGATTCAGGTAGAAAAATACAGAAGTAAACCTTTAAAATGAGAGTGTATAGACAGTAAAAATAAATAAAATAACTCAAACCTGATTCTTTAATGTCAGAATATCATCATAATTCAAATCATAATCATCTAAATAAATGAACAGTGAAGTCAAACAAACGCTGATACCTCCTGTACCTTCACCACCCTCCTCTTCCTCCACTCTCACCTGAAGCAGTAACCTCTGCAGGAACTCCAGCTGTGATCTGACCGCAGAACAGTCTTCAGCCAGTTCCTCCACATCAACACCCAGACCAGGAGAACCAGGAGAACCAAGAGACAGACACGGAGACCTGAGGGGAGATGGAACAACCGTTTATATCTACAAACCTACATCTGCTGAGTGCACATCTGTCTGCTGCGTTCAGGGACACTGGACGTTTAAATGATACAAACAAAACATGTCCAAATATGCAGGAAACAGGGTTGAGCTCTTCTCTTAATCGATCATTAGTAAAATTAACAATCAATTAATCAATTAGTCAAACTTACAAAATCTTAAAAAGGTTGCATTTACCAAACAAACCCCTCAATCAAAGTTTTATTTCCACAGCAACATGTTCCACGTTCTCTGACAGCGGTACATACAGCCTCAGAAATAAAGCTGAAAACTAGAACCATATAGGGTTCCTCAGCTTGTTCCCATAGGAGAACTATTTTTGGTTCCTGTTAGAACTTTTTATGAAAGTTCATTTAGAAAGAATTCTACCTAGAACCCAACATAACGGGTTTTACCTAGAACCATCTGTGAAAGGTTTCAGCTAGAACCCACTGTAAGAGATTCTACAGAGAACCCTTTTTATGGTCCAATGGTTCTATCTTGAACCCTCTCTGGAGGTTCTATCCAGAACCTTTCTACCTTTCTAAGGGTGCTAACAAGAATCCACTCAGGGGGATCTACCGAGAACCTTTTAATATTCCAAGGATTTTATCTGGAACACACTCAGGAGGTTCTATCCAGAACCTTTTTATATTCCAAGGGTTTTATCTAGAATCAACCCATGGGGTCTATGGAGAACTGTTTTAAATTACTGTACAAAGAACCCTAGAAAGAGTTCTTCGAGGATTTCAACAATCCTTGAAGAACCCTTTCTTCTAAAAAAGGTTCTTTGGATGAAAAAGGTTCTTTGTGGAACCCTTAGTCTCGACAAACCCTTTCTTCCACAAAGGGCTCTTCAGAGGCAAATTGTTCTGAGTAGAACCACAGCCCTTTGGGAAGAACCCTTACTTCTAAGAGTGTAGCCTGTGAAACATATAAAGAGTGACATGTTTCAGATATTTATTTGATAGATCGATTGAATTTTATTGATCAAATTCTTAACGACCAATTAATCGATCATTGATTAATTGTCATGAATTTTTCATTTCATAAATCTCGTGATCTGTGAGCTCAGAGCGACGCTGACGATGTTTTCTGACTCACCTCTGAGGACAGAGCTCCAGGATGAGGTCGCTGTCCCTGCTCGCGTCCGTCCTCTTATTCCCAGGATCCTCGGTCAGTTTGTAGCACTGGAAATCACTGAGGGGACGACGGAAACGTTTGTCAACGTGATGCATGATGGTCCGTCGCCATAGCAACCACTGTTAGCTCTGCAACTTCTGTTCATTTTCTTAAAACCTTTCATGTCTCTGTAAAGCCCTTTTAATTTCCTGAAATAAACTGTACAAATATTCAGTGATATTCACATTTAAGAAGCTGAAATCAGAGAATTTTGACTTTTTTAAAATAAAAAATGTCTCAAAATGATTGATTAATTGTTTCATAATCTTGTTAATTGAAAAAAGTCGTCCAGGACCTGTTTTTTAACAAGTGATCAATTTGGCAATAATTTTTCCACTGATCTATCAGTTGTTTGCACCATAAAATGTTGAAAAGTGTTTCCCAAAGTCCAAGTTGACATCCTCAAATGTCTTATCGCTGCCACTAAACAGTAGAAACACAGAGTGCTGCAGTTTTTGGCGAGTCCCTGAAGAGGGCGGGCTTTTCAGGAACCCGACTTTTGCGAAACATCACATGAAATGTTGATGCTGACGCTGAAGTCATTGTAATTCTTCCTGACAAACTGAAAACATAAACGCAGACAGAGACGGTTCACGAGGCCGTGCTCCACATTTAACGTCCTGCAGAGTTAGAGAGGAAGTCTGTGGTGTGCTGTGATGATAAACATTCATATTAACATTTAGCTCAAAGCTATGATTTATTATTCCCTCTTCCTCAGAGCAGAGGTTATGACACCTCTTCTTCCTGCTCATTCTCTTGTTTCTCTGTGACCACAAGTAAAAAATGTGCTGCACACATTCACGATGCCTAAAAACTATTGATTTGAGTAACCCTGTGACTTTCCCTCCAGCCGCACGCAGCTCACCCGATCTTTCAGCTTTCTAATGAGCCGACTGTTTCTAATCAGACACAAATGTTCACGTTCAATAAAGAGAAAGAAACATTTTCATGTGGACCCGCTCTGACCTTTCATCTCGCAACCATTTAAAGTTCAAACTTTGACAACGCTGCAACAGTATAACTGGGAGAACGTGAAGGTCTCCAAGTTAAGTGTTTTCTCATAAAAACAAAAATCAGAATATTTCTACGTACATTTCACTTGGAACGAGTTCACAATCTGTGGAGACTTTTGCAACATTTTTTAGCAGCAGACTCAGTTCACCTCCTAAAAGTAAATAAAGGACAAAAAAAGGAGCATGCGCTCACCTGTCATTGTCGTTGTGGACGTCCTGCGTTCCCCAGCAGAGCTGCCTCCTCCTCCACTGAGCCATGTGGGAAATCCCATCTCCATCTGCAGGGTTCAGACCAGCAGCACGATGAGACACAGGAGAAACACTTTATTTAGAGTAGAGACGTAATCCAACATCAGCCAGACATCATGAACTTCACCCGACCTGATACTATCCTCTGTGCATGTTTGATTTCTTGCAGAATAATTTACAGGAAGAGATTAAAACAAAAAAAAAAGAAACTTCTTTACCTTCACAAAGAGGGAACCTTTCACACATTAAAGCAAAACAAAATCTTGAAGCTAATTTGTTTTAGCTGCTTATCTGGAACCTGACACAAACTGGGTCTAGAAGTGAACATGAGACCTGAAAAAGATCTCATGAGAGTGATCATTCTCACCCAAACTCATGATCTGTCCCCTGTTCACTTGACCGCTAGGTAACCTGTGCTAAACAGTTCTAGCTCCAAGATCAGACTGTTAGCGAACGTGAACCAAACTGTTAAAGCTGCTGAACTGAACTGTTGGTTAACCTGAATTGACTGTTTCAGCTGCTCAATGTAACTATTAGCTAATCTGACTTACAACTAAACCTAGTTGGCTGCTATGCTAAACTGAACTACAGTACTAGCTAACCTGAATGAACAGTTTTAACTGCTAAATGTAACTGTTAGCTAACATGAACCAAACCTTTTTAGCCGCTAAACTGGACTGTAAGTTAACCTGGATCAAACCTAAACCTAGTTGGCTGCTTAACTGACCTACAGTATTAACTAACCTAAATAAACCGTTTTAACTATGGTGCTTAAGTTTGCAGTTTAAATTAATGCACTTCAGGATGAATTCAGTAAATATGCTGTTGTGTTTTGTTTCCACCTTCAACAACAAAATGCTCTGAATTTGCTCTTTAGCATGAGTTTGCCTCACTGACATTTCTATGAAGACAAGGATGTTTTTGGCAGATTGTGTCACACATCACAGCTCTTATATAACCTTGGTGCGATCTAAATTTAACTGACGTGAGTTTATAACATACAAACAAACATACCACTGTGCAGTGAGGCATCTTCCAGGACGTCTACGTCCAGCATGAGATCATCATCCTCCAGATCACAGGAGTCCAGGTTGTTCAAGATGTCCTGAAAGACACAGAAACACAGAGATATGTGGTCTTTTATCTTCTTTTTATCTTTAATTCTTCAATAAATACAATAAAACATACTGAACTGAAATTAAAAAATGACAAAACATCAACAGTAAACATCAGTCAGTCAGTTAGTGTCAGTCCCTCAACATCAACAGCTTCTTGAGACACCAGTTTAAACCCACATTTAACAGGGAGAGAAATGCACCAGCTGAGATGAAACACAAAACTACACTCAGAGGAGCAGGAAACAGACCAGACTGCACTGCAGCTCTGAGGGGTGAGATATAAGTTAGACTCTCTCTCTCACACACACACACACACACACACACACACACACACACACACACACACACACACACACACACACACACACACACACACACACACACACACACACACACACACACACACACACACACACACACACACACACACACAACACACACACACACACACACACACACACAGAGTAAATATACACTGCAGAAAATCATGATTGTAACATTTTCTTTCACTGAAAAACAATTTAAAAACAAAATGATCAAACATCTTCTGGGTTTAGATGTCGTTTCTTCATCTGGTGTTTGACTAAATTCTCGTCAGCTCTTGAGTTAGTTACCACTGATTGCATAATAGCTTTTAAATTGCTTTGCGGGGTAGTTTTGAGTCACTACATTATAACTATCATCAAACTTTTCAACACAACACACTACTCTCCAGTGGACTACATACTCCTGAATAATCAACAATTTCACAGTTATACTTCAGTTCTACTTTAAAATCACACGTTCCACATTCAAAGAAAGTTTCTGGAATCTTTTTCAGTGATTCTAAAATGCTGCTACAGTAGTTGGTGTGTTGTTGCATATGAAGGACTGTGTGTTTTCATCATCATGTATATCAGAGGAGACTGATAGAATAAAAAAAAAAAAGTTGGCCTTACAGTATTTTTCTACAAGGTGAGAAACAGCGTACGGCTCTTTTTGACCTTGCCAGCTCAAAATAAAATCCCTGAGCAAACACACAAAAGAACTAAGAAATCAAACCCGATCTATCTTCTTCTTCTTCTGTGAAATAGCAGCTACAGTAGGAAGGTCGGCGTGAGCTCCAACCAGATGCTGATGAAAGACTCAAAGACCTTCCCATCATTCTGAGGAGAAGGTCTTTTGAGCCTTTTGATCAATGGCAGTTCAATCTGGTTTTGTATGTCTGCACAATGGAGGAGAGAGAGGGTTCGATTCAGACAAACTTTACGAGGCTTAAGCATCATTACTGGCCTGTATTTCTACCATTTCTCTAAATTAGTTCACTTTTATTAAAAAAACTCCTCAGACAAAGTTCTCTTAGGTAAAGTGCATAACAGTTCATCTCACATCTAAAATGAACACAAAACAAAAACAAAACAAAAACACATTACTCTTGGACCTGAACACTGACAACCTTTGTCTCCTTGAAGTTAATCACTTACAAATCAGATTAAATGAACTGCAAATGTTCTGTTTCCTCACTTGGAGAAGAAAAAGCGGCAGAGCGTCACTCCGGTGCAGTCTGGCAGGACTACACCTACAATGTACACAAAAAGTGTACAATATGTGCGTTTTGTTGCTATGGGGCTCTCTCACATTAAAAGAAAATGAGAAAAGATGCAGTTTGATGACTTCTGAAGTACTGTGGGATCATGGGAGTTAAACCACCACCACAGATGAAGGAAATCTACAACCTTAATTCCAAAAAAGAAAAGTTTTTGTTTATGTTTTTACACCGCAGGCCAGCTTCTTTGGAATTTAAATTTTTTGGTCTATTTGGCAAATTTCCTATCCATCAGTTTGGCCATTGACATTTTCATCTGCCAGATAACAGCTGGATTCACATGATCACAGCTGCTGATCTTCAGTGATGTATCTGGAATCACCGGGTGTTTCAGGGCTTTTTGACATCAAACCACAGTCCATACCTCAGAGAAAATTAAAGAACAGTTAGGAACAAATGTGTTTGTACAAGACGTTCTTGCACGAGGACGATGTTAGTTTTGTTCTGCACATGAGATTTGTTGACAATAATAAACTTACAGAATAACAGCAGATTTAAAGAGTTGTTCTGGATGTGTTCATCCAGAAAGTTTGACTCAAATTAAACGCAAAGGCAAACTTCATCTAAAAAAAAAAACAAAAACAAATAAAAAAACAAGAATTTTAGAAAACACAAACGACAAACACACACACACACACAGTTTGTTTCCTGCCTGCAGAAGCTTAGTCACACCACAGTGACCTGAGAGGAAATCAAATGTTCGCCCTGAATAACTGCTGCATTTACACACACACACACACACACACACACACACACACACACACACACACACACACACACACAGACACACACACACACACACACACACAACACACACAGACAACACACACACACACACACACAGACACACACAGACAGACACACACACACACACACAGACACACACACAGACACACACAGACACACACAGACAGACACAGACAGACACAGACAGACACACACACACACACAGACACACACACAGACACACCACCTGCAGAACCTCAGCCTGTCCCTGGTGGCAGAGAGCAGTCATCCACATCAACACATTAACTCCTAATCTCCTCTTTCTGCTGCCACCCCCACCTCCTCCTCCTCCTCCTCTTATCTCTTCTCCTCCTCTCTGCTATATTCTCTTTTCTCTCCTCTCATCTTCTCTTTCTCTTCCTCTGCTGTTCATCTCCTTTCTTATAGTCTACCTCCTTCTCTTTTCTTTTCTAGTCTTCCTCTTATCCTTTCTCCTCTTTCTTTCTATCCTTTCTCCACCTGTTCTTTCTTTCTTTATGTCTTTTTTCCTCTTTAATCTCTCCTCCTTTGCTTCTATTTGAATTTTATCTGTGAATCAAGTTGGTGAATTAGTTTTTGTCAGTGAAATTTTAGTCTCATTTTCATCGTGCATTTTTTATTTGTCTTCTTAGGAGTCTGGCACCATCTTTGTTGTGTACAGTTACCGTGGTTACAACAATAAATAAATAAATAAATCGCACAGTCCCAAGGTACAAAAAAACAAACAATGATGAAACTAAAATTTCCACTACAGGTTTTCTTTAACAGTTTTTAGTTAAGGTAAATTTCTCTGGCCGAGGAGGCAAAAAAAACCCCATTAAGTTCAGTTTATAAATAGCGACCAAACAAACAAACAAACAAAAACTTCAAGTAAAAGTAAACAGGCTCTTGTCTATGACTCATTCTGGAAAATTTTGTTTTTTTACTCTTCAATTATGCTGGAAAATATATTTTGAAAGATCAAACTTGGCATTACACCTTGTAACGGCTGAACTCCTCGTGTATGAAATTTTTTTTAAACAAAATATCTTTTGTGGCTGAGGACTTTTGTCAACTTCGTCAGACACACAAAGTCATTTATAACTATATTATATATATATATATATATATATATAGGTGAACCAGGAAATTTGTTTTGTCGACATAAACTCATTTTATAAATCCTTATGGACATATATTTAGTGAATATAACAGAAAAACACCATTTTGTTTTTTCAATCAAACAAATCAACAATTGCAATATCATCACAATTAGACCTTTTCTCAAAATTGTTAAGCCCTACGTTAGATTTGATTTAGTTTTAGTCTTGTTTTTTTGTCATAAAAAACAGTTTTAATGAATATTTGTCATCATAGTTTTATTGTCTCCTGACTTCTCCTCCTCCTGCTCTAAACCTCTTTCTAGCTCCTGATTTAATTCTCCTTTGATTCTCCTCCTCTCATCTTCTCTGACCTCTTCCTCTCATCTTTCCTCCTCTTCGCTCTTGCGTCTGAATTAATCAGTGCTTAAGTCTTGTATGGAGGCCACACACACACACGTACACACGCGCACACACACACATACACACACACACACACACACACACAGAAAGCCTGTCTTCAGACCAACACTGACCCCTGCTGCTTGTTTCAAACATTATTAATAACATAAATTTATGTCAACAAACTTTGAGCTCTGGCCAATTAGAATACAAGATCCAGGTTGTCAGATAAAAACAGGAAGACTCCAGAAACTCGTTACCATCTTCAGGTCGTTAAGGCCCAGAGCTCATTAGGATCAATCACTGTGTGAGACCCACAGCTCGTTAACACACAGACCACATTAGGACACAGAGCTCATTAACTCCCACTCCACATTATTCAGTGAGTGTATTAACTGTAGTGAGCAGGAGACGGTCAAACTGGACACGACTGACAGCTGAACCACTGACCTGACCTCACTATCCTGTCGTCAGTCCACCAACTGAAGCGTCTGCAAACTGATCTGAAGTCGTGTTTTGGGAGAAAGACGACAAACAAGGCTGAAAAAAATTGATTTTAAAAAAAGTGTCTTGATTTGGTTTAATTATCTCCACCAGGTGTAAGTCTGGAAGAAGATACATCAACATGACCTCCTCCTCTGAATGTCATATTTTCTATTACTTTAAGGCAGATTAGGGCTGCGGACTAAGATTGTTTTTAATGCAATCAGATTTGGTTGTCCTGTAAAAATATTAAATGATTTGTCCTTCTTTCTTTTCTTTTTTTTTACAGTGCAGTGCGCCACACTAAACTCCTATATGAGACTCCATGAGTATGTTTTACCAGACTCATGTTTTAACGCCCTTCTTTGACACTTCTGATGTAAAAATTTTTAATTTTCTCACAGTCAGAGAAATTAAAAGTGTTTGTCCTCCTACAGTTCACTTATAAAACCAGTGGACCTGCGTCAGCTGCGCTCCGTTTTTATCACTCTTCTCTGCTTCCATCACAGTTAGTTTTGTGGTTTGTGGTGATTTAGAGACTCGGTTTGTAAAGTTTACAGCCTGTCATGTTGTTGCACTGATCTGTGTTCAATGATGCAGATAAAAAACAAGAGCTGAAACTTGTTTACTGACCACTGGTTTATCTTCTCTCATCAGTCAACAGACACAACATGTGGTCCTGAGGATATTTTTTAATAAGCAGAGACGGATGGATTTCAATTTTCTTGGGCGATTCTGATTTACAATTTTTTGTGTGTCTGACCCTCTGATTCTGATTTTTAGTCTAAGAACTATACACAAATATTTTTGCAACTTTTCTTGTAAAAATGAACAATAATGTAACACTGACTATTGAATAACTTTTACAGGTTACAGCCAGGTCTTATTGTATTACTATATTACGATTATGTGCTAGACGGAACAGGATCTCACAGGATCTCACAGGATCTCACAGGATCTCACAGGATCTCACAGGATCTCGTTGGGCGTGATTTCACGTGATCTCGTGTGGAAGCAGATGTAAACACACTGGGGACTGACGTGATGATTAAATGTTTGAGGAGACGCATCAACACAGGTTGTTTGTTCTTCAGCCAGAACAGGAAGTGAGGTTTTAGTTGTCAGTCTGCTGCTGGCTAACATTAGCCTGAAGAGCTGTTTAGCGTTTTACAGGGACACCATCAGCTGCTCAGCTGCTCTGTCTCCTTGTAGTCTGTCGCTCTTCTCTTTATCCCGTTCTTGTTCTGTCGCTGATGCCAACTTCATACAAGTGTGTGTCTGAGTGTCCGTGGCTGTGACCAGTGACAGTCTGTATGGCTGTATGCATGATGTGACCATTGTGCAGAGCATGTGTGTGAATGTGACTGGTGAATAATACCGGTCTCTGGCTGTTGATCATGATCCCTATTAATAAGTGCACCAGCTAATATAAAAAATAATTATGATTCCCTATAATTCCTCATGTAAATGCTCTCCTTGTGTAATTTTGTAGCTTCTATCTGTTTTATCTGTAACTGTGATACACACTGACTGATAAAGGAAAAAGAACGACTGCTCAACTGGAAGAATCTCAGTCGACTTCTGGGGCTCCGACTAATGATTTGAATTGTCAACTATCAGGGGGGCAGCCCTGGTCAGCAAAAATATTTTTATATTTCTGGGCTTTTTAGACAGTGCATAATTATTTTACTTTAACAAGATGCACAACACAGGTTTATTTAATGCAGCTCCTCTGATTTAAAGTATAGTTTTGTTTTAATAACACACAGGTTTTTGGAGTTTCATTGCACACATATGAGACCCTCACTAACAATTTCAGCCACAGACTTGAAGGGCTGTTTAACTCCAACAAGCCACCAGATGTCACTGTGTTCACTGAGTCTGAAGCCCCAAAGCTTCATCTGTCCGTCACTGATGACCTCTACGAGTTCACCTTCATTCATTCACCTTTCAACAGCATCACAGCAGCAGAAGCTTCAGACTGTACAGACTCATTAGTCTTCAGCAGCAGCTGTGATTCACACAGCCGACACACGAGGGAGCCAGAGGACTTCAGTCTGACTTCAGCTGTCCTGATAATGACACCTGATGAGACAGACATCAGGGAGCTCATGATTTAAAGATGGACGACGTCTGTGAACACAGAGGTGCAGGTTTGATTCCTGATTTCAGAAAATGAACATCAGTCAAACCCACAACTATTTAACAATATTAATACATTTTGAAATAATCTCAAGCAGTGAATCAGATTATTTATAAATAAATAACCACAATGCTCCTCATCATTTATCCTCCAGGATTTCACAGGTTGTCTTTGGGACTGTTGCAGCCTAAAATGCCTGATTTCACAGCAACTTCTCTAAAAAAAGATGTGCTGCATGTTGTGATGTTTTTAACTGTTTTTTGCAATGAAATTGTGCGAGCAAGGAAGACAACTTGTTCCAGGGAGAATAAAACTGCACTCTGTTCTGAGTGTTCCAGCTAACTTTAACAAAAACACTGAAAAACTTTAACAAACGCTGCGTTATTTGTGAATGGAGGGTGTTACACAAAGAGCCAAAATCTTTTTGGAGCTCAAACTCAGTCAAAACAGGACAACATCAGAAAATAAAAGTGCACAGAGTGTTAATAAATCTCAATAACATAAACATTGAGTCGGTTCACTGAGATGTACATGTATGATGTTTGTGCAGGGGACGGCTATGATTGGTGGAACTCACAGGAAGCAACGATGACTGGTCAAATTTGCAGAAAAGTCGCGGTGTTTGGACAAAATTGCAAGGTCATGCAGAATTCACAGGGATTGGTTGATCACAACATCGCAGCTTCCTGGAGGGACTGATTTATGACGCCTGAATCAGCTGCAAATGAGGGTGGTTTCAACACACTTTGGTTTCTTTTTCTGCTCAGATAATATGACGAGGACCAGCGGAGTCAATATTCAGAGCCATAAACAAACTCAACAAAACTGAAGTAAAGAGTAGATCAGGTGCTGCAGGAGAAATCAGGTGTTGGAGAATTAGACGATTATGAGAGCAGCAGCGTTGATAATTACAGTCCCGTTCAGAGTTTTGACCTCAAGTCCAGACTAGTTCCAAAAATGTGCAACAGGTGCCAACTGCAAACAGCAGCAGCGCCCTGACATTCAGCTTCCTCAGTGACGGCCTGTTTCTGCCTGTTTGATGTTCAGGCTGCTCACTGAACAGACGGCAGACACAAGATGACCCTTTTTTTTTTTTTTTTTTTTTTTTTTAAAGCTGCTGGTGTCTGAAGCCAAAAACTGGCCCCAAGTAGGACAGAGAGGCAGCAGGACAGAGCTGATGCTGGAGAGGCAGCAGGACAGAGCTGATGCTGCTGGAATATTAAACACTCACTTTGTCTCTTCTTCTCTTTGTCCTTTTTTTTCTGTTCAGGGGCACAAAACCAACATCTCTTGTTTTTGTTTGACAGTTCACGGCTGACATTACTCTCGTTCAGACACTGTAGTGGGTTCAGTCATAAAGTTTGACTAGAAGTTCAGTCTGAGTATAAATGTGTTATTTTTACTTTTTCAGTTTGAATATTTCTGCACACTGCGGTACCTTAAACAGTGTTGAATATTATAAAATGAGTCTGACTGGAAAGCTGAAACTCTTGTGAAATCAATGAGCACAGCTGTGTTCACGTGTGATCATGTTTGTCTCCATGTTAACCAATTAACTGTAGTGAAACTAAACCTTTCTATAGTGACCTCTAGGAAAATCACAGCCTCCTGCAACGTCGTTCCCACAAACTGAAGCATCCAGAGGATGGATGGATGGATTTCATAGATATATTATAGAGCTGCAAGATTAATCGTAAAAAAAAATCACAATCTCGATTAATAAGTCTATGCAATCTCATTTCTAACAGACGATGATTCACCTGCATTTATGTTTTGCTGTATTCATGTGTTCACTTATTTGTTTCAAAACAATCCCAGTTCCTACAACCGTTTACACCGTTTAAACCGTTTAAAAGTTTATCTTGAAGTGGATCAAAGTATGAAGATTTTCACATCTTGGTTTTAATTTAACTGATGTCCTCACATCTTAAACTGTTTATTGTACAAAGAGACATTTGTTTGGATCGTGCTCATGAACCTTCAGCACCTCTTCTCTGTGATCTTCCTCTTCTAAAGTGGCTCTGTGGAGCTTCAATTTAAACAAACTAAAGTTATATTTACATTCACCAAAGAGTGAATCCTTGATGTCTAATAAACTTGTCAAGTGCACTTCCTTCTTCATACAAGCGCTTTCAGATATTTTTATAATCCAGTATTATTTACATCCATGTTTACTTCTTCTTCTTTGTCTCTGTTGACACACTGTTGTGTTTCTCTGCACAAAACAAGGACCCACTCAAAGAAAAACAGCTTCACAGAGCAATGAGAGGGAAGCTTTAACTGTCTTCAGCTTCAACAAACTACATTTATGTATAAAACTCTATTTTAACTGGTACATATAATTTCTATGAAACTTCTCAGTTATTCCTCACCTGGTGGTTTTAAATTTGACTGATGATGATTTTCTTTAAGACCTGCTGATCACTGTTGTTCATATTTATCTAATTGAACTCTGTCAGCTTTAGGCCTCACGATTATTGGACACTGTGCGTTTTGTTTGTTTGTTTGTTTGTTTTGTAAAATCAGATTACTGATAAGATGAATTAATTTAAAAATGTGCTCACTTGACACATTTATGAGAGGGACAGAAGACCATTAACAATTAACTGAGACTGAAATCTAAGCTTTACTAGTTTTATTTATTTTTTACTTTATTTACTCTACAAAACAAAACCATTTTGTTTGTTTATTAATCTTATTTATTTATTCAAAATTTTAATTAATTTAATAAGAAATGCTGCTGGGGGCTCCCTGCATTTTTTGTTTTAAGATAAAGTTAAGATAAATGTTCTGTTTCATGTTCAGTTCAGTTGCTTCACCAATATTTTCACTTTCACAACAAATGTATATCAGGTACAAATATCAGTTATCGGTTTCCTTGATTACTAATAATCGATACTGGTCCAACTTACGATGCTGTTGAGGTCGGAGTCGAAGCTCCCAATGTGATGGGTGGTGTTGCTGTTGGTGTTGAGGGAGGCGGTCGTGGCGGCGCCCCCCAGTGGCTCCAAGCCCTCCTCGTCCCACATGTAGGTTCCCCCAGAGCCACAGCTGTCTGAGGGGGACAGGTCCAGGGAAGAACCGCCCTGCAAAGGACAGAGAGGACAGGGACGATCTTATCTCTGAGCAGTGTGCCTGCAGGACTTCCTGTAGACAGACGGCTCATTATTTGTGCACATTTTAGATTATTTCAGGTTTTTCGTGTAGTTAAAAGCAGAAAGACTGGAAAGTAGATCTGTCTCACCCCGACACACCGGAGGTGACGTGTAGTTGTAGTTTTAATAGTTTTAACAGCTCAGAGCTTTGAGCAGTTTGTATTAGAGACTTTATTTCAGCAGAATCCTGCATTCCTGCAGAATTACTGCTGCTGGCTGACTGCGATCGTTTTCTATTTATTTTCAAATAAATGGATGTTCCTGTGACTCCAAGCCTGTGAAACATATGAAGCGTTACATATTTCAGATGTTTATTTGATAGAAGATTGGTTAAATTTTACATGATTGATCAAATTCTTAACGACTGATCGATCACAGATTAACTCATGCCGAGTACAGTTTCATGGTATATATTTCATGATTCATATAATATAAATTGTCTCAGACACTTTAGCATCTTTAGTTTTGAGCAGTGATTGCTGAGCTTCCATGCTGTTACACCTGAGCGACCTGTCAATCACAGACTTTAGAAATGATCTAAACAGAACAATGTTTTTTGAACGAGGACTTCTAATAGTTCTGAATATTTATTTTCACTCAGATTTTTGCGGATGGCTCCTTGAGAAACTAAACTTTGACATCCTATCTGCATTTTCACTGTTTTAAGCCAAATCTCCAGAAGCGTTAAAAGCTGTTTGGGTGACAAAGCACCTTAACCTGCTTTTACACCGTGTGAACACCGTGTCTGATGTGTCACTAACTGAGGGTGAGGTCGACCACACCTACTGCACCTCTAAACTGTGAGTCAGGACACTTCACAGGCTTCATAATATTACATCATTTTAATGGCACAATATTGTCACAGCCTGCCAGGAAGCCATAATTAGGTGGCGCCGATCAAATTAAGGCAGAAGAAGTTCCTCGTTGCCCCTAACAACAGATCCAACGGCTGTTATCTTTCACAAAAAGGCTGAAGCAAACTGATGACTTTGTGTGTCTCCAGATCCTGATTTTGTTGTTCTGATGAAATAATAAAATCAAATCCAACAGGTTCCTGAAGGCCTGCTGCTGATCGGTAACTTCTCATCAGTATATTGATCTGTTTTGTGACGGTACCTGGTCATGGTAGTCCGGCTGACTGGACCGTCTCCGATGGGGGAGGCGGGTGAGTCGATGCTCCCCTCGATCACCTGGAGGGAGACAGGAGTATTTTAAAGTCTGTTTACTGACTGTTTCCAGATCTTTCCTGACCTGTGCGTGACACTGAACTCACCACTGAGCCTCATGCTGGTCCAGTCCATACCGTCGTCCAGAAAGCAGAGTCCTGTTGCCTTGGTAACACCGTTTACAGCCACCTTGTCATCATCAAACCTGGCACAGATTGGTCGAGCCCTGAGTCGTCCTCATCGTTTTTAGAGGAGAGGAGCAGAATTCCCACTCCTCCGTTTCCTGCAAACAAGAGACCAAACACTCCTGGTTTACAGATATTCACAGTTCTGACCGCAAACTGTGTTAAACATAAAAAAGATCTGTACAGATCTTAAAAAAGTAGAAAACATCCCGTGTCTTTTCTTACCCAGGTTGTCAAAGTCGTCCATGTACTCCTGACTGGTGTCATTTCTGTCCAGAGACGAGGTGGAGGACAGGGACATGTCCTCCAGCGTCTCCCCCACAATCGATACCTCTCCCTGGGATACTGGGTCCACTGTCAGCCCCTCTGTCTCTGGAGCCTTGGAGCCTCTGGAGCCTCTGGAGTACTTTCTGATCGTGAGGAGAGGAGAGATCAGAGAGAGTGAAAAGAAACAGACGAGACGGGATGTTTGAGATGAAACATTAGATAAAAACATAAAATATAAGATTAGTTTAGACGAAGGATTTTGACTAGGGATGTTGTGATATCATTTTTTCTTTCCTGAAACCGATTCCAATACCAGTGTTTAAAAAAATCATCATTTACTATATTATTATTATTATTATTATTAACGGCTGTATACTACTAATGATCCATGGATGTGATATGATTGTTATTGTTGTATAGCCTGGTTCAGGTTCAAGCCTTTGTAAAACATGAACAAATATATACAGAGAATACATGCCACTGAAGAGGAGTTCCCAAACTTTTACATGCCAAATAGCATTAGCTTTAGCTTATGGCCGTGGCGTCATACTGTGAAAACCAAGATCGGCAAGAAGAGACAGCAGAGATGAGAGCTGCAGCAGACCTGGGCTGGTTTCTGTGGTCGAAGGCATCTCGATGGAGTCCCTCCGTCCTGTCAGTCCTTGGTTCATCTCCGCGTCGCCTTCTGACACGTTGGATGGCGTCACTCTCAGGGGGCGGGCCTGCTTGTTAGTGACGGGCGTGACAGCTTGTAGCTGATGCCACTGGGCTTGGAGGCGGAGCTGAGGCTGGGTAGGAGGGGCTTCTTTAAGGCGGAGGGGGCAGGAGGGAGGGGATGCTGAACCCTGACCTTGGAGCTTTGACCCCTCCTCCTCTGGGCGGAGCCTGAGCGGAGGAGGTTGTCAGCTCCTTGAGTCCTCGCCCGGTGGTCCTGTTCATGGCGTGAGAGCGAGGAGAGGAAGAGGAGGAGGTGGTGAGGGTGGGGGAGGGCTGCTGCCGGACCTGGGTGAGGCTGCGTGACCGATAACGGTCGCTCTCAGTGAGCTGGACGGACGGAGCGGACCCAAGGCTGTCACTAGAGTGGGAGCGGCTCGCCGATGGCTTCTTCTGGAGCGGGGAACCAGAGCGAGAACCAGGACCAGAACCTGGCCTAGAGCCACCAGGACGAGCATAGTTCTGAGGCTGCCTGAGAGAACCGCTCCGTGGTTTCGACCCAGACAGACCATTCAGAGCCGGTTTGGTGCCGTTCATCAGGAGTTTGGATCCACCTTTAGAGACAGGAAGTGTTCTGGGGCTGGACTGTGGCGATGGTGATGAATGATGATGTCACCGGTTGGACAAAACCACGCCCCTTTCCTGTAGAAGGAGTGGCTGTCTTCTTGGCGTCCCGCTGTGACACCACTGGTGATCCCCGCTGGGAATAATACTGATGGACATTGTTACCGGAGCGATTCCCGCCCTTTCCGACGGCCCCGCCCTCCTCCGCCGGCTCATTTTCTTTCCTCCATTTCATGGAGAACGACGTCGGCACTCTGATGAAACCGTTCTGCTTCACGGAGGCGGCGGGTGCGGTCAGACTGCCGTTGACCCCCGCCGGGCCGGGGTGGTGGTAGAACCCGTTGGTGAGGCGGGTGCTGGGGTTGGCGGTGCAGATGGTAGCGGCTGTGGCGGGTGGACCCGTCTGAGCGCCATTGGAAGGTGCGGCAGGTTTGGGCCGCAAGCCGAACTTGGGCAGCCTAGAAACCATGGTGGGCATGGTGGGAGGGTCGAGAAGAGGAGGGGCTGACATCAGACCCCGCCCACTTCACCATGGAGACACTGAGCAAGAGGAGCTGGAGAGGAAGAAGACAACAGAGACTCACATGAGAACAGCAGAAACAGCTTGTTTTTGCTTTTAAAGGCCGTCTCCCCCTGTACAGATGGTGTTATTAGCAGTTATTAAATAACAACAAAGACTAAAGTTTATTCCCATATTGCTGCAACATCTGTAAAATGTCAGAAAATAGTGAAAAATATCCACAGTGATCTTTAAATGTCTCTTCAATTAAGTCTAAAACCCATAGATATTCAGTTTAGTAATGGGGCTGGCTTTAAAAAATCCATTTGAATCAATTTTCTTTGTATGGTCTGAAATGGATACATAAAATCCCAAAATCAATCTTTTAATATATGTCTTTGTTCCTGTGGATGTGTGGTCTCTGAATAAAAACATCTCAAAAAGAAGAATTCACAACATAAAATTAAATATTTTGCTTCGTTCGAGTCAGACAGAGGGGGGATAAGTGGTGTACAGGAAACACTGATAATGGAACTGCTTTGGAGGCAAATCTTAATGTAAACATTAATATTTTTAATAATGCACCAGGTTGGAGGGTTTTTGTAAAATTTACAGCATTTATCTCTTTCATATCCAGGCAAAACTGGTAGTAGAACTGAAATATCCCAAACCAAATCAATATCAATATTGAATCAAATCAAAATTAGGACCTCATGAATCGAATCGAATCAATTTGAAAAATCTGAATCGACACCTGGCCAAAGATATTAAAATGGAGAAAAGCAGGAAATGTCCATATTTGAGAGGCTAGAAATATGACAAATTTGAAAAACTGTCATGCAAAAATGATCACTCCCACTAATTATACTGCATATCGCAATTTCATGCAGCCAAAGTGGCTAACTACAAGATTAATAACTTAAAAGGTTAATTGAGTTTAATTGTGAATTTTAGACTCAAGATGAGAAGGTTAACTCTGTAACAACACAGTGACGTCCATTTTTCTTTGAGTGTGACTGCTACAAACATACAGCCACAAAACAAAGACAACTTGCAGCTAATTTCATGTTTAATCTGGATATTGTATATTTTAAATTTACTGGCAAACAGAAAATTCCCATGAAGATGAAGCCTGACATGGTTGTTGAGAGATTTGCAACACAAACTCGCACACACACACACACACACACACACGCGCGCAGCCTGTATAGAAATCATTTACAGCACTGAGTCAGTGGAAAAATCCAGTGAGGAGCAGCAGCTCCGACACAAACTGTGATTAGCAGCTGAAACACGTGGCACCTGGACTGATCTGCAGCTTCAACACCACAGGCTCAGTACAGGCATGTGTGTGTGTGTGTGTGTGTGTGTGTGTGTGTGTGTGTGTGTGTGTGTGTGTGTGTGTGTGTGAACTTCTATCCCGATGGGGTCCACAACCTGAGATAGCACTCACCCCGTGGGGTCCAATGATTCCCGTGGGGTCCAAAACCCGGTCCCCACGGGCACGAGCATTGCAATCAATAGGAAACGGCCTCCTGATATGCCTAGTGCGATTTTCTCAGGAAAAAAAAAAGGACCCCACAGAGTCGAAGTGTGTGTGTGTTCTCGGACAGCGTCCGTCCCCAGTGGTCATAGTTGGGTACTGCAGTGTGTAAATTTGCACCGTGGGATCCATTTTCCTGAGAAAGTGTGTGAGTGTGTATCTGGCAAAAACCTTCATATCTAATAAAGATTAATACATTTTCAAGTTTATTTTGCCTAAAATCAATTTGGGAATCTAATAATTTACTATAAGTAACTACTGAAGCAATTTTAATTGAAACTTTTTTATTTCATCAAGAAATATTTTCATATTAATTTTATATTATTGTTTCTGAAGGAATTATTTTTTATTATTATTATTATTATTATTATTATTATTATTATTATTTTGCTTAAAAGTAACTCGCTTATTTGGAAGCCTGAACATACTCATAGGTTCGTCAAATTTGGCGGTCGCATCAGGAGGAGGAGGAGGGAGAGGAAGAGTCAGCAAAGACACCGACTCTACGGTGCTAGTCAGGCCCAGGTGAGGGAGAGCTGTGGGGGGGGGGCGACCAGAGCGGAAGCTCCGCTGGAGGATGAAGAGGACGATTTGAAGCTTTCCAGAGGAGCCGGAGAGAAGTAATGAAGGTATGTATTTAGAAAATTACTTTATCTTCCTGTTCTGAGCGACATGAATAATACTAATCCAACATATTTATATTTACAGCTCTGTGCTCTGCATGTAGCGATGTTACTGTTGTGTCATTTGATGAGTAATCTCAGAGTAACGTGTAACTTCAGAGTAACGCTAGTCATCATTACCTGGGAAGTTACTGAATGATAATAAATACTGCAGAGGAACAGCACCATGCAGCATGTGTTACTCTGAGAGACTCTGAGCAGCCTGTACATCATAAACTACAGTGATATCAGCATATTACCATCATAATATCAGACCTCTCATTAACAGTATCTGTATTTTTCCTGTGTATTATTTCCTCAGAGACCTGTTGAAGAGATGATCCTGGAGGAGCACAGGCAGCTCAGCACACAGCTCCTGAGGAGGCAGACAGGACTGTTTGATGCCCTGATGATGCATCAGCTCAGGCATGGTGCCCCACCTTTGACTGGAGCACCAGGGGTATCATGGTGTACTTGTGGTAACTGTAGAAACATGCTGAGGGGGGCTGAGGTTGACAACAGGGAGTACTGTTACAAAGCCTGTATGCATTTTAGTTTTTGGCAACATGGCTCTTTAGAGCAGAGAAATTGACTCGTCATCTCCAGCTGCTACATTTTGAACATCAGGGACAAGTTCTCTGATCCCACTGGACATCACACAGGTTTCAAACCCAGTATGAGTTTACTTTAGGCCCTCTGGAGGGTCACTACAGGACCACAAGTACTCACAAACCTGTGCATATATCATCAGGGAATCAACCAAAAGTTTTATTTATTCTAGATTATATAGATCATTTATTTTTGTATTGCAAGGTATGTTCTATATTTGTATATTATTCTGCTAATAATACATATATAGTTTATTTATTCAGTCCATTTCTTTGTTATTCAATGTTACATTGGATTGTAAGTGCAAATAATAAAAGATGATTATTAGATCTACTTACTGTATTTATTGCAATTATGTACATATAAATATGTACTTTTATATGAAGTTTTTTCCTCCAGTGTTGGTACATTTTCACTGCCACTTCACGTTTCACTAATGTATATAATCATTACAGGTCCACAAGATGAATCTAAAAAAAAAAAAACAGCACTGACAATAATGACGCCGGCAATATAAATAGTTATTTACACAAACAGTTTTGATCATCCCTGTCAATCTTGACAATACAAGAAGAAATGCTGTCTTACAATCATAAACTTGCAGCTTTTAGTTCGAACAAACATGTCTACAGCTTATTCTGTCCTCATCTACTCGTCGTCTACTTTGATAAAGACAGAAGAGGCTGATGAGACATTTGTCTGTTTGATCTGAAGACTAAAAGCTGTGAGTTTATCATTCTGTGGTCCTCACTGAGAATCACCCTGATTCAGCCACTTATTACATGACATTTGTAGTTTATATGTTTATATTCTTAGACTATTATTTATGTGACTGAATGTGGGCAATAACTATTAAAAAACTGATCATCAGATATATATGATTTATTTTTTGCAGTGATCCACATGCTTACAATTATACAATAATCATGACATTACTTCCCTGCAATGTCTGTAAATGTTCATTTCTCCTTCAGGTCACACTGATGTGTTTTATCCTTACAGGGAACAGCTGCACATCACAATTTGGAATGAAGAGATGAATATAAAACAGAACATTTTGCTTTGTGTTGGGAATAGAAGGAGAAATGTTGGTGTACAATCACAACTTGCAGCTTTTAG